>OU696587.1:3124578-3437078 GCA_916048095.2 Sacculina carcini | reverse complement strand
GACCTACATGGGCAATAGCATACATGACAGTATTTGGCATTAATAATATTTAGATTGTTTGGCTATTTTTAATTTTGTCTGTTTGTCTGGGAATATTTTCAACTTATTTTCAACTTGGTTTTACGGGAACGTTTATTATTAGTGAAGTTAGCGTTTTATTGCCAATATCGACGCTTCTAGAAATACACGTGTGTGCGTATGTGTCTTAGTGCACTGAGCAATGCACATCTTACTGTGTGTGTTTCAGTGCACTGAGCAATGCACATCTTACTGTGTGTGTTGCAGCGCTTGCATAGCAACATTCTTCTCAGTGAAGAATATTTCTTCTAGCAACATTTCATCACTTGCTCACAATTGTTGGCTCAGCTCTTTTTTTCCTATTTTTCAATAACAAAATTGTTTCATCTCGGCAAATTGTTTGTGTTCGTTCTTTATCGATCTGTGGTTTTCATTTTTATTTCTACCATTGTGTATGTATGTATGTATGTGTTTGTGTGTATGTATGTGTGTGTGTTTGTGTGTTTACAGAGTTGCGTCAGCTGATTGGACAGTCAAGTAGGCACAAAATCTACAACGGTCTGCGTGGCTATTGATGACTGATTGATGAGTTAGTGGTCAGTTATAGCGCGCCATTAGAACCTGATTTGTTGTGTTGATGAATTATCACGCATTGTCTCACAATTGTCTCACATTGTACAGCAGTTTCACTCGTCTTCTCTTTGACAAACATTCCATCTTTCTCTCTCTAACACACACACACACACACACACATACATACAAACAGTGGACACACACACACACACACACACACATATGTTATCTCTTTATCTCATTGATTTACACTAATTTGTGTGTCCTCTGCACCAGATATTCGCGCGCAAATGTCACTGTATGCATGACAGCACAGAATATCACACACACACACACACACACACACACACACACACACACACACACACACACACACACACACACACACACACACACACACACACACACACACACACACACACACACACACACACACACACACACACTGAGAAGCTGGCGCGCATTGTGTCATTTCACCGATGTTGGCGCTCAATTTGGACGCGTATTAGTGACAAATTATTGTTGAACACGTGTTTGTGTGTGTGTGTGTGTGTGTGATTGAGTGAGTCATATGGACACAATTGTGTTTTGTTGTGTGTGTGTGTGTGTGTGTGTGCGTGTGTGTGTATGTGTGTGTGTAGAATTCTTGCGGTCAACTAGACCATGGCGATTCCTCAACATGTGTACGATGCGTGACAGCGTACACACACACTAACATACACAGACAGAGAGAGTCATATAAGTGTGCACGTGCCGTGTTTGTATGTGTGTGTGTGTGTGTGTGTTAGTTTTCCTTGTTCCTTTATTTCTAGTGTGTTGACGCATTTGTTTATGTCCAGTCGGTGAATTGTTTGTTTTTGGCGAACATTTCGCCAATATACTCGCTTGTTTGCAGTCATACTGATATATTTGTCCGGCACATTTCGCGTGCATTTTGTGCAGCAACTCCGTCAGAAATAGAGAAACAATTATGCAGTCGTGTGTGTGTGTTGTGGCGCGTGGCAACGAGTGCAAAACTCTTCATATGTCTCGTCTTGCAGCAGTTGAAGCCCCCCAAAAATGTGCGAAGCCCTCCCTCTGAGCACCCCCAAAAATCTTGACCATGAATATTTGGGTGTATTTGCTCATGTATCGTGGTGTGAGTATACGTCGTCTTTTTGGCCCCACATGTCCTGTTTTTGAGTGTGTCCGGGTTCTTTTTGTAATATTATTCAAATGGCCAGGGTTTGTATAGTTTGTGTAGTTCGATATGATCCTTCTGCGGGTGTATAATGGTTTATCCGTACTTAAAAACGTCAATTGAAGCATTTGACCCATGAGAATGTCAATTTTCAATACAAGTATTATTTTTAAATAAAAAGCTTAACTAGTGTCCTCATTGTAGAGATGCGGAATTCGCTTTCTCAATGGTTCGCCCTCCTCAGTCCATCACCGGAAACATACTAGCGCTGCATTGCCTTGCAGATATTAGCGCGGTTTTAACAACAACTAAAAAGGAGTTAATTGTTACAGCGCACCGAATTATTTGTCTTTCTATTTGTTGAGTTTCGTATCATGTATTGTTTGATTTCAATTTTTATCAATTTCTTTATTTGAGTTTTCTTCAATTTTCCATCTAATTTTAGCTGACTTGTTTTTGTGATGTATTCCCGGGTTTGTTGTGCCATTTATCTTTTCTTCCTTGGCATGACGTTTTTTGACAATTGTTAAAAAACAGTTGATACGGTGATTTTCTGCTCAAATAATGTATGATTTATTTTGTCTCTTATGATATTGTTTTATAATTATTTTCCTATGCAAATATATGTGTTGTTTAATATTTGTAAATATAAGGATAATGTTTATGTGTGGTCCAGTCCCGGTTCATAACCTGATCCAGTCCTGGGTCCTAACCTGTTCCAGTCCTGGGTCGAGAATCTGATTGGTCTACGGTAACATGCCTGTATTTTATCAGGCTCGGATTTGTCCACACTATCTTTGAGTTTCTGCCTTGACCTAGGGTACATAAGGAGGTACACCCTAGGTCAGTAATTCCCAACCGGGGCCGTGAGATCTCGCGACACCAAGGGGTGCCGTGGGATCTTTTGAGGGTACCGGCAAAATTCAGAATAAATAATTACATATTTGTATTATAATACCATTTTTTGTAACAGCAGGATCAGTGGAAATAAAAATATCATGTCTTTCTATAAAGTGTTATTAGACCGATGCAAAATGTCGAAATGAAAAAAATATATAATAAAAACAACGGAGATTTTAAATATGTATTTCCTCATCAGGGTGCCGGGAACTTTTGAAAGGCTTGCTAAAGGTGCCGCAAACTAGAAAAGGTTGGAAACCACTACCCTACCTACCTAGGCTGAGGACTCTGCCATTGGCAACTTTGCCGATACTCTTGACCGCTGTACAGGTTTGTTGTTCTTCGTTCTACAAGGATGTTTGCTATTGATGTCAAATTTGGCAGGCTATATGATTGCAATATCAATTCAGTATTGCATTTATGACAATGGCGTGTCGTCGCTTTGTGGCCCGACCACTTTACACTGATTTGTGCCGTCCGCGCATGTCGGCTTTCTTATTGGTATTTCCTACAATGATGCAATAATATGCCGATGAAACTCGTTGTAGTGTCGACAAAATGATATATATATTTGTGACAATCATGGCGCAATGGGCTCAATATGTAGAGGCTACAGTGCGATTGTGATCAGCTGATTATCGTACGATTGTTGTGTGATTTGACGTCGGCTACGCCCTTTTGGCGAGCTGACCAGGTAAGGAAATTGATTCTAGGCTTTAGTCAGGTTAGGACAGTTGTAGTGTGAGGTTCTGTTGTTGTAATATACGTGTTGTTCCAGTTGGTTGCTTGGGCGACGCTACATAATTTGGCGACGAGGATTAATTGGTTAATTGGGTATTTCTGTATTGTGTAATAACACATGAATATGGAGGGCGTTCCACCACCACCAGCATTCCTTCCCAGTCCAGGGCGACCGGGTATGCCATGGGTAGAATGGCGGTTCGCATTTGAGAACTATATTCTTGCATGTGGTGGGGAGGCGTTTTCTACGGCAAGAAAACGAGCAATGCTCTTGCATTGTGTCGGGACGGAGGCGCAACGAGTCTTCAATTCACTGCCGCCACTGCAGAAGATCGAAGGGGAAGATGACTTCGCGCACGCCATTCGCAAGCTTGATTCCTTCTACAGACCGCAGGTCAACGTCATTGCGGAAAGATACGCCTTCCGCCAGCGACGCCAAGCATCACACGAAAGTACTGCGGAGTACGTAGCAGCGCTGAGAACACTGGTGGTAAACTGCAACTTTGGCTCACTGGAAGCTGAAATGATTCGCGACATGGTTGTAGAGTCAACCATTCATCCGGCGCTACGGGAAAGGTTTCTGCAAGATCCGAAGTTAACGTTGGACTCAGTTTTGTCGCAGGCGCAAGCGTTCGAGAGCTCCAGACACGAGGCGCGCCGCATGCGACCAGAAGCCGGCGCCACAGCCGAAGTGGTACAGCAGGTGCTACCAAAGCCACCGACGCGCACAGCTCCTCCACACCGCAGGATGGCATGCTCGCACTGCGGTCGACAACACGACTCTCCGAGAACCGACTTCTGTCCGGCCCGCACCAGCGCGTGCAATAACTGTGGCCGTCAAGGTCACTGGGCTAAAATGTGTAGGTCCAAGAAGGCTCCATCGAAGCCGAAAAACGTCAAAGAGGTGACGATTCTTACTTGCGAGCAGGTACACACCAACAAGCTGATGTGCGACGTCCTCATTCGAGTGGACAGCGGCAAAAGCGCCAACGTCGAACTACAAGTGGACACTGGCGCCAGCGTGTCGGTGCTGAGCCTGCCGCTGGCGAGGACGCACTTCAAGGGCTCCGCCGTGTTGCCTACAGACACCCGGTTGTTCGGCGTGGGTCGTCGGCCGATAAACGTCATCGGTACACTGCGCGCCGACGTCACGGTAAGGGGTCACACTGCATCGACGACTTTTTACGTTATCGACACCCCGTCATCGGAAGGACTATTGGGCCTCGCTACGCTGACAGACCTGGACCTGTCTATTCACCCGGGTGGCGGCATTGTGGCGAAGGTCGCGGGAGAATCGCACGACAAGGAACTGCCTGCAATCCGTATACCGTATTCGTATACGATTGAACACATGCCAGGACACCGCATTCCCGGCGCCGATGCTCTGTCACGCCTTCCGCCGCTCACCGCGGGAAGTGTCGACCCGGAATATGACGGGGACAATGGCGAAGTCATCGCTATGCTGGAGAGCTTCACCAGCATATCTCAGCAAGATGTGCGCAAAGCAGCGCGTGACGACCCAGAACTAGTGGGGTTACGCAACTCGTTGGTCAACGGATTCCCCAGGTCAGCAAGGCAGTGTGACGCGTTGACGAAGCCTTATCATGCAATTCGGCACGAACTCTCATCAGATGGCGACCTGGTGCTTCGAGCAGGATACCAGCTGGTCGTGCCGTCCAGTCTCCGCCCATCATTTCTCGCACGCGCGCACTGTTCACACGACGGCATCGTGAGGACAAAACAGTACCTGCGTAGCATGTCCTGGTGGCCGGGGATGGATTCGGACGTCGAACGTCTCGTCAATGAATGTCCTCAGTGCCAGTTGAGCGACAAAGTCTTGACTACACATCACCGACCGACGCCACTTACACCAGTGAGTCTGCCGGCAAAACCGTGGGAGAAAATCGGCATCGACGTCGTGGGTCCAATTAACGGAGCACCGCACGACTGTCGCTTCGCTATTACATTGATTGACTATCATTCGAAGTGGGCTGAAGTTGCGTTAACATCGGACGTCAGTACACCACAGGTCATTCAATTCTTGGACCAGATATTTTCCCGAGAAGGATACCCGGACGCCCTGGTGTCGGATAACGGGCGCCAGTTTGTCAGCGACGAATTTACGACATACTTACGGCACCGAGGTATTCAACACTCTCGTTCGGCGGCCTACTGGCCACGTGGCAACGGGGCGGTCGAGCGATTCAACCGCACGTTCAAGTCGTGGTTGCAAGGGTCACATCTCGGCGCTTTGAAGTCTCGTGTGCGTCAATTGTTGGCGGCCTATAGAGCTACTCCTCACTGTAGCACCGGGGAAGCACCTTCTGTGTTGCTACACGGCCGACAGATGAGGTTTTTGCTGCCGGTGACAGAGAAGCCTTCACGTCTGGACGAAGTACGGCAGAGGGTGACTCGCCAGCAACGACGCAACTGTCGCAACTACAATCGTCGTCAGGCGGCCCGAGATACGCAACTGAAGCCGGGAGATCGAGTCTGTGTACGTGTACAAGGTCATCTGCCAAAGACAACACGCAGGTTTGGACAGCCACAGACCATCGTGGCTCGTCGGGGATCATCGTTCCGGTTGGAGGACGGGTCCGTCAGGAATCCTGCCCATCTGGCCAAGACGGAATGCGACGCGCATCGCGACGGTGACGTGACGACGACGGACGACGTTCTTCGGTGGCCACCGGAAGATTACGCTGTTGTCACGAATGGAGACGCGGACGACAGGCACGCCGATGATGACAGACGACGACAGGCCGACGCCGGGTCCGCCGAGGACGCGTCGACGGATGCCACCGATGCGGCCGAAATCATAGAGCCGCCGCAGCCAGCGCCAGATCTTCCGCCATCATCGCGAGGACGCATTCGCCGACACCCCCGTAGATTCAACGATTATGTGATGTCAGATATATAGTTTGAATTTATGTAAGGGGGTATATGTAGTGTCGACAAAATGATATATATATTTGTGACAATCATGGCGCAATGGGCTCAATATGTAGAGGCTACAGTGCGATTGTGATCAGCTGATTATCGTACGATTGTTGTGTGATTTGACGTCGGCTACGCCCTTTTGGCGAGCTGACCAGGTAAGGAGATTGATTCTAGGCTTTAGTCAGGTTAGGACAGTTGTAGTGTGAGGTTCTGTTGTTGTAATATACGTGTTGTTCCAGTTGGTTGCTTGGGCGACGCTACACTCGTCTTGTGCATAATAGCACAAGACGAGTCTGTTTGTGATAATTATCACAAACAGAGGATATGTTTGTGATAATTATCACAAACAGAGGATATGTTTGTGATAATTATCACAATCAGAGGATATGTTTGTGATAATTATCACAAACAGGTGCATGGATGTATCGACGGTAAAATAATGATAATATATACAATAATATAGATAATATTATAGTGGAATTATATCCAAAGAATTCTTTGGGAAACAAAGGCTATATTCAAAGGCCATTACGCAGGTGCACTTGAGCGCCACTCAGGTGTAAAAATGTAGAAGTTTCCAAGAACGGTTTGCATGTCAAGCGACATCCATTTGCTCGACTATTTTGCTTTCACGTCATTCAAATGCAATATTGTCTGGTTGTATTTCATTATTTCACTGTATATATTTGATAATTCATCGTTTTTTCCAAGTTCCACCCCCCGATTCGTGAACGGTCATGTGCTGCGCCAGTCACTAAAGCGGCATTTTTTGTCATATTGTTACTATGGCATCATTTCGCAGAAGTTCCAGCGGCTGTTTCACATTGCTGACTGACACACACAACACCGAAGTCAGTGTCGAGGTGTGATATATCGTGATCAAATTGAAAATTCACCTGCATTGTCGCTTGAGATACCGGCTTCTTCCAGTTTTTTCTTTGTCCTAACATTTTGTGTGTCATTTATTGTAACATGTACATCGAGACATGATAAATATAAAAAGTATATTATAAAAAATACATATAAAAATACATATATTTCAAAATAAAAATATACATTTAAAAAAAGAATAAATTAAAAAAATATAAAGTATACATTAAGAAAAGAAAATATATTAAAAAGAAAATATATTTTATAAATAACAAAATATAATTACAAATATAAAAATACATAGAAAATATATTATATAAATATATTTTGACATGCTGAATTTAAGGCTTGATGAAATCATAAGGCAGATAATAGTTAGCGAATCGAAAACTATTTTAGAAAGAACTACGGAAAATCGCAAGCATTTGTGAAAGACGATAATAAATGTGGAGGAGTAGCGATCAGGCGTGCAGAACAGATTACGTTGTCTTTTATAACACGCGCATATATGGTGATAGTCTGCTGCTGATAATTTGTGGAAATCTGAGGCATTATTAATTATGCCTAATTATTAATTAATGTAGCACACGCCTCTGAATGATTGTCGTATCTTGACTTTAATAACACAGTAGGTCTGCCTATGTGTAACAGCGCCATTTCGGCTTTTATGTTTAGCACTCTATTTGGTTAAGGCAGTGGTTACCAACCTTTTTCAGCTTGTCGCCCAATTTAGCATCCCATATTAAGCATGTTACCCCTTTGTTACTGTACATGTTACTGTAAGCATTCACACACACACACGTACGCGTGCACACACAACTATATATATCACGCCATATGGGCAATACAATATCCACACAATGCAAACAATAAACATAATATGCTAAGTTAACATTAATCCCAATACAAGGTACCGCAATGTTTTCTTGAATTTCAGAATTCTTAACATTTTCCTGTCACCCCTACATTACCCCCGAACAATTGCTAAATTACCCCCAGGGGGTAATTTACCCCCAGGTTAAGGGAACCACTGGGTTAAGGGACCGGTGCAACCCTCAAACAATAAATGAATCTGTTTGCCAGGGCTCAGCTCAAACAAGCTGTTATCATTTTGAGCCATTATTACGGTTTTGTGCCCACATTTGCTTTCATGCATACTCGCACAACCAGCGTGAATCACGTTATTCAAATAGCTACTGATGCTATTTCAAGCACATATCAGCTGGCATTGTTTCATGACAAGCCGAGTTTTGTGGGTGAATAGTTTCACGGTGAGCTGTTGTTGTAGTGCACAATGATGTGACGGCACGCGAGCCCACCAAACCTCACGCCTTGTTGACACTCTCAAATCAGTGACTTTTTCACCGCCCAGATATGTGAAAATCGGTATTTGTTGTGATGCTTGCATGCTCCAGGATCGAAGTTTCAAGATTTATTCACCTCTTCTCAACGTACCGTATTTGTATCTTGCCCTGACATGGTACTCTAACACGTGTGTCTGTCATAGTGCGTATTTCATCTGAGGCCGTTTGTGAATGCTTGTATATATCTATGTGTGCGTGTGTGTGTGTGTGTGTGTGTGTGTGTGTGTGTGTGTGTGTGTGTGTGTGTGTGTGTGTGTGTGTGTGTGTGCAAGTGTGTATGTCTGTCTGGACAATCTTGTACTTTTCCAGTTTTTTTTCGAAATAATTGAGTATGTTGCATTGATATTATGTGTTTCCAGATCTTGTGTGTGAGTGTGACTTCACGTAGCAACACACTGAGTTACAAAGTGGTCCACTTTGGTGAGAAATTGAGAGACTCAACGAAATTGAACTGACCGCAAAGCACATACTGAAAGAATGATTAATTGTTTTCAGGCGTGTGGGCAGGTGATTGATAGATAGATGATAATCACTTGTGATTCAATTTGAAATTTGACGCTCGTCAATTGTTATTGAACTGGTGGACACTTGTCGGTTTCATGACAGAGTGGACACACATCACATTATCGTATTGGGCCCTGTGTGAAGACCTCCGCGCTCGATCAACACCGTAATACCATAATACAAACGTGAACATGTACTGTGTGAAGACCTCCGCGCTCGATCAACACCGTAATACCATAATACAAACGTGAACATGTACTAATACACACATAAACATGTCAATATTCAGACGTTTCGTTGTATTGTTGATTAGCTCTTAATGACAGTACATGGCAAAAAACGGCGTTGTTTTCAACAGAAATGTGCATGCAAATTATGTCCGAATAATTGTCGGTTAAGACAAATCATTAACAGTTTCATCTGCCATATATATCAGCCATTATACGTCAACTGTTCTTGCATAGTGCATTTCTTAAAACAACCAAGCAATATAAGCGCAGCAAGAATAATAAAAGCAAGCAATTGAAGCGCAGAATATAGACGTATGCATTGTTAAATAACGAAAAATACTATATTAAAAAAATTATATACACAAAATTTTCACGGCTAAAAATAAACAGTTTAGCGATCACATTGAATTGACTGCAAAATTCAACATTAAATGAAAACTTCACATCGAGAAAAACATTTGTCTGCCAATCTGAATTACCTCGTATTGAAAATTGGCAGTGAATATTGTTCAAACATTATCAACCCGTATATAGTAACGCAAAAAGCTCGAGCAAAACACACTCAACTCTCATCCAATCAAATTAATAAATAATAACCACATGCAAGTGTGCACTGAGAATAACAAGTTGTTGAACGGAATGCCCGGCATACCGTGTACTGCTTTATACATATAAAAAACAATAACGTACACACAATGCAATTAACACACACACACACACAACGAAGCATGTCGGGTAGCACATACGTACAATGTTCTCACACACTCCGATTTTGCACAAATTGTAAATTACATTGAATAGCATATTACAATTGCATGGCAGTAGATGTTATCAAATGGACCAATGGCAACAAAGAGCTGAAACCAAGGAGTCTAGTTTGGTTCTAGTAACCTCTGGCCCAACTGTTGCATTGCGCACAAATGACACTCGCGGCGTCCAACAGCAATATAATGTATACACGACTACACACACCTGATGTCAACGTGCACCACTGCATGCGGAGAGAAAATGAAAACGAGGAATACGAGAAGTATATAGTTTTTAGGTTTTTTCTGTGCACTTCTTTATGCACGTGCATTTTGTGATAAATTACGCATCACATGAATACTGGGGAAATGCCCAGAATATTATCTATACATTCTGTATGGGGGGTATATGCGTGCATGCGAGAGTGGTTATAGTGCCTTCCAGTGTTGTTCATCAATTGCTGCATGTTTTCAGCTTGACGCCTGCTTTAGCTAGCTGGCAGGAGATGCGATCATATAGCGCTGCTATTAGCCTGTGACTAGTGCGTATTGGACTGCCTGAAAGCCAGAGCTACACATACGCTTTCTGAACAAATGCATAAATACACCACATGAGGTGCGGAATTATCGCTGGTGTTTAATAAGACCATACGGGAAGTATAGTGGCTCTCTTGACAACAACGATGCTCAAACATGGCGTATCATCCTCCGCTTCACCTGTCTTGGTCCAACTTGAATGTATCCACCGCGGCGCAGTTTGTCTCGTGCTTGTGGTCTGCGCGTGAGTGCCCGGCAATCATTTGAGAGTTGTTCAGCGCGCCAACCAGCGACTTCTCTTGTTGCGCGCTGCCCGAGCCAACAAACTCGGCGTGAAACTCGTGCACGATCTGATCTATGTTCTTGGCATGCCAGCCGTGGTCGGCCCACTGTCGTGCGTTGGGCACGCACCACATGAGCAAGTTGTGCACGTTGCACTTGAGTCGCGCCAGTGCGGCGTCGTGTTCCGCGTGACGACACGGACACTCGCCAAAGCTCAGCAACACTGCTTCCAGAGCCTGGCCAATATCGCACTGGGGGAAGCCCAGCTTCTTGAGACTGTCACCGGCCACCACGTGTGTTATGATCGACGTCACTTTGTCAATAAACGTGTCGACGGACGTGTTGACTGCGTCGGTCGTGCTGGATGTGGTGGGCAACGACGGAGATCCCAGTGGACAAGAGGATGGTGCTTCTGGCCACCCCTGACGTATCTGCCAGTCCAGCAAAGTGGTCGGCAGTGACGAGTGCACGGCCGACGGCACACCCCGAGGTTGAAACGCCTCGTTGGACGGCACTGAAATGGGAGACGCAGCCGAGAAGGAGGCAACGACGGGTAACGGAGCTGCCGGAAGGGTCCAACAGTAGCGCAGAGGACGCGGCGTCACAATATGCGGGCTACATGTGGTCAGGTCGCTTGTGTTGATCCCGGCGTACACTTGCGGGGCTACGTCCCCTGTTGATTGGCTAGCAAACGAGGAAGCGACGGCAGCCGAAGAGCTGAGCGGCCTCTGACGACCATCGGGAAACGACGATAAAGCGTCAACCGAACGAAAAGCCGATGTAGTGAAGTCAATAGCATGACTGCCAGTGTTCTGTTGCGAGGTCTCATTTTCGTTATGGAGAATTCCAGTTTGATAGGATACCTTATGCATTACCAAATGCTGCTCTAACAGCTTTCTTTGTGTAAACGTCTCGTTGCAGAGAGTGCACTTGTACATGCGCTGTCCAAAATGAGAATTTTTGTGCGTTTTCAGCACGTGGTTGTAGCCGAACGATTTGCCGCATATATTGCACGTGTACGGTTTCTCGCCGGTGTGGGTGCGCCGGTGCACTTTCAGCTGCTTGCTGCACGTGAACGCCTTGCCGCAAGTCTCACAAGCATACGGCTTCTCGCCTGTATGTGCCCGCATGTGAATCACCAACTGTCCAGACTGCACAAACGCTTTCTTGCACAGTGTGCATTTGTGCGGTCGTTCGCCTGTGTGTATGCGCATGTGACGATTTAGCTTGCCAGAGTGCTCGAATGCTCGACCGCAAACCTCGCAGCTGTAAGGTCGCTCTTTAGTGTGGATGCGTCTATGAACGTTCAGGTTCTCCTTGACTGCAAACATTTTGCCGCAGAATTCACAATTGAACGGCTTCTCGCCGGTGTGCACCCGTTGATGGCGCAGCAGACGGGCAGCCAGCAGAAATTGCTTGCCACAAACGTCACAAACCAGAGGAGAACCCTTGGTAAGAATATCACGAGGATCACCAAAGTCCTTGCCGTCGTCATCTACGTCCACCAGTTCTTCATTGGTATCGTCACTTGCAGTAGGTTTGTTGACGAATCCATTATTGTTCATTGAGAACGTTGTGCGCAAGAGATCAGATCCTGTCTGTTGTGACAATGTCGGAACAGAAGAGTAGTCTAGCGTAATTGGCGCCTGAGCGGACTGCTCCACATGGAGAGCGTCCAACCCTTGAACGTCTGTTTTGTTCGAGATTGAGCAGGCAGCATGTGGTTTCTGGATGTCGTTTTCCAGCATCCATCGACGACCGAACAAGTGCTTTTTTGGAACAGCCAAGCTCATCTGCAATAGACAATGCAACATTGAGCAATATTGAAACATTGAGCTGTAGCAAACACGTTGATTTTAAGCACAACCTAACCAAATCACTAATATACGCCGTTCGTCCAGTCGAATTGATCACATCACATCATTGCATCACATGGACCACAATAACACACAGTTAGCTATTTTATTGGCACCATGTAGTACCGATGTTAAATGACAACCCGCTTAACGAACACCCAATGTAATAACAAATCGGAGCCCAAAACCAAAAACCACAATAATGCTTATACGTCCCAAAAACCCGACCAAGCACATGTGTGAATAAAATGTGTGTTACAAATGTGAGGCACGACACGAAAGTAGGTGGCGTGAAGTTAATCCTTTACATATGCATACATTGCATACATTGCACAAAAGTCAAACCTTGCAGCATGGCTCAAATGCGATGAGGCACAATTTTGTAAAAAAGAGATTCAACACAAACGCAAACGCAGGACCGGGTAAACGATTCTGTATAGTGCTATGGAAATGCGCAGAAAAGTATGGAAGATTGCCTAGCGCCCCAAGCTACTAGTGGGCCCCGTCTGTCCAAGAGCCAAATAGCGCTATCGATGCTCAAATATGATCCATTTATGTTACACTACCGAAAAATAAAAAAACGTTAAATTATCGTTGGACATTCTTCGTAAGTATAAGTATATACGACCCTGTTTATCTTTGAATTCTCAAGTTTGCAGACTGTCTCTGGCCTTGAGCCCCAAAAGGTAAGAAACAGTCGTGGAGATGAGAGTCGGTCAGACTCGTCCAAGACCTTATTAGCGACTATCCCCACCGCTGCACCGGAAGCTGTGGCATTGAAAACCCATTCAGCACTTAACATAGAGCGGAGTGAGAACAGTATCGGAAACCATTGTCAACTGTCAGTTCAATTTGAGACTGCATGATTCACAGGAGGGTGAAATTCAACTCCAATTTGTCACAGAACAACGAGTGAGCAGCGTCCAACATCACCTGCTTTCATTTGCGGTTTACTTTTCTGTAGAAACTCTAAATTGGAAATTGAAAAGAAGCGTTGATATCATTTGTAGTGGTGCTGTAGGTTTGTGTGTGTGTGTGTGTGTGTATGGCTATAACCATGATGTATACGTTATGTTTGATAAGGCAAGCGGTACTGCTCGCTATCACACCCAGTGTTATGTGTCATACTCGTATCATCGGCTCAGTGTCGAAATCAACGGGAAGTGGGTCCTTAAGTGTCAACTTGCTCGCCTATATGAGCCACTCGTATACAATAGAACTCGCCACCAATATGGAACTTGACATTTAAATTAGTCATTAAATATATGCAATATGACTCAGATCTGAATGGTTTTCAATAATTTATTTGCCTATAATTGACGCATATTTTCACGAAACATGTCTTCACCTAGCATTTTCCATAGTCCAGTGAACCTTTTGATGAAACACCAGTGAAACTGGTATGTACGGCTTCTAAATTGTTGTCAGTTTAATGGAGTTGCATCAGCATACTTATTGACCTTAGTATGCTAATGCATGGAGAAATTCGCATAACTATTACTGTTATTATTACAGGCAAGTCGAGTGACATGGGAAGATGGTCTCGCTTGTGCTGCTGAATTGAGGGTGAATTATTGACAGAAACGCGTTAATTCGGTTAGATTCACGCTGTATCGTGTTGGGCTAGGCAGGAATTTCAAGTGTATTGCTCATCAAGTCACGCGCAGCAACGTATACAACCAGTGCCACCACTATACCGTGCCTCTGAACAACATTTTCATCTCCTCAAAGAGCAGTTGACCTGAATGCGTCATTGAGTTTGAGAGCAAAAATAAGCTATGATATGCTAGGAATTCCATCACCAAATACAAAATTGAAATTCGACACAGTTCAGTAGCGCGTGTGTTCAGACAATTCTACAACAGATGGTAGACATAACCTTTGGAAATCGGAGACATAATAATTAAGCATAATTAGTGATGAATTAGTCATTTTGAAACTATTCAAATAGCTGATTCACCTGTGATGACGGTGTTCAATGATAGAACGAGCCCCAAATTAATGATTCAGTTTTGTGTCAACAGTTTGTGAATCACGCAGTGGGATATGCATTCTTGTTGTCGACATTGTTCCGGTTGAGAGAACTATGCTATGACGCATTGACGTGGAAAAGCACTGTACCGTTCGTTTCCCAAAGAAAAATACACAAGAATACACTTCCTGTCATAGATTGACATCATAATCAATAACTAATAATGAATGTATGAACATTAACGAGTGGGAACATTGACGGAATCAGGTGGAAATATATAACTGTATCAAAAACCCTCGTGATCCTTACGAAATTGACATTTTTTGCAAGAATCAAATATAACACTCAGATAGATGAGAGTACCAGTAATATAATACCCAGTGAACCTCACGAGCGCGATTGGTACGACGTGAATGTATTTGTTCGTGTGTTTAAAGTGTGGCCTCCACTACCCTTTTTCTCATTGTTTTAAGGTTTTGTTTGCACCAGCAATATCTGTACATCAATTCCAATAAGTAAGACTCATGCCATACCTGTACTTGTAAGCCCAGAATGACTCAGCGTTTCTACATCAGGGTCAAACCGTTGTCGTGACCTCCACTAACTTCCACATTCGAATGTAGTTTACATATTCTACTCGCATGCACAATATTTTAACTACAGTCGATCCTCCAAATAGCGGGCCTTTACCTAGCGGAATACTTCCTCGGTCCCACTCAAAAGCGTATCAAATACGTGTTAATTACACCTCCAAGCAGCGAAATTTAAGCCTCCGAATAGCGGGAACCTCCGAATAGCGGAACGATATATTGGTCCCCATTCATATAGTACATCTCTGAATGGCGGAAAACGGGGTTCTGCGTGATGCTTAAATAGATGTATGGAATATATAGACTCCAGCTTGTCGACTGACAACAGTTGATTATCGCAAGCTGATTGGCATAGATGATATATCACTTATCACTTATCACTTATCAGAACCGGCCATAGACATACGCACAGGCACAGGTATATTATTATGCATAAGCAAACTAGGCGGCCGCCTTGGAGCCCAGATTGGTGAGGATCTCGCACAAGAATCATACAGGAATTTAGACCTTCATGTAACATTGATAATTCCGATAACAATTGCATTGTACACTAAATATGTGTTCTCAACATTGAGGAAGATGGTCTTGCCGGCAAACCGCAGCATACGAAAACCATAGCATTCAGAGCAGAACGCCGCACAGCTGAATAATTGTTTGGGGTATTGAAACATTCGGGTATAATCATTCAAGAAATATGCGAATTGATAAATAATAAAAGAATATTATGTAAAAAATGGACGATTCAGAGTAAAATGAAAAATAAGGGGGGTTATGAAAAATGTAGGAAATATAAGGGAAAGTTTCGAACAGGTAAATAAAAGGGAATAATGATTTATATTTCTGTGAATAATGAACAGTAAAAAGATTTCAAGAGTGATAGTAATACTGTTTTATATCAAAAAGGTTGATAGCCATTGCTGCAGAGCACACCTCCAAATAGCGGAAATTTTCGCGATCTTTTCGAGTCCGATATTTGGAGTGCCGATCGTACCTCACTTGGATGACATGTTCTCAAAATTTGGACGTTGACATATAGAAAGTTATTGGCGCCCAAAAACTTACGGTGTAGCGACACAATCCTGCCCATAACTGGTTCGCTATACTACATTCGAAGTTTGTGGGCGCCAATAACATTCTATAAGTCAACGTCCAAATTTGAGAGAGTATGCGAACATGTGAGAGTGCGTCATCTAATACATGTTTGACATCGTGCCATTTGGTCATTGTCTTGACACTGCTGGCTCAAGCACAAAAATACTATTAAGGAAATACTATAAAGGAATCAATGAACGAAAATGTACAGGGAAAATCTCTGAGTTGCTTCAGTGTCGCTCCTCGATCGGTCTCAATTCCTATGAAATGATGAACAACTGTATCATGGGCGTAAATCCTGGGGGGTATGGGGGGTATATATACCCCCCGACATATTGGCTGGGGGGTATGAATATGCAATTATACCCCCTGAGAATTCTGCTGAGTTCAGTTCATTGGGTATATTATCATAAAAATCAGCATAGAAGGCAAATGACTATAGGCCAAAAATGCAAGAAATTATATATATATATATATATATATATATATATATATATATATATATATATATATATATATATATATATATATGAATAATTATATTACGCAATACACTTTTCATTGGGGTATGTGTGTTGTAATTGAATAGGCTGGAAATAGTTGAGGGTACCACGCAATTGCCCAACTCAGTCAACTTTGAACACTAATGCATGATGACTGCCATCCCCCCGAGCCTCGACACAAATCTACGCCGATGAACTGTATTATGCCAAGGCACGCAAACTTTGCCGAGAGAACAGTTACAACATGACCACATATTTCCAACGAGTCTCCACGTATTTTGAGAGTAACAGAACCGGAGGAAAATCTACTGCAGGCCCGACATGTGTCCCTATATTGGCTCATGAAAACCAGTGACTTTCGACCAAATTCGCCCACTAACTTCACATCAGAAGCGTCTTGTCAATGAATTCCCGGCAAGTCAAAGTCTACACTAGCAAAAAGTGAAGACTGCAACGAACCAGAGCACGTGCAGGAGTTTTTCAACGACAAGCAAGAAAAGCGCTTACCGTGGACACTGGATAGCGTGAAGAGGCAGACAGCTCCTCAACACCTGGCACCTGTACGACACGCACTCTGGGAGGCAGCAGTTATGCCGGCTAAAATCACCGAGCGCAGTGGGCGGAGCCTAATTATCTCGCTTGCTGATTGGTCGTCGCTACACTCGCATGGCCGCATACTCGTGTGGTATTAATATCAATGATATGCACACATACACACGCACACACGCACACACACACACACACACACACACACACACACACACACACACACACACATAATGGCACAGTGCGAAAGGTCGCCGGGTGTATGTTAACATGATGCGTAGCGTCAACATTCAAAAACAATGCCGAGGTTGGCTGATAGAATTGCGCATGTACGAGGGATGAGGAGGCTATCATGGCCATTGTGTCGCCTCTCACTGTGATTGCTGTGGCGCGAGCACAAGCGGTGCAATCAGTACACAAAATCCGCTCTCTCAAACTGATCCGCTTCTACCTGCCGCCATTGTCGAAGCCTCGCGAAATGAAAAAACACACAATGATTTTGTGCATATTATAAGTGATATACGCGTGTTCAAATAACCGATTTTCATGGATTTTGAAATTAGGACATTGCCGTCGTAGTTAATTAGATTTTAATATTCATAATGAAAACAACAATAAAAATGTGATAAAAGTGGATAAAAGTGTTATCACGACAAATAGCGAGACGGGCGTGCCTATCAAACAGTATTTACGAGCTGATGGTGGAAGTCAGGGGGAAACATATGACGACATATAATTACGCCTGCATGATGATGACAGGAGTGTATCGTAGCCTGCATGCTGTCACGAATTAATGAGATTAATGGGCCGACATTAATCCCGTTAAGGAGCTCCCAACTTTTGAGTCAAATAAAAAATCAACTATCAGATATGTTTGCTTCATCTTAGGAGTTGGCAACGGGTGGTTGTTCATAATTAGAAATCGGAAAAATATGCGACCACATAAAAACACATTTTTTCACCTAAAATCCTCTGTTTAAAAATCTAATTCGAAATTTCAAGCCAATGCTTACCTTATACCGTGTTTACCTTATGTTTACGCAAATTTCCCCCTCTGTCAGATTATTTGATTCCATTAAGACAAAGTTGTATCAATACAGAAAGCGCAACATATCAATCAGGATGCATAGCTTCAAGTATATCTGGCCTTCATAGTTGGGAACTTCTCATTCATTCTGCGTTATTTGAAGACGTTAGAGACGGCAGGGTTACCTCTGGTGGATGTACTAATCCAGTTAGATATATTCAAAATCCAAATATGACACGTTTCTGGTGATAAAGGAGATCGACCACGTTAAAAATGTCGAACAATTCTGACAAGAAACCCAGATTTTGACCTACTGCGCTCTGAGAAAATTTCGGAGAAATCACAGATGTCATTGAAATTGCTGAATTCCTTTGTCATCAGAAATCCTAGCCAATCTCACATTCGCCCCAGATACGAGCGTTGACGTGGGAATTTGTTTCTCGGTGTACAAAAGCATACTATAAAATAGAAGACAGACACTAATGGAAGAAACCCTGAAAAATTATGGTTACCAACTGTTTATATATATTACATTGCATATTTGCATATTTTCATATGCTAGGTAATGTATAGGGCTGTCAAAAGTTAATAAAGTTACTTTTTCACCTAAAGGTCACTTTGTCATAAGCTACCTAAAACTGCATGAAAAACTTGTGTACAATAATTATTAAAAAAGTTATTAGGTTACCAAAAGTTACTTTTTCATCGTTAGGTTACTTTTTTTGCTTTTAGGTTACTTTTTTATCGTCAGGTTACATTTTGTTATTTTTCTTGTTATTAGGTAAGTTTACCACGAAGTTTGGTGACTTTTTGCAGATAAGAGGCACAAAAACGGTATATATGAGGATAAAATAGGAAAGGAGATGGAATATTAGGTCTGAAGATCAAGAAATGTAAACATTTCTGCTGTTAGGATTTAGCAATTGATATGCACCTTAATATCTCTGCTACTCGATATTTATACGTTTTTGGGTACGCAGGATAGCGTCATACCATTTTAGGAGATTTCCACATACCGGAGGATGTACCCAACCCATATTATTATTATTCTAGACATACAGCCTAGATATATTTTGTGCTTTGTGTTCTGGCCTTACAAGTCTAATATGATACCTATCATATATTCCCTAGCATTTAGACCCACCTTGCATTCTATATTTCTACATTACACCTATATTTAAAGATAAAATATATTAATGATTATGCTAGGTTGAGCACAAGCGTATAAATCGGATGAACCGGATGTTTCGATATCCAAGTTCGAGTCACACATGAAGCAGCTGCTGATTGATGAGATATTGTTTTCTTTCATTTTTCTGTGTTTTCACGTGAACTTCACTTGTTATTTAATTGTGTGTACATATGTTCCGTACTTTTTCGTTCTATCTTTGAATTCATTATCTTTTTTGTTCAAATTGGTATTTTATACTTTACTTGTAGTGTTGAATTGTGTGTGATGCACATAATGTATTGTTTGTCCAAATGTCAAGCAAACAAGCCACTGCGGCTTATTCCATAATTTCCAATTTATGTGTCTTGTAAATGTTGCAGCCAAATACATGAATGAATTTATACGAATTTCTGAATTTATACGATGTCGTGAGATGTTTGGAGCGTGGTATAGTGCGATGTGTGAGCTCTCTATACCAGATACTGAACTGTAGCACTTGACAGTATGTATTTACTTGAACAGGAATTAGCTCGTGATTTTCAGGGCGTGAGATAGCGCCATTTTTCCACGTTTGACATTTATAAGACTGTGAGCACAGGGTGCTACATATGGGAGGACGCATTCACACATGCAGTGTTTAGGCTCACACTAATATTCAAGCTGTAGTACGTGATATTTGATAAAAAGTTTCATTGAAACAATATAAAGAACATTATTGCGACCATTACTAAAAATATTTACATGTGCAATTAGTGTATTTCACTTCTGTATTAGCTTTCCACTTTAAATTATATTCTGATGGTTAAACTCCTTGTTGCGATGTTAGCCAAATAATATTAAGTCACTTTTGGTGGTTTGTTGTAAAAATGGTACCAGATCGGAGAGAGGACGGAAAAATAGTACCAACTCGGAAAAAGGATAGAAAAGAAGGACTGGTGTATTTTCTTCCTTCAGAATTGCAAACAGAAATTGACCATTTTTGAATGAGGTTATTTTTAGGTTACTTTTTACAGGCTATTAGGTTAGTTTTTATGTTCACAAACAAACAACAAACAAACCGTGTATTTCATATAGCGCACTAATCAGCAAAGGCGTGATCAACATGTGATAAAGCAATACAAAAGTGATAATAACATCAAAACTCATAGGTTATTTTTAGGTTACCTTTTTAGGTTACCTTTTCTCGAAAATAAAGTTACTTTTTTGTGATTTTTAGGTTACTTTTTTGACAGCCCTAGTAATGTATAAATTATACTGCATTCTATGCATACGAATGTGTATTTACGAATGTACAGCATTTGTCTTATTATTGTTATTTCGTTTTGTTTTAATGTTCTGACATTAAATACATGAAAAACCTGATTCACATATTTGAGTTTTTTATCTCGTATTTTGAAAAATTAATCACATAAAACTGGCAGAGAACTCACATAGAACATTGAAAAACAACCACATATTTTTCCGACCTCTATTCATAGCACACGTGTACAGCAAGTGATTTAATGCCCCACCCGGGTGCAGGATATCTAGTACAATAACACTGCTGGAACCGCTGTCGATTTTACCAGCTTCACTAATGATAATGTCAGTGTGAACATCAACAAATTGTCTAGTGTACGCCCTGTACACTAGACATCTGGCTGGCATCTGTATCTGGCTGAATAATACATGCAAATAATGTGGCCGGCTTTCTAGTCGCGTGGTTTCTGCTATTACGGTCGATCAGTTGATAAGTGCGCTATAAATGCACATAAACTGGTTGATGTAATTATTCCACTGTTATACTGGTTGATTTAGTTATTCCACTGTTATACTGGCTGATGTAGTTATTACACTGTTAAACTGGTTGATGTAGTTATTACACTGTTATACTGGTTGATGTAGTTATTCCACTGTTATACTGGTTGGTGTAGTTATTACACTGTTATACTGGTTGGTGTATTTATTCCACTGTTAGTTATTCATAAGTTGTGTTTTTGTTGCTTCCCTCATTTATCTCCTTAATCGCACCCAGTCGAAAATGACAGGATGTATGGAATACACTGACTTCAGCTTGTCAGCATTGACAACAGTTGACTGTTGCAGGCTGATTGATAGAGACGAGTGTCTTATTAGAGCCGACCTTAGGCTTGAACACAGGCAAACTATGTGGTCACCTAGTACCTCAGATTGGTTAATACCTCGCACAGGAATCACACAGAAATATAGACCTTCGTATAAAATTGACAATTTCGATTACTATTGAATCGGGGACTAACGATGTGTTAAACATGGATGAAACGGGCCTCTCATGCAAAATGCAGCCTACCAAAACTATGGCGTCCAAAAGAGAACGCGGTACAGCTAAATAAATGTAAACTTGAATACAAGTATGAATAAACTTGCAAGAGTCATTTGAGAAAGATGCAAGCTGGTGGATAATAAGGGGGTTTGTGAAAAAATCAACCGATTCACAGTAAGAATACTCATAACCACTGCTGAAGAGCAACTTCCAAAAAGCGAGTTTTATCTCGGTCTCTTCAAGTCGGCTATTTGGAGGACCGACTGTATATAATTGATGATAATTAATTCATCATAATTAATGTTTAATTTAGCAAATTAGTGTGCGTGAATATCATTAAATGTGCACGTGTATGTATTGCATTGTATTAGCAATTTGATCAAACTCAGGCACCACAAGCTATTCAGCTTCAATTGCCCTTAAGGTTTTTATTTAATCACACTTTATAATACTGCATATACGATGGAAAAATACATAAAAGAATAAATGAATATCATCTATTCAGCCCTGCAAAATTATGCTGAAATAAATTATTTGAAACGATTCACCACGACCCCAGGCTGAAAACAGCCACATTATATTTTATCACAATATTGAATGTACTGACTATTAGGTTATCTGTCTACCGTAGGTCCTGGTTATAAAGCCCATGTCACTTAACAGGTCTGAAATACTAGGTTTCAGCAGCGCGGTCCAATAATAAGCTCACCCAAGATTTGCACTTTTTACCGGTAGTATTTTTCTATTGCTCTGTTTTTTCTACATATACAATATTGTGAAAATCGTCTTTTCTTATCCTTTACCTGTTCAATAGCTCCGGTCATGAAGCCCACCATGAAAAATAATGAGTAGAGTTTTTGATTGAAATATGGGCTTCACCCAATAACGCCGGAATTTTTATTCGTTTTGCCAAAAAAATCCGCGGTTTTGTTGTTGTTAATTCTGATGGTGTTGCATCTATCGCCACAAAACAAAATAACCACCCTTCTTCCACTATGACCAATGCAGCGTGTAGAAGTCGTGTGAGAGTCGGCAGTTGCTCATACTTTGGGCATTATCAGCACAGTAAGCCAATGAATCAAACGTTACCAAATCGACACGCTCGGGGTTACAGGGCTGGGATCTACGAATCCATCTATTTGTTTATACTTTTTCTATAGTTCGGGGGAGAAGGATAGGACAGAAGACAGCTGCCGTTACAAGGGGGGCACCAACTCTGCTGAATTATCGCCCCCCCCCCCCCCCGGTCCTGACAGTAGTATCTCGGAAGGAAGAAGTAGAGGGTCAGCTTGTAGTCGCCTCTTACGACACGCAGCGGGTACGGCGGCAGTATTCTCATCTCCTGACCGCAGGGACAGACCTATCTGTCTATTCTACTCTATTCCAATACATTGCTGGCTAGCTACATGAGTGAATAACGTGAAGTAATCAGTTATATATGTACAGAAGACATTCGTATGTTCAGCAGTACACTGCAAACAAGATCAATTTGTGATTGATTCTCGTGCAAAATGATTCAGCCCACTCTTGTTACTGATGCACGCACTGTGTCGGCTATATTTAGCAGTTGGTGCGTTGTTGCTAGCACGTCCAGCCGCTGCACCAACTTCGACACAAATATGTAACGGTTTCTGCACGTGATACAATTGCAGGACATCTGTCAAATGCTGGTTGTGAAGCGTGGCGTGACATTGCAGCGATAGAGCAATTGTGAACGTACAATACGACGTGTCAATGCGTGAGAGCTACATGATGTGTGCGTGTGTGTTGATCACTTGTGTACGTGTATAGCACGCGCCACTTTCATCATAACTCCGTCATGTCTTTTTTATTGCGCAAACTTGTATGCATACTCGTATGTAACATATCTCGTTGAACAAACCACTTTTGAACCTCACACCAACGACAACAGTCAATAATACCATAACTAATAACAATAATATTAATATACAATTACATATATTATAAATAACGTAGTACCAATTTAAAATGATTTAAAAATCGACTTAATTTGGTTTAATCGTGTGTTACTTGGTTGAATTTCATTATAGTTTTATCCGTGGCGTAGCTAGGCTATATCAGAATGAATGTTTGTGGGTCAAATAGCCACAAGCGACTGTATGTTTCAACTGCGACTGTAAGGGAATTTGCAAGATCATATGTCGATATAGTTGAAGAGACGAACCTCTTATAATGAGCCCCTCATATAATAACCTCTTATACCTCTTATAAGTGCATGCTTCCAGTCACCTAATCAGAGATCATTATTTTTAATCGCTCTCGCCTTCCTCCAGTTATTTGAGATTAAACCAGCATATTATATGGTATATTAAGAAATTCGACTCAGATATAATTATAATCGTCTCCAGCTAAGGTGTAGATTTGTGTCGAAACTCGGGTGATAACAGTCATCATGCATTAGTGTTCAAGATTGGCTGGTCTTTATGTATTTTATGCCTATTCAATTACAACACACAAATACATCAATTATGTATATTGCACATAATTGCATACACAAATTTGTCGTGTATTGCCACTTTTTGCCATGCTGTTTCTATGACGATATACCTAATGAACTGAACTCAGCAGAATTATCGGGGGGTATCATTCTATATTCATACACAATTTTTCAATATCACAATTTTCATAAAACTGACTTTAATTAATGACCACACATCGCATAATATTGAATTCAGGAATTTTTCACTAAGTGAAGGAATGCATATCTTTCTTGAGCCCCCCAAAAGACCGCGAAGAGTCAGATGTGAGTAAGAACGTGATCGAAGTGGACAAAGAGAGCATCATGTTGCTTGGCGCCAGGTTATTTGTACAGACACCCCACATAACGGTGTGGAAGAGTCGTGTCGATCCATCATCACCGTGGACTACGCCAGTCTTTAACCAGCAGCAACAACCTGCACCTCCAGAAAAAATCAGCGACACCCGAACAATAGAGAATGCCGGTGAACTCAGTCTGTATGCAGGAAGACACTGAATGCTTGAAGCGGAGAAAACCAGTCAGCCAGTGTGTTGTCAACTAGTTAGCAAGGAGCGTTGTGCCGGAGGAAAACAATAAATTCGTGGACAATTTTTCACTAGGTTAGCACGAATTCGCCATTCACCGAGGAAATCTCACCTGTGTTTGAGTTGAAGAGGAAGAAAAAAGGGATAGGCCCCGCTATTCGAGGATGCGAATGCAAATATTGCAGTTTGTGCACGTGACAACAGTGATGTTAGAGAGTTGAGTTGTCAATGGGCAAATGCAAGCGCTGATCAAGCAGGAGAGTGGTCACAATAACTCAGCCAAACCTCTTCCCTACGCAAATACCTATTCTGAAAGAGAAAAACAGTGTAATATTGGCCATCTTTCATCTAAATCTACAATGTGATACAAGTTGAATTCCTGAGAGAAATAGTCAAATGTCTTTTGAAGTAAACAGAAAAATCAGCAGGAATTCATCTTGCTGTCTTTCTGGTCATACACACATGCCAGAATCAATCATTGTGTTGTGATGTAAGATACGCAATGACCATGCTGTGTATGTGGAATTAACAGCAGGCCAAAGTGTGACGTGGCACTGCATATTCAGTAGACTGCAATATGCCACGCACAAAAAGAAATGTTCATTTGTGACTCCCGAGTTGTGGCTCCTATATTATGCCCGTTGTTGGCTCAAAAAGTAAGAATGCTTCTCTTGTTTTGCGCATACTGTCATAATTTAACAGTTTCCGTGTTTTTCATATATTTCGACGGAAATATAACAAGCAATTGTAGTTCATGTTCTTTTTTAATTGTATATTTTGGTAAATTCTTGAAACGAAAAAGTGTGTACTTGATTCTGATTTTTGTCACGCAATATATATAAATATATTATTGTTTGAAATTTTCCCGAATTTTGTTTCATGAATAGACTGTTAGACTAGACTGTACAGTGTACATTGTACATCATTGCGAGTAATGTTATAAATGAATCCCGGATTTGCCCCCAATTCATAGAAAAGTAATCGATATCCAAATATTGTGTATGTGCTGGGACCTCTCCATGCAGCCCATTTAAATGGACAGGCTGTGTTTTGCATTTGGAGTGAAGAAATCCTGTGAATTACTTCATACTTCTTCATTTTATTATCAGAATAATGAAAAATAAAATATTTGACAAATTCCAATGATCAAATATTGGTTACATGCGCTCGAGGGGTTGCGATTTTAGGCAGGACATTCCCAATTTTATATATATGCTGTTTTTTGAAGTTAGTAAACGTTCAATTGTTCATGTTTGCTTCGCTTTAATATGCAAAATGGCAATTGTTATTTGTTTGATAATTAACCTAAACTAACAAGCATATTACAAAGTGAAAATACTACTGATTTAATTTACTTAATGTAATGGTAAATTTGAGGAAAATTACCTTTTTCAACCGAGGCTCACTTTTAAAAAAAAACTCTCATACTTAATACTATAATATTTTTCCCTATTTATTAATTTTATAACACTGATGAAACTTTGAAAACATCGTACAAGATCGTACAAAGCTTTCAAACTCGTCGTATAAGGCTGTAATAAACATATAAGATTGGGGATTTGGGTGCATCATTTTGATGAATGTCAGTAAATTAGTGATTGTTCCTCGATACCACGGCTTCTTGAGCTTTTCCAGTGTTCGCACTCTTTTCAAATCAGTTCTTGCACCCCCTGTACTCTTGATGGTTATATGAAAAAGTACAAATATAAACGACATAATACCAAAACTTGTTCATTCAATACTCATTCATACAGTTAGCACAACTTAGCGGTGTGAGCATCTCGGTTAAGAACCCCTACTCCATACGTATGAGTTTGCATGTTTATCACGGCCAGTTGCAGAACTTACTGATTACATGACAGTATCATATGGAAATGAGAAGGAAGTCATCAAGGATAACATGACGCTACCAACACACTCGGGATTCGAGACAATCAAATTGATATTATTCGTGCCAAAATCTGCTTTGGAATTTCAAGCAGAAAACATGTAATTATGCACAATATCTTACTGTAACCGCTAACTAAAATGAGAACAAATCCGCGTGCTCTAAATCACCCGATTCCCTTCACACTGCTATAATTCGCAATTCAATAATATCAGGCGAAATCAGTGTGTGTATTATTTGAAGCCTTATTAATGGAAAATGTTGTTAGGGATGGCGTGACATTTCAGACACATGGCTGGAGCCTGTGTTGTCGATGTCGCCTTTGATGTCATTGCTGGCAGGTAGCGATGCCACGACTGTCAGTGAAAAACAATACAAAAAGTCTGTCAGGTGTAACAAGAGCAAGAGTGGCAGGGTACTTACTTTTCACTGTGACGTAGATCCCCCGGTTGAACAACCTTGCTCTTCTGCACGACCACAAGACGGTGCTCATCCGCTTGGACACACGCGGATTCTATGAACCACCACACTAATGCTACGTGCTAATAGTGTGTCTTCTTATGCCGCTCGTAGCTGCTCTAGCGAGTTCCTGCGCCAATGCACGTGCAAGACACAGCAGCGTCGAGTAACGACTGCTCCGTTTCTGGTGGTTGCAGCGTTGCACCGCTGCCTGTTGCAAGACCACTTCCCCCGTCGCAAAGAGGGAGGGGCTGGTTCAAAATATTGCAGGTAGATCCCCGAAGATAGCAAGCAATCGAATCATGCAAGCACCGTCAACTTTGACACTAGAGATGTTGTTACTGATCTCGTGTGTTCCCTATAGTTGGTAAGTATATGTGCTAATATTCGGCGTTCTATGTTTTTATTATGTGATAAAAATGGCATAATATGTTGTCAAGAATCCCGGAATATGTTATTCAATTTTCATACAAAGTTTGAGTCTTTCGTAGAGTTTTCGCATTTTAAACATGTATCCAACGACATTCCACTGGGGAGCCACCCTTAGGAGGCGAAATTTTCGCAGTACGTGGCGAACGTTTTACCTTGATTGGACGCTTCCGATAATGTACAGTGGCGGCGCCAGGATTATCCGGTGGGGGAAGGGTTGAGGGGGAATAAGCAAAAAGAGGTGGGGGCTCCGCGAATCATGAGGAACTACACTCGAAATGTTCATGCAAGAGTGGCCCCTGTAGGGGTGCCATTTTGGAGTTTTACCTCGAGGCGCAATAATCTCATGATTCAATTCTGCATGCATATTTGCAATTAATATTTTTCATGAACAACCCATTTGTTGAGTGAACAGCCCATTTGTTGTGTCGATTGAGGTGCGGCTTCTGACCAGCAGGCACGAACACATGCAAGGTAAAACATTCTCTTTCTATCGGACATGTTTTTCTGGGAAAATTCGACTTCACAATGAATTCCTTCAATCCCTTTCAACGTGACAATACAGACGCCATTTGAGCTGGAATTCGTGTTGAAAAATTCCCGAAAATATCAATATGAAGTACATGTATGTATAATCCTACCTTCACAAAGACCCAATGACACGTGCTTGGAGCGAGGATTCCCATAGCGAGTTATTGCAGACCCTCTGAAGCTCTTTGCCACGTTGTCGGACTTGAGAAGCTATCAGAAACGTTGCTATATTTCCATTGTTAATGCTGCTGGCGTTAGCATTATTTTAATATGCAGTGTTCGAGTGTATCATGTTGAATGTGTGATCTGTGTAATTACAATTACTAACTAAATTGATTAAATCCAAGCGCAAAATATAGGATTATATATTGGGACAAGATTTTCAGTGAAAATGACATTTTATGTTGTTTCCGCTCAAAAATGGCATTTTATGTGAAAAGATATTTTTATGTGGTCACATAAAATTCCCAACTCTAGTGATCACTATGTGAGCAGTACATGATCACTAATCATATAATGAAGGTGGCATTAGTATTGATCTGCGTGCATTCTCCGGGATAATTTATGAAGCGACAAATGACAGTCCAACAACGTGACGAAAATATATATTCACGATATTCACAATGAATGCTTGTTTCATTTTAAACCCTCAAAAACGCACATTGTTTCTATCAGACTCAAACATATTTATCTTAATCCTGTTCACATGTGCGAAGCGGCATTTATTAACATGAATTTCACGATTAAAACGCTTGGGAATTGGCTTTGCATATTACTTCCTCTCACTTCCTAAATAGCTAAAATAACATAAAAATACACAGATCATATAATGTATATAAAACATGGTCATGAAAATGTGTTATATTAAAAGTTGCCTTGAAATTGTCTACCCCCAGATGTAGTGACAGCCTCATCTGCATGAGTAATCAGAGTGGCAGAATGGTTCCTCCGCGTCCCCGAGTGCTGATGACTCCGTGGCTTCACGCATGATATTGGAATTTATCATAAAGTAGCACCTAAAAGTACCGTAAATCGCCAGGAGGTCGAGTGGATGCTCATAATTGCATTTTTCCCAAAGTTGTACCTCTATTATAAAGGAACATTATTTATAGTGGGAGCGGGTTGGCTTTCGGGTGGACCCCCATAAGACCTTGCAAAGTATCTGTGAATAACGCGTTCACTCAGCCTGTCTTCAACCTGTACAGCGTTGTCAGATGACGCGTTGTTTTGTTGTGTGTGGCAGGCGTGTTTTTATGGCAGTTTCATCATCAGACTGGTCCACACCTCAATCGTACTGTGACGCAGATTGGAAACAGTGTTGGGTGCGTCAACGTTCAATATCAAAACCACCGTTCTTCTAGCGAATGCGTCACTGGCAATTTTCGAAATTCCTCCAGCACGGGCACCTCTCCTGTTAGCATCTTCACTGTCCGCATTTTTGTGTGGAAGCGAAAAACAACCATATTGTTCAGCCCTGAAATCTATATCTATATAAAATGACTAAGAATAGAAACCTCCCTATAATCCTCAAACATTCCTTCGTGCATGAGTGATTTATGTTGTTTATTTCTGGCTTAATAGTTTGATGGGTTTGATGGGATTGTCGGTGTAATAACTTGTCATTTGCAAACTGGTGCAGCGAGTCGGTGACTGGAATCTGTCAACGACAGGCACAATACGCTGCAACTTTCCGACATTGAATCTGCACTGGGTGACGGAATGTCTCATTTAATGCGTGTGTATGCATGTGTATGCATCTGTGCGTGTGTGTGTGTGTGTGTGTTCATACATTATGCATGTGCATGTATTTCATTCACTGTGAGGTGTCCTTGTGTCTGCTAAAAATACTTTCGTCCCTGTTGTTTTCGGACCAGCAACACACACACACACACACACACACACACACACATACATACAGGGAGTGGTTTGGAGCAGTTTTATCGCGCTCACAAACAATTGAGTCACTTAATCGGATTTGGGCACAATGTTCACTTGTGTGCAAGCACTGCACATGACGTCACAATGTCGCTGGCCACGTGGTGAGTGTGACTCCATTAACTCCGAATGTCTTGTTTCTTATTGGCCCAGCTGAGTGGTCGGTACCCTGTGGGGAAGTGGGTATTTGAAGGTCGGACAGAAGGACAAACGTGTGTTTTATCAATATGAATGCGTTTGTTTTTGTTTCTAGTGACTTCCTGATGTTCAAATTTGGAGCAACAACTGAATTTGTTGCATTTTTCAGCGCTATTGTGGAAAATGAAGAATTGACTCTTTTAGAAATGGGAGTAAAACAGTTACGGACCACCCGTCTAGCGTGAAACACAGTTACATCGACTGTAGTCTTGCTACTTTTTCTCGATACTGGCCGCCGGTACAGTAAGTTTATGTTGAACACGGGCAACTCAATCCTCTCACTCATATTGACAATTGCCTCAACATTGCAGCTCTCATCCGCCTCTGCCCCTTTCTTCCCGCGCTTTTTATCTGCAAATGACGCTATTTCTGCAGGCGGCATCGCTCTCTCTCTCACACACTCTGTCTCTGAACACTGATTGTCGGCTCACTTGCACGTGCTCACACACACACACACACACACGCACACACACACACACACAACAGCACTCATGTTTTCGTAGGTGTTTATCGTTGTGATGTCGTGTTGAACTCGTGCGACCTCGCCGCCTCTTGGATAAGGCGATTGCACGTTCTAATATTAGCTCGGTGTGTGTTGATAAAGAAGCGTAGTTATCTGCAACTGCGTGTACAGCGACGGCGGCAGGCAGGCACAACATGAGATGTGTGATCGAATGGCATGTGATTCAGTAATTGCGTCGCAATATGCACGTGTGTTGACGAATCTTTCGGAGAAGACGCCTGCTAGTGGAAAGTCAACACAAATCATCTAGGTATGCAAAAAATAGATTTATTACTGCATAGGGTAGAATTATGCAATGTCAGCCATCATTTTCGAGGGCACGTCCGATATGAAAAAAATAGTGATCATATGAATTCACTGATTATCTAACCTAACCGTCACCTAACCTTCACCTTACCGTCACCTAACCTTCACCTTACCTTCACCTAACCTAACCTAACCAACATTCTAGACAGCTGTCACGCACATTTTTTACAACTGTGTGTGCGTACCAACCTGTTATAGGGATACGAATCATGTTGGTTGTGTGTACTAAAAACAAAACAAAAAACGTGTGTGTGTGGATTTTCCATTAGTGGCGGGCAATTTCTGCAAAAGATCCTCCGCGTTGACAATATGAGCGCCTTCACTACATCACCATGTCATTACCAGTCCAGGTGCAATCAGCGTCCAAACACCATCTAGATGTCGTGCAGCAAATGTAGTTTTCGAGGTAATGAGAACAAAGGAACTTCTAGAAGTAGGCAAATGATGATATAAAAGGGAGAGTAATTCAACAACGTGGACTCCGTGGTGTAGCTGTTAGCACACCCGCCTCACAAGCGGCAGGTCCGTGGTTCGAAACCCGGCGGAGCAGAATTTCATTGGGCGAATTCTACAATTCCACAGCCCTGTCCACCCAGCAGAAAATGATGGTACCAGATATCAGTCATGAGTTGTACCATGCATTCTGGGGAGGTGGCCCTCTCTAATACGTCTTACGTCCTTGTGGCGCCATAGCGTGGGGAGGGTCGGTTCTGCGGTGGCAGCGAGCTGCACGGGGCACGCCTGTGTGTTCATAAGCTTCGGCTTCTTCCCGTGTAGCAGCTGTCACTTGAGGCCTTTAACCTTTAACCTTTAACAAGATTGAAAGCTAGGTGTAAGAAATCACACCAGAAAAATGTGTATCAATCGTTAATCGTTTCATGAGGAGTGGAGCATCTGAAGTGAAGAAAATGATATATCAGAAGAACTGTAAATAGCCTGAGTGACCTGCCTGTTTTCTTGTGGCAGGGAACATACCAGAAACTATGAGAGAATCAGAGAATAAAGTGAGATGAGATGAGATGAGATGTGAGTGTCGTTACGACGAGATAACTGCTCCGAGCTTAGCCAACCTATCTAGCAAACTAATCATTATATGTAGAATGTTCCAACCTAGATATTGTATCCACTATGGAACGCATTACGTATGTGTGTGCGTGTGTGTGTGCGTGCGAGGCATCAATATGCTCATGGAATATGGTTTATTGATTTTTTGCCATACTTTGTCTGTCTGTCTGATTGGCACGTGCTGCAGAACGTTAGGCACGCGGATCCTCTCACTGCAGTTGGATTTCACGAGCTCATTGGTAGGCACAAGTACACAAGGCACACAATCGCACCGACAGATATAGCTGCCAATGCACTCTCACACATACGTACACACACACAGACAGACATACACGCACACATGCAGATGTGTCATAGTGCTAGACGGCATGGTGCCGCATTGAATGGATAAACAACGTTTGCACACACACACACACACACACACACACACACACACACACATACTCAAGTGCAAATACCTACCTAAATATAATGCTTGCGCAAGGATAACAGTTTCCGTTAGTGTACGGATTTAGCAGTAGATTTAATGACGCTGCAAGCGAGAGATGAAGCAGCCGCCGCACACGTGCTGCACGCGGGTCTTGATTACCAAGATGGAGCGAACAAGGTGTGTTGCAGCAATGTTCCTAGCTCGTCATCGTGCAGTGAACAACTGCAACATCATCATTAACAATACTCACCGAATATGTAGTTCAGTGTTGTGTGATTGTGTGTGGCGATTACTGTGCGTATGCGTGTGTGCGTGCGTTGTGTGGTCAAGGTTGCGTGTAGGTCACAGTGTGTATGCGTGTGTGTGTGTCGTGTGTACGAGCGTCAGTGCAACGGTCTGCGTGAGGGTTGTGTTGCGGCGGTGTGTACGCATGGTTGTGGTTGTTGTGTGTATGATTACATTGAGTGCATTGCCTGCTGGTTCGGTGCTGAATTTTATTTTTTACTACAGAATATCATATTAATACGCAACTTTTAATATACTTAATATATGTTTTGGTCATCCTTCTTTCGTTGTCTTGACTGACAACTGACAACTGACAACTTCAACTTCCACGACATGCAAAACTGGAGCAGTTTTGCATTTTGTAGCAGAGCTAGTCATTCCCAGAACCAATGCGAGGAATTATGGGGCTTGCCGAAGTCAATACTTGGGGTTCCCAAAATAAATATAACACAATTATAATAGAGTTCTGACTTTGGGAAATTGTAGTTACGAGCAGCTCCTCGGTCTCCATTAAACTGAGGACTTTATCGCGCCATTTAATGCTAAATTTTAATATGCGTGAGGCAACGGGGTCCATTAACACTCTCACCGGCCGGAGATCTCCGGCCGTGGGTTCGAGGGGCGGTTGCTACGGCTCTGTTCATACCATCACGAGCAATGCTGGTGCGCTCACTTCTCAACGTTCCGAATGTCACCCCATGCTTTGAGATGGAAACCTTCAAACTGTCCACTAACATCAATACCCATTATGACACATGACATACAAGACACACCAGTCACACACACGCACACGCACGCACACGCACACGCACCCACACGCACACACACACACACGCACGCACACCCACACACACACACACACACAAACACACACACGCACGCACGCACACGCACACGCACACACACACACACCCACACACGCACACACCCACACACACCCACACACACACCCACACACACACACACACACGTGCGCACACGGCCTAGTGGTTTAAAATTGCATCACAATTCTGGTCGTACTTCATGTGGGTCGTTGTCTTAGTTCACTTTCAACGATCTCATATTATTGTCTGCGTCCACATTTGTCGTGTTATATATTCAAGTCACTGGCAATTTCGTTCTTCAGAATGAACGCTCTCGTCCTATTACATCCTCTTCCACATTCAGGAGACGATATATGTACGTTGTTGGACTGGAGCTGACCTCGTGCTCACGTACGCCAGGTGTTGAGTTCTTGGTATATATTCCTGGAGGTGATACACGGCAACAGGCGGTGGCGTATTGCAGGGGGCGGGAAGGGTGGTCCGTCCCGGGCGGCACAAGAGCTGCTGATGACGTTCAATTACCGTGTGAGTCGCATTTCTGGATATACTATTTCATATTTGCTGTTTTATTCGCAAACAACTAAGAGCTGAATGGAGGCGTGGTTGATTGAAAATAATGATCTCTGATTAGGTGACTGGAAGCATGCACTGTTGTAAGCGAATCGTCTCTTCAGCTGTATCGACATATGGACTTGTTGGCTAAGACTCCCTTACAATCGTGCTGATAGCCACATTTTCTTGCGGCTAAATGATTCGCAAGCATACATGGTGGAAAGCGGCAAACAATGCACCGCCCCTGGTGGCAGATAGCCTAGCCACGCCACTGGTAACAGGCACTCCTATCACGTGCTTCATTGATGAGGATCTTCTGGAATTTATCAATTCATGCATGACTTTCAGCTCTAAGTTTTTTTCGGTGCAATGTACTTCGCTGCTTTTTTCGCTCAAGTTAACACTGGATGGAAGTGTGCAATCCGCCCGCAAGCTCTCACCAATTAAATAGCTGAGGTTTTGATTGCACCAGGACGCTGGTGTAGAACACGAATGTGTCTAGACGCCGATGAACGCCGATCACTGATATTACCGATAAATGTATTGGAAAAAGATTGGGAGAGCACGCAGGCTTCATTGCGTCAGCTAGGGGAATTCTCGTGCACCACGAGGAACAGTGCGATCACGTGATGACACGCCGTCATGAAAGAGAGCGATGAGTTTGTGTTATGTTTGTGCTATTGTGTATGGTGACGCACATACATGCTAAAAGCTAGCGTCTTCACAAATTCACAATGAATCACAGGCATAACTCATCATTGTCTTGTCTTACAAGCATCAACAAGCTCTGCAATCATCTGCAACAACAACAACAACGACCCTTATTCATTATTGCACACACGAAATCAGAAACCAGTGTGTGTAGCAGTCACAGGATCAACCGTGATCTTCCTTTTTACATGAATCCGTGTTGACGATGAGTGTGCAACGTGTTCCGTTGACTATGTTGCAATATCACGTCACGTTACGTCACCTGATTTGACGGAACTGTATCGACTACACGGATAATGGAAAAATGTTTGTGCTCGGAACAAACAAATGTTTCCCGTGAGCGCCGTCGTTTGTCATGTCTGGCTCTTGTGGATGCGCTTGATATTCTTTCTATAGACAGCCGGTGTTCCCTCAACACCAGCTGGATAACAATACATTGCGACACAGAACGTCTTAGTGATCAATCCTCAATGATAATGACAGTTTGCTGCATGGCCGTGGATCCCGCGGGTATGGGGCTATATATTACCCTGGAAATTGGTTGGGGATGAATATGTAATTATACAATTCGCAATCTGTAATATGCAATATAATTTGGTTGAATATTGAATTGAAGTTATGAATATACAATCTGGCTGGATTTAACTGTGTCGTTTGTCAATTGCCTTTGTCATTTTTGTGATGGAATAGACACAAAATGATACGTAACGTTCTACTGGTTTTAAACGACGTGTAATTGCATAAATGAAGACCCGGTGCTTTTACTGAATTGCGTACAATATATTGTTTGATTGATTTATTATACCCGGCGAGAGTTCTGCTATACTCAGTTCACTTGGTGTATTTTCATCAAGCTTAGCAAAAAAGTAAAAAGTTAACAATACACGGCAAGTGTGTGTATGCAATTATATGCGATGCACTTTCATTGAGATATGTGTGTTACATTTCAGTAGACACAAAATGATTGAGGGTCACATGCAATTGACCAACTTAGCCATCCTTGCTTGATGGCTATGGATATGGTCCCCCGAGCCTCGACACGTCCTTGGCTTGCTGCCACAATTAATGTTAATCGCTGATGTACTTCGGGCTTGTTTTGACCCAGTCATCTTGAAGCAAACAAAGTTGCCACCTCTTCCTGGGTAAACTCTAGGCTCTTAGTGAGTTCACCAATAGTGCTTTCCAGCTTTATTACCCTGCTCATAATGACATCAGTGATAACCTGCGTAGCGCTGCGGAAGGACTTCTCTTGCTTTTAAAGCAGTTGTTTCAAATCAGCTTCGTTCATAGTTGTTCAGTAGAACAAGTACAGTGAACAATACACTCTAACACAAAGGAAAAACAATGCAAGGTAACCACCATACTCACGCCTAGTGATGCAAAATAAACCGTTTTTTGTTGCGTTTTTTTGCAAAAAAAACATTGTTTTAGGTTTTTTTTAATGTTTTTTTAGAATTAGCCCCAATTGTCATCGGATCTTGGATTTTATTACATAGAAATGAGTTTAATTGATGTTTTGTACATCTGTAGGTGTCTTATTTCAAAGACAATTTGATAATAGTATAAAAAACAAAAATATTTTTCAATATATATTCCAGGAGACTATTTGAAAGTGCATCCGGGTCCGGTGGTTTAGGTTTTTTCATTGAGAAAACCCATGTTTTTAAAGATGGTTTTAATGATGTGGATATTTGAAATTATTTGTCAGCAGAACAAAACAAATTGATTGAGTAATCATGTGTTTTTTTATAGAAATCATGTTTTTATGAAAATACGCAAGGATGTTTTTCAAACTGGTTATAAATTCGTTTTATAAATATACAGATTCAGAAAATGTTGACAGCAGAACAAGACAAGTTAATTGGTTGGTCAAGTGTCTTTTAACAAACGTTTATTCAAACTAACGCTTTTTAATGACACAATGCTTTCTAGAACAGTCTCTATGGAAGATAGATTTGATTGATGTGCGTTCAAACACCTTTTGTATAGCAAGTAGCCTGCCGGTATAAGCGACTGGTTAAACCACTTGATTTAAACTGTTTTTTAAACATGGTTTTTTTTCAAAATATATTTTTTTGAAAAATGGTTTTAGTAGATGCAGAGATTTTGAAAAAATTGGCGTCAGATCAAGGAAAGTTGAACCAAGTTAATTGTTTTTTAGTAATTTGTTTTTAGAACTGGTTTTATGGATGATGGCTTCTTTGAAGTAGTTATTTGTGTTCAAATACCTTTTTGTACTTTGAATATATTTCTTCAGTGTTTTTTTTTCTATACGAAAATATTGTCCGTTTTTCTGGTGAGGATTGCCACTCTGATTAATGCGACCCGCTTTTATTCGTAGTATAATTAGGGACACTAAGTTTGTGTGTATATTTGTAGTATTTGTGTAAATATTTGCAGTGTTTGTACATATATATTTGCAAGTGATTCATCTGGTGAATAAAATGATGAAAGTTATTATTATCAACGTAGTTCATTTCTGGTAGGAAAAAGGTAATATTGAAACAATTGGGAAAATTATGGGAACTGTTGTTTTTTTAAAACAGTTTCAGTTTTTAGCATAAAAACGGTTCTCAAACCCTGCTTTCTTACACAATGATAAACTCAATAATTGAATGCAAAGCTGTACTGTACATAGAAGTACCGCACAGTACCGTGCAAACAATGATATTAGGGCTTTTAGATACATTATAACACTTTTATTGTGCATATTTAATGATAATTCAATTTTATAGGGTCACTAATAGCATAAATAACTCATGTGTTGATAAAAATAATTCATTTAACATCCCAAATATATCACTTCCATAATTTGAATTATTTGCATGACTCCTGAATAAAGCAAAAAAACGTGTTTTTTTGTCGAGTTTTTTTTGGAAAAAACGGTTTTTAAAAAAACCCATCGTTAAAAAAAACATCGTTTTTTTAGGTCGCATCTCTACACACGCTTACAGTACGGAACAGCGCAGACAACACCCGCACGGCACTACGGTCAAAGCGCTATTATATGTGATATACTTTTCATTAAAGCATATGTGTTGTAATTGACTAGGCATAAAATAGTAGTCTCACGCAATTGATCAATTGAGTCATCCTTGAACAATAATGCATGATGGGTGTCATCTCTCACGGGCCTCGACACAAATCTACTCCCATGGTCTATATGTTGTGATATTGGTGCAATTTTTTAGTACCAGGGGATGAGAGCGTTATACAGAGCATGGGCGTAAATTTGTGTCGAGGCTCGGGGGGATGACAGTCATTATGTATTTGTGTTCAAAGTTGACTCGGTTGGTCAATTGCATGGTACCCTCAACAATTTTCAGTCTATTCAATCACAACACACATATCTCAATTAAAAGTGTATTGCGTAATATAATTCTTCATATATTTATAATTTCTTACATTTTTGGTCTATTGCCATTTACCTTCTATGCTGATTTTGATGACAATATACCCAATGAACTGAACTCAGCAGAATTATCGGGGGGTATAATTGCATATTCATACCCCCCGGCCAATTTGTCGGGAGGTATATATACCCCCCATACCCCCCAGGATTTACGCCCATGATACAGAGTCACCAACCCACGAGGATTATTCCGCCATGCGTTGGTGCAAATGCATTAGTCTTTAAATAATTTACTCTCATCAAGTATTTTGGACACAGCTGCGGCAGATTTGTATAATCATGCCGCCGCTATTTTTCAATCGGTCTATGTTTCTCGTCGGTTGTTGGTTTTTGTTACTGTTAAATTGTTTTGGATTTTTCTTTGTTTACCGGGATGATCACCGAAATATTTTTTCAAATCAACTTCTCGGCATGCTGCATGCAGTCATGTGTTGCTTCATGTTTCTAGCGCACATTTCCGTGAATACGTGGTGATGGTAGTTAATGTGTTTCCTTTCACTGTTTTCAATGTAGAAAATGATATTGGTTTTGAATTTAGTTTGTGAGATTGTAAACTTCTAGGCCGTCTTTTTCAGTTCAGTTTCGGAAGATTTTCTGGAATATGTAAGGTATAGTCCACGTTTTATCATTGAAGTTATAGCGTATTCATGATATCAATTACTCAGAAAAATATATCTGAAATTTTTAGGCAATAGGGATCAAGTGTGCCCCTATAATGCACATGCTCAGTAGTCACGTTTGCAACAAACTCGGTCGGTGCACGATCCTCTAATTACTGTATATACACGATGCGATGGACATTATAATGCTTTTGAACTACTAATTTGGTTTCTCGGTTGAATATTGCTAACGGCGTCTCAATGCTCATAAATATTTGCTTTTAATTTTGTATGGTGTGGGACTATTGTGCATTTTGTGCTTTTTCCAAGTAGATTTTTGCAGCGTATGTGAAGAGTGACAATACTTATTTGTACATATACATAATACGTGTGTGTGTGTGTGACATTCTAGTTGATCGTTGGCCGTGTGCTCTGTGAACAACGATAGACGTTTGAACCAGTGCTGCGTTTTACCGGTGGTTAAGACCACGCGGCAATGACTGCCTCTGGCACCAAGTTAGTTGAAGGCTCGACCGCTGAAGTGCATGATGTTCGCCTTCGCTGCGAGAAACGTGTGGGTTTGCCGGCGCATGACTCTTCTTCATCGCTGCCTGCCGATTTCGCTGCCGTGGCGTTCAGCGCGCGCTGCGGCGGGCTGCTGTTTGTGACTTGTGGCACACGTGTGCACGTGCTCAGCGCCACCGCCGTTGAGACGCTTCAGCGTGACGTTACGAGCTGCGACGACGGCGGCGTGGGCGTGGCCTTGTTGGAGGTGGGCGTGCCAGTCAGTCACGTGGCCGTCAGTTGTGACGGACTGACGCTTCTAGTAGCGTGCACGCGCCAACAGTGTGCGCACGCTTACCTGTACGATGTACGCTCAACTACAGCTTCTCAGGGCCAAGCGGCGGTGACGGCGTTCTGCGAGCTGCGTTTGTCCACTAGTGTGGACGATCGTGCCTCCTGCGTCGCCTGGAATCCGGTACAGGCGGGCTCACTGGCTGTCACGCTGAGCTCCGGTGGCCTGGCTTTGTTTAGCGTGGCGGCCGACGCCAGCGTGACGACGCACACACTGGCGGCGCGAGACGCGTGCGCCTCTTGTGTCGCCTGGAGCCGCAAGGGCAAGCAGTTGGTGGTGGGTCGGCGCGACGGAGCGCTCGTTCAGTACCGGCCCGATCTGACCGAGGCTCGACGCATCCCACCGCCGCCGCTGCCCTCGGGCGCCAACACAACGTCGTATATGTGCGCCGGTGTGCTGTGGCTCAACACATACGAGTTTATGGCGGGATATCGTCATCGAGAGTCGTCAGGTTCAACGGGGCAGACATTCGTCGGTGCCGACGGAACTGCCGGAGGTGGTTGCCAGCTGAGCGTGATGCACGTGTCGGCGCCCAAACAGGCTGGGGTGTGCTACACTAGTTTTGGCGACCCGTGTTTCGGCAGCGGCGAACGAATGCACGAAGCCACCTATCAGTTGTTGTTTTTGGCCGAGTGGAACATGGCTGTGGTGTCTTGCAGCGAGGCGAGCGAGTTGGCTGTGCTGGCCTGTGACGACAGCGCCGGTGGCTGGCACTTGTGTATACTGGATGACGACGCACGCGCCGAACTGCCGCTAACGGCGGAATACAACGAGACGCGGCCGTTGGGGGTGTGTGTCAGTACGTGTAGTCGCCGTGAGGTGGCGCGTGGCGGCGAGCAAGAGGCAACGTTGCCTCCGCCTCCGCTGCTGCATGTGCTGTCGACGGCCGGCCAACTGTGCACGTTCAGCGTTATCAATCTAAAGCCGGCGGCCGCCGTTTTGACGGCACCGGCGGTGAAGACTGACCAGACGGGCGATCCTCCAGTGCGGCGCGCCAAGTTCCCCATCATCATGGAGCGGCCGGCGGCATCCTCCATTGTCAGCGCCACCGTGCCGGCTATCACTGCCGTTGCCGCATTTACTCGCAGCTCCGCTGAGACACCTGTGATGGCTGCTGCCGTCCAGTCTGGTGCGGTGACGGCAGCGACCACTCAGGGCCTAGCTGCTGCTGTCAGTGCTGGCGGTGGCAGTGTTGGCGTTGTATCTGCTTCCACACCGACGCATTTGCATACACAGTTGCAGGCGCAGACGACAGGGCGAGACCGCTCGGCGGCAGTCGGCCGTGAGTCCGTGCCTGCCGGCGGAGGCTCAACGATTGAGGTGCGTCAAGCCGGCAGTGTGGCTGCAGTGCCGGATGCCATTGCAACGGCCAGTGTGCACCAACAAGTGGACGCAGTACGCAGCGATATGGTCGACGTATGCAACATGATTGCACGTGTGTGTCTGAGTGTCGAGGCCGCCGATGCTGTTCAGCTATCATGCGGCGAACATCGGCTGGCTGAAATGCGATCGTTCTCGGGGGAACTGCGTGCTACTACCGATCAACTAGTCGGCGAGGTGGACGAACTGAGCGGACAATGCTTGCAGGCATTATCTGCGCTCGAGGAGGCTCGCTCGCTGCATGCGCGGTGCGGTCAACCGAAGCTGCAGCATTTATTGCGCGTCAGACCACTATCGATGGAGGCTGCGCAGTGCATGCGCCGTGTGCGAGATAGGTACCACTATGTGAGTGCTCAAGTGGCGGCCGTCGATACAGCTCTCGACAGTCACTGGGAGCAGTTCCAGCAGCGGCAACATGAGCAACCACAGCGGGCTGTCGGCTCACAAGGTGTCAACGACCTGAGCGTCGTTTATCGACTGTTGTCAAACAACGCGGCCCTATGTAGTAGACTAAGGACTCAGCTGTTGTCAGTTGGCGATCGAGTGCCCTCGGCTGCCGTGGCACGCAGCGCCGGCCTGGGTGACACTGATGGTGTGCGCTCGGCTCAGGATATTGACCGGCTGGGCGATCTGCTGTCTGCGGCCAGCATCAACAAGTCCCCACATTTGGCGACGCGGCAAAATGCGCCGTCGGAAGCACGGCTGCAGAAACTGCGTGAGGTATTTTCGCAACGCCAAACGACGCCCGTGCGACGCTGCTTGCTAGTCGAGGAGTCAGCGTACTGTGTGCCTAAAGAGGGACACAGTGTTGGCTCTGCAGGCAACATAGCTGGTACGGTGAACAGGTCTGGTCTGCCGCGCGAAATGACGTCTACTCCTGTGCCCAAATCAACCGTGAGTAGGCTGGACATGTCACTGTCGCAATCGTTCAACATGTCCCTTTCAAATACGGCTGTTGAGCCATATCCGTCGGCAGTCACCAAGGCACCTTTCGATACGCCTGTCAACTTGCCCCTGACGAACCGTGCGTCTTCAGCTAACAAATCCCAAGTTTTGTCTTCTCAGCCCGAGTTTAAAACACAGGCGGCTACATTTTCCGTCATTCCTTCTACTGGAACAACTTCGATTTCTTCCAATAGCACGACATCCAGTATATCCAGTTTATTTAGTCATAGTGTCAAGAGCACCGGCAATCAAATGGTCGGAGGCGTATCAACAATCGGTGTAAACTTGCCTGGGACTGCTAAGGATGCCGACTCTCCAGGACCTCAGTTTTTGTCAAAAGGTTCTGGTTTCCCGTTGACTAGCGCTGGTGTCTCAACATCATCCGCTGCGGATGCTGGTTTTGATGTCAAAGGGCAAATTCATGCAAGCTCATCTCTGACTGGCTCCGTGTTGTCAGCAATTACTTCTTCTCAAACTAAACCTACCAACGTCGGTTCAAGTTTTTCATCAGCCGTACCTGCTTTGTCCTCTAAGTTCACTGATTCTAGTAATTTGACCGTTTTGAAAAATGAAGGTACAGGTAGTAATTCTTCGTCGTCGTCTTTATCCAGTGGCAATGCTCCTGTCACTTCTCTTCAGACTATGGGTGGAGAAATTTCCGGCGCAATTCCTTCTTCAACATTATTGTCGTCTTCCACTGTTCCATCGACAGTAACAACCACTTCTGCTATTTCGACTTCTTTTAAATTTTCGTTAGATCCTAGTGACACTTTTAAGTTTGTTGAAGCGCAACCGTCAATGTCAGGAAACGTCGATGTCAAGTCATTGACAACCAAGAGTGGTGGAGATGCACCCGGGGGAAGTGGTTCAGCTGAATCGCACGTTGATAACAGCATCAAAACAACAGTTCCAGTCTCTAAGACCGAGCACAATATTGTCACGACAGTACCAGGTAGTGAAGCAGCTACTTCCGTGTCATTTTCAGGGTTTAAAGTTTCAGGGACTGATTCTCTATTCGGGGGTTGTGAGCAGGTTGTTGGATCATCAGTAGAGAGCTCTGGGAGTGTTCCTAGCAACAACACAGGGAATGTGTTGGGAATCACCTCATCCACAACTGCCGCCCCAACAGCGGATACCATATTGACAACCGCGACTAGCGATGTGTTGGGAGGAAAATCCACTTCTGGTCGAAGCATATTTGGCGGAAGCACTGTTAACAATTCAGCCGGAGGCATTTTCGGTGGTTCCACCATCGCTTCTCTCAGTAGTACCACAACGACTTCAACTATTGACTCAAGCTCATTGACTCCAGCTACATGTGTTGCTAGCGGTGGTGTGTTCGGAGGAATTTCTGTCACATCCAGTAATAGCGTTTTTGGTGGTATTTCATCTGAAACTTCCAGTGGGAGTATTTTTGGCGCTGCTTCTACGTCCAGTGGAAGTGTATTTGGTGCAGCTTCTACGTCCAGTGGAAGTGTATTTGGTGGAAGTAAAACGACAACTTCCGCTGCAAGCATTACCAGTGTATCAACCTCTTCGGGAGGGAGTATTTTTAGTGGAACAACAGTAACTACTTCAGCGGGAAGCTTATTCGGTGGGGTCAAGTCCACTGAATCCGGGAGTAGTGCATTCAGTGGAACCACGGCCACTCCCACTTCAAGTTTATTCGGTGGGGCCACGGCTACTACATCTGGCAGCTTGTTTGGTGGAGCTACGCCCACCACGTCTAACAGCTTGTTTGGCGGAGTTTCAATCACAAAATCTGAATTAAGTGTTTTTGGTGGATCAACTTCTACAGCTGCTAGTGGGAGTGTTTTTTCTAGTGCATCTACTAGCAGTTTGTTTGGTGGTAGCTCAACGACTACTTCAGGTAATTTGTTTGGAAGTGCGGTGAGTAGCGGTGGCGGAGTGTTTGGATCTGGCTCGACAACCTCAGCTGCTGGGACCAGCGTTTTTACAGCGTCGTCCGCGTCTACGACGCCCGGCAGTGTGTTTGGCGGGAATGTTGTTAAAGCGACTACTGCCAGTGTGTTTGGCGGGGCTCAGGTAGCGGCAGGTAGCGGCAGTATGTTTGGTGGAGCTTCAACCAACACGGCACCGCCGTCGTCAACATCCACAGGATTCGGTGGCTTCGGTCTGGGTGGAGGCCCTTCTCCAGAGCGGGCAGGCGTAAATGTGTTTGGCGGTAGTTCGACGTTCGGCCAGTCTCCAATGTCGAGTTTGTTTTCATCGTCTTCCAATCAGCAACAGCAGCAACCGGCATCCACTGTTCAGCAGTCGGTGTTTGGGGCCAATCCGTCGTTTGGCTGCGCTTCTCCTCCTGCGGCCTTTGGCACAGCCCCGACATTTGGCTCAACGCCAGCGTTCGGTTCTCCTCCAGCTTTCGGGTCTTCTCCGGCGTTCGGTTCTCCTCCAGCTTTCGGTTCTACATCGACGTTTGGAGCGGCTGCTGGCTCCCCCAACGCTGCTGCTTCAACGTTTGGCAGTGGCGGTTCAGTGTTTGGTGCGGCGAGTGCGACTCCGACGTTCGGAGGTGCATCAGGATTTGGCAGCGCTGCTGCGCAGTCGCTGCCATCGTTCGAATCGTTGGCTTCGCCTAACAAGTCGTCTGGTCCTCCGGTCTCTTCGAACACTGCAGCTTTTTGCGGTGATAGTTTCAGCTCGTGGCGATAAATATTCTGAATGCGTGGGTGTGTTGTGGTGCTGTTATTTCCATTTGCTCCTGTTTGTGTCTTAGTGGGTAATCATTTGAAGATGTTTTTGTTGGCACATAATAGGGCTGTGTTTGGATTGGCTGAGATTCGAGTGAAAATACAGTGTAATTGTGTGTAGTTATATTGCAGAACAGATGATGATCGATGAAATATATATATAACACAATCGCACAATATCACACCGAGTAAATACACGCAACACTCGATATTCACACCGCGGAAACGAGTACAAAACACCAAGAACAATGCACTATGCACACCGCCGTACACTGTAACTCCACGCTTCCGCGCACCGTTCACACTCACATCATGAACGCTCGATCTCGACTCCACCATGAGACTCAACGCGTCATCGAACCCCCTTTACACTGCCCATAATTCCCCCAGTTACATCGTCACCAAGACAGTACAGTATACACGCACGCGCACGCACACATACACACCCACACATGCACACACATACACCTGTGCACATACACACAAACATACAAACGTTGAATGACATTTAAGCAAACGTTCAGTTTATCGTGATATCTTGCGCATCACTCGCTCTGGCGCCTCGGATCAACAATATGAAATTACATTGTGAACGCTGAAAAAACAAGTTTGTGAAAGTCGCCGATGCATTCTGACAGAATAATTTCAATATGTCTTTATTGGTCTGTAGTCTTTTGATACGCATATATCTGGCCACACACTAGACGTTGTTCTCGTTCCCTCTCCTCTCTTCATGCCCAACACTAGTAACCCCCTAGTGCAGGTTCTGCTACCTGATCAAAACATTTCCGACCACTCCCTGCTGTTAATTACCCTACCTACTCTCCATTCAACTCCTACAATCCAGGCGGATTCCAAAACTATTTCCTTCCATGATTATCGGGTGTATGATCATGGCACGTTCTCATTTTACTTCGCTCAGTTCCTTCCGCCTCTTAGCTTCTTAAATGTACCTGCTGAACTCCTGGAGTCATTTTTAGACTCGCGGCTTTCTGCTATCCGAGATTTGCTTTTTCCTATCAAACACATTAAAACCTTGACTTCCCCTAAAAAACTAGATCTTCCAAAAAATATCATACAATCTAGGAGGGAGTTGCGCAAACTTGAGCGGGTTTGGTCTCGAACTCGTTGCGATGCCGACTGGGAAGCATTTACCTCATATCGTCGAGCCTATATATCATCTCTCGAGAAATTCAAAGTTGATAGGGTTTCAAATCTGCTCGCCAATAGTCATTCTTGTTCTCGGTGGTGCTTGCTAAACAAACTCATTGGTAAACAGACTCGTATATCTCCCTCATTCACTGCGAAAGAGTTTGCAAATTTCCTCATATCTAAGGCTTCTTCTCTTTTGGGAATTAACTCGTCCCCAGCACCAGTACCTCACACAGTAGTTAAAAGTGCAGTGAATCCTTTACAGTCATTTGACCAATTAACTTTATTCGACACCTTACAAATTCTAAGGAAAACAAGACCTTCGTCATGCCCTCGAAATCCCATTTGCTATGGAAAGATTTCAAAAAGTATCTACTTATTAGCCCCTTTTTATACCCACCTCATCAACAGTTCCTTCCTCCAAGGCTCATTCCTCGCTTCAAAACACGCGGTTGTCAAACCTATACTAAAAAAAACCTAATTTAGACACGTTTTCTACAGCAAATTATCGCCCCATTTCCCTTCTAACATTCTCAGCCAAAATTATTGAAGCTGCAATGTACAAACAATTATCGCATTATATCATGGATAACAATTTTGTCGATCAATTTCAATCTGGTTTTATCAAACATAGATCCACCGAAACCGCTCTTCTCAAAATTCAAAATGACGTTCTCCAACAGTTTTCATCTAAAACTCCAATTATCCTTATTTTAATCGACCTTTCCTCAGCTTTTGATTTAGTTGATCATTCTGTCCTCATCCAGGATCTTCGTTCATTTGGTATATCTGATTCTGCTCTTTCACTGTTCATTTCTTACCTATCCGACCGTAGCTTTTCTGTCCAAATTGATTCCGATGAGTCCCCTTCACATCCAATCACTTCTGGTGTCCCTCAAGGATCTATCCTCGGTCCCATTTTGTTCAACATTTTCATGTACTCCATTTGTCCTCTCCTCCGATCCATGTCTCTATCTTATCACCTCTTTGCCGACGATATACAAATATATTTACCTGCTTTTCGCGAGAACGATATTCCTAACATATTCAACGCTATCAATTCCTGGGCTTCCTCTAGATCACTTGTTATTAACCACTCTAAAACCCAATTCCTACTATTGCAAACCCCTTGTATGGATTTCCAAGTGAACCAACTGAAAATACTGCCACAAGTTAAAAGTCTTGGTGTATATATTGATGCCTCACTCAGCTTCTCTCACCACATTAAAATTACTTTACGAAAGTGTCGCTATATACTACGTAACCTCTATATGTCACGTAAATACCTAGATCAACGTTCCTCCATTGCTCTAATTAATGCCTTTATTTTCCCCCATCTAAATTATTGTTCCTCTTTGTTTTATTCTCTACCAAAAAAAGACATTTCTTCCTTCCAATCTATTCTCAACCAATCGTGCCGTTTTGTTTTCAGACTTCCTTCCCGTCATCCTACCTCTCGACACCTAAAAACATTGAGATGGCTTCCTTTTAAATATATGACCCAACACAAAATATGCTGTCTCACTTTCAAATTGATCAACTCCCCCTATCCTCCACCCTATCTGAAGGAGCTGGTAGTGCCAGTCTCACACAACACTAACACTCGATCATCTAGCGCCCTTCTAGAACCCCGAGCAGTTTCCGAATCATCATGGTCTTCCAAATCATTCCAATACATTGCCCCCCGTCTGTACAATAAACTTCCCCGTTCAATTAAATCTTCCAGCTCCTATAAATCTTTCAGCAGCAAATTATATAAACATCTTTTGGATGTGTACATAGATTCATGAGCCCACACCGATATCATTCGTTTTTCTGTTGTATACGTGTTTTTGTGTGACTCTTGTGTGTCTTATCCCGCTGTGAGCCCAAGTTTTTATTTTTTATTTTTATTTTATGATGCATTTTCATTTGTGTGTACATTGTGTGATTTGTATGTATATTTTCATCCATGCCAATACTTTGTTGTATAAAGTGGCAATACATTTCTGATTTCTGATTTCTGATAACTCCTAGTGTTTTCACTTGGAAATGTACTATTGAGTATATGCGATTCGTTGAGCTATTGGATTACTTTTTCAAACAAAAACCTGTGAAATGAATGAGTCGATTATTTGTAAAAATATAATTACTTATATTCCCTAAGGGGTTTATCTGGAAAGTTGGCGATTTTTTGTATTGTAGGCATAAGTGACGCGATCATGTCGTTTATTCCGTTCGAAAGCGGGATGTTTTGATCGGTGGTTGTGGTGCCAATCGGTAATGAGTTGTCGATTTGCAGAGTGAGGTCGGGAGCGTGATAAAAACAATAATTAATGAGTTATATATTAGATGCATGCATCAATAATATGCAAGTTATGGCTGCACAGCGTCCGGCCCTGTCAAATATTTTTTTAGTCTTTATTTAACTGCCATTTTCGATCGTGTGTACACATTTTCACTGTGTCTAAATTGCACTTATGCCATCAATAAACGCGGAGTATAGCAAGAATACTAGTACTATGATCCATTGTGTTTATTTTAATCCAAACAACTTGCGCACGTCTTGTTTGCAGACATTTTCTAGCTGAATTTCTGGATGTTGGATGTATTTTTGTTTCTAACGGTGTTTTAGTGTATAGTTTGATTTTAGGGGTACTGTGGCTCAATACATTTTCTGGTTTATTCACGCGTGACCATTATGATATTTTTTGGATATGTTTTCAGGCTGAATCAGGTGGTTTGTTCCACCAAACTATCAGACAATCACTACATATCTGTTCATATAGTAAAATGACATCTTTGGTTCCAAGAGAGATGAATTTTATTGCTGGAAGACTGAAAACTTTTGAGAAATGGGAGTTCAAGGAACCTGATATTTGCACGCCTCATAAGGTCAGAATGAACATCGTATGTGTCAAACATTACAATGCACATTAACTGTTGCACAATGCTATACAATGCGCATTGTTAAATGTTGCACGCGCACGAACAGACGAAACAACCCAGAGACCACGTGACCTGTCTCAGCGCCAGTGATTTCAACCTTGACTCACAAAACGTGCTGGTGTTTGTGCATGAGCGCGTGCTCGCGTGTGTGTGGTGGCAGATGGCTGAACATGGCTTCTTTTTCTGCGGCGGCCGCAAGGAGCCCGACCTGGCGCGATGTTTCGTCTGCCTCAAAGAGCTCGAGGGTTGGGAGGCCGACGACGATCCCGTGTGAGTTAACTAGGCAAATTCACCACGTGTTATTCACTGTTGTGTTATAATAACGCGCGTTTCAAACGTGTCTGTCTGTTTTTGCGCGGATGCAGTGATGTAAAGTACCACCACAAAGGCTGCCCCGTGCCGGCATTCAAGCGACCGCTCAGTGAGATCACCACCGCCCACTTCGTGAACATGCTGCATGACCAGTTCAACAACTGCATGGTTGGTACTGGCTCTCCTCACGCCCTTTCACGACAACGCTCCCACCACGTACTTTATCTCCCCGCTGACATCAGCTTGTGTTTATATACGCCCAGCTAACGTGTTATCCCTTAGTTTCCGTCCCATATTCCAGTGTGTATGTTAGTGTGGTGCATGCAGGAACGGGCACGTGATATGGTGGGATGTCAGGTGGCATTTGGACAGTGAGCAGACACGGATGACAGGGGGATTTGTTTGTTAAATTCATCGACGGTGTCTTGTGGCCGTTATTAAAGGTTGACTTGCGATTTACGTTGAAATTAACTTATAAACCACCCAGACAGAGCAAGATAGAAATGCAGGCGCCGTCGCATGCAACTTAAGTGAGCTTGCACGTGACTGGATGACTGCCAAATGCTAATTGAAACAGTTGGGGGTAGTGTGAACTAGACTGACACGTGCGGTTGTGTTTCAGCTGGTGCGTTGCGAGCAGCAGATGAACCAGTTTGCCGACCAGAGCGCCAAGATCAGACGCAAAGTGGCCAAGACAAACATCAAGCAGAAACGAGGCGTCAAGTAGCACTGTGAGTCGGCGGCGGCGGGCACCTGCGTGATTGTCACACCTGTCCTCGTGTTTGTCAATGCTTGGTATTATGTCATTGTCGCCAGTAATTGCCGTGGTTTTTGTACGCACACACGGCTACAATTCGAGCGTTTACTTAGTGCGTTTCGCCTGTTCCAGTGGACATTATTCAATAGCTATTGATATTAGCGATAGGTGCTTAGCACGGTCGATCGGCTATCTATGGGTCATCGTCCCTTTGAGGTAGAAAGGCTGATATCTACAATAAAGGAGAGGCCAAGAAACAACGTGTTTGATAAATTGAAACTTCTTCAGGGCTTATGGATGACATACATCCCTGGCAAATATTTATCCTTGCTTGTGTGAGTTGTCAAGCACAGGTATTGTTCATATCCCACTGTTGAGAACAACCGTAGCTACCAATTTTTCGTCGAGTAACACGCCTTGTATGCGGAGGACACGGGTTCGGTTCCCTGACATGGTAAATCAACTGGATGCCAGCCGGCCCCATGGTGAACGGTTTCACCATGAGACCATTTGTCACCCTTGTTGTGTTCACATGCTTAACAATACACACAAAAACTCGCAACCACACACTGTAGACTGATTCCCAGTGTCATTTCCACCACTGCGCACTGAATCATCATCATGTTAATGCACAAGCGTGTATTTGACGATTAGAACAAATATTGTTCGTGTGACAAAGAGTGAAAACTTGCTGACAGCGAAAGATAAAGAACCAGTTTTTAAAAAGGCCGTCCATGCGGAGGCATGCCCCTCATGCCCATGGGAGGACGCATCATGGGCGCTCCTCTGCCCATATGGGGCGGACCCATACCTGTCGGCAACACACGTGCGAACGTTGAAAAATGCGTCAATTGACTAACATCACACTATTCCGTGAGACTATACCTTTTACAATTTCATTTGTCCCAACTGAAATCAAAATTTTCCCAGCTAGAACTGAAATGTGTTATTGATTTTACATTTAATATCATACTTAATTTTTATCAGTACATTTTATTGTACTTCACAGAAAAATTTAGCATTAGTCGTAGAACACATATGTACCATACAATTATGTGCTATGGTATGTACTACAATTACAATGCAGATATGTACCATATGTGTTTACTTTATGAGGCACTCTTCGTGAGCCCTGAAAAAATAAGGTGGCCCCCATGTTTTAAATTTAGTCCTATGATCCCTCAAAAGAATCTCATGGCCCACGTTAAGAAACACTGGCTAGATGACTCAATTGAGCTCAATGCTCCAAAACCTACCAACTAAAAGTACACTTATGATTCTGCCATCGATCGGCACAAACCGAGCGAGAAACAGTCGCAGCAATTATACAAATGAGCAGTTGTTCCACTCACCCATCATGGGACGTGGGGGCCCCGGCATGGCCGCGGGAGGCCCCAGATCGGGTCGCATGTGAGGTAGGGGCGCCGGGGCGGCCGGTCGCATCGACTGCGGCGCCATCATTTGTGCCGACGGAGCGCCAACGCCACGTACTGGACCTTGCAGGCCGATGACCGGCGCAGCGGCCACCAGAGGAGCACCTCGTCCTGCCGCGCGTCCAATTCCCGCGCCCGGCGTGGCCGCCAGAGCCGCCGGTAGCTTGGGCGTGGTATCGTCGACGGGCGGCGGACCCTCGACTGTCAGCGACACGATGTTCTCGCCGCGCAGCAGCACCAGTCCCAGCACGCGCTTCTCCTCGCGCTCCGGTTTGCCCAGCTTGGAGCGGATCTTGCGAAACTCCTCGCATTCGCCCAGGATCAAGTTCATGTGCTTGTCGAACGCTGCCGAGGTAATAATACAACACACGCGCGTGTGTGAGCGCAAGTAGTAGCCAGCGAAAACGACAGAAATAGTTATCCGATTAACTCCAATGCGATATGAAACAACACTAGTAATTCAAGAGATAAGTGAGTTTGGAAAGTAAAGAAAGGCAATAATATTTGTAAACAATATAATCACGTGAGACAGACATGGGAGAGGCGCAATGTGACAACCGACCTTTGAACGTGCCGATGAAGGACCTGGAGTCCTGCAGTACAATACGCACACGGTAGTTGATATGCTGCATCATCTTGTTGTTCTTGCCCACCGTCTGGTAGTCAATCATTCAATGACACGGTCAGTCTTTGACTTTCATTGACCCCGTAAAAAAGTAAGGAAGAAAGCGGAAGAAAGCACAAGTGGTGCAGTAACCGAAGAGACAGAACGCAATTGCAGATGTGATTCAGATATACAGATTCAGTATATTCTCAAATACGGGAGCCTAATTCGCAAAGATAAAAAATCCACAGATGAAAAAAAGAAACTAAAGTAAAATATACTGAATGAGTTGAAAGTGGAAACATTCCACATAAGTGACACCACAAGATTTTAGCGATGAAATAACTTTTCAATCACACATGATTACTACTCCTCACGCCTTTCCTCTCTATCTCGCTCTCCCAAAGCCCTCTGGAATATACTCAACTCTCTTTGCGGTCTCCGTCCTCCCTCTGCTAGTTCTTCTCACACTGCTGACGAACTCTCTTCCTACTTCGTGAACAAAATTGAATCTGCGCAATCAAAAATCCCTCTCGTGAATGTCCCTCTCTCTCGTACTACATCCCACTGCCAGCTCTCGTCCTTTTCTCAACTGGTCCTCTCCGACTTCCTTTCTCTTCTGTGCACATGTAAATTCGTTTCCTCTCCTGCGGATCCCAATAATTTCCGATTTATTACTCTATCCTTCAACTCCTTGATTCCTCACCTACTTCACCTAGTCAACTCCTCTTTCTTGCACGGTGATTTTCTTGCAGACAAGCACGCCCATGTACATCCTATCCTCAAAAAACCTTCTATCGATCCTTCTTTATGTAGTAACTATCGTCCTATCTCCCTCCTCAGCTTTTCCTCCAAACTCTTCGAATCTGCAACTTTCTCTCAGTTATCCTTATGTCTGCAATGCCCTTGATTCTCACCAATCCGGTTTCCGCCCTGGTCATTCTACCGAATCCGTTCTCATTTCTGTCTCCCAAGGTATTCTTTCCTCCTTCTCTTATCGTCATTCTGTTCTTCTAGTACTACTTGATATGAGCTCTGCCTTTGACTTGGTTGATCACTCTATTCTCATGGATGACCTCCTCCATCTCGTTGTCTCGCATTCCGCTCTCTCACTAATTCGTTCTTACTTGCATGGTCGCACTTTTTCTGTTAAGTTCAATTCCTCCGTTTCCACTGGGCTCCCTCTTAAGTCCGGTGTTCCTCAAGGTTCTATTCTTGGTCCTCTCTTCAATGTCTACATGTCTCCTCTTTGTCCCATCCTTCGCTACTCCATTCCTTTCCATATTTATGAAGACGATATCCAATTATATCTCCCTTGCCCTCTCTCGCATCCTAATATCTTGTCTGACGCACTTTCTGCTATCTCAACCTGGACCTCACGTCGCCTGCTCTTGAACACTTCTAAATCTGAATTTATCGCTCTTCATCCTCCTCGTATTGCTTCTTTCCTCCCCTTGTGTTATTTTTTACTCTTCCCTTTCCTTGTCAGCCAATATCATTTCTACTACCCGCACTTGTGGCTTGATTCCTCGCTCGCTTTATCCCATACGTCCCTGTCTCGATCAGCCCTCTGCAATCAAGCTTGTTCATTCTCTTATCTTCTCCAGACTCGACTACTGCAGCTCACTCCACTTCAGCTATCCTAATTCTTGTGTAAAAATTCTTCAGCGCGTAATAAACCGGTCCTGTAGTTTTGTTTTGCATCCTTTCATCTGACGCCATACTTCTGTTCTGTTTCAATTCCGTTGGCTTCCTATTAAATCGCGCATTCACTTCAAAATCTGCTGCATAATCTTCAAACTCTTACATGCTCCTAATCAACCTTTATATCTTTCTGATCTGCTCTCTCCCTCTTCTAATCCCACTTCCCGTCATTCTACTCCTCTATGCTGTCCTCGCGCCCTCAATGAATCTGCCTGGTCTTCTAAATCGTTCTCGCTCTACGGTCCTCGATTATATAACTCGCTCCCTTCTCATATCACCTCCTCGCTCTTTTACCTCTTCTCTACGTAAACTTAATTTCAAAATTTGCTTTGATCCCGTGACTCCATTTGCCTCTCTCTGATGTGTGTGTGGGTTCGAATGCATGTATTTATCTATGTTTTAGTCTAATTATGTTTATTGTATTGTGGTATTCATAGTACATATCGCTCACTGATCATTGTGTTAATTAAATTGTGTAATATTTATTCATTCATGTGTTCTTTTTATCGTTCCCGTAACTCTTTTAGCTTTGTCCGCTAGTTCATACTGTGTAGCTGCTGCGCGCCCGTGTATGACAGGCGCTATAACAAATACATTGAACTGAACATGATTTACTCAATACTTCCAGAAAGAAAATTGAAATAGTTACCATTTTGAATGCCTAAAATTCACGACCAAACACCACAGCGTCCACCGGGAAAACGATTTAACGTCATAAACGCGCCAGCTTTGAAAAATACACTGGTTTTGCGAATGTGGCAAAATACACATTTTGTCATCGTTACCATATAGGAAAAACATAACATCATTGTTAAAACGCATATGGTATAATTAGGAAGATATAGCGAATCGAGTTTTTATGAAATTTGGTCATAATGCATTTCCACTTGGAGATTGTATAATCATATATCTATGCTTTATATTTCTGAAAGCTCTTGAAATGTTCCCTCCAATAAGTTATTGCTCTGCGCTTGGAGTTTGAAAAGATCGGTGATCGGTAATTATTCATAGGAGCTAACATTGGTTCATAAACATTTTTGCCAGAGTTGAACTTTTGTTCTTTCGTTCAAGGAAGATGGCCTCAGGTGGATCATTGAAGGTAAGTTATTTAGTTCAGTTCAGTATATCTCACTTTTTGCCGCCACATCATCAATACCCAGCGTACTTGCCAACACCTTATTCGCCAATTTTACCCCATTCGACCTCTTCTAGACTACCACTCAGCGCTCCTCCTCATCCAAGCTCACATTCTTTCCCGCATAGACTACTGCAATTCTTTATTTTTCCACCTCCCATACAAAACTGTTCGTCGTCTTGATTCCGTCCTTAACCAATCTTGCCGTTTCATATTTCGCCTTCCACCACGCACTCCTACTTCTCAATACATCCATAAACTCCACTGGCTTTCTGCTATCAATCGAATAAAATACCAACTGTGCTGTCTCGTCTACAAAATCCTCCATTCTTCATCTTCTCCCTCATATCTTCGCTCTCTGCTTCTGTCTAACAACGGACCCATTTCCCGACGTTCTCTTCCTCTCATCTGTCCAGCTGCTCTTAATCTCTCTCCCTGGTCTGCCAAATCCTTCTATTTCTCAGCCCCGCGTATCTTTAACTCACTTCCTTCTCACATTCGCGATTCTTCCTCATACGCGTCCTTCTCTTCTGCTCTTCATCGTCATCTCTCCCTCGCTGCAGCATCTGACCGCAATATCGTGTAAATATTTCTTTCGTGTTACCTTATCTTGCCTAAGCCCTCTCGTTTTAGCGTATACTTTTGTTTTTGCTTGTGTGCACATTTTATTTTATAGCTCATTTCTTTCTGGTCCCTTCGCGCCCTTGTATCATTCTGGCGCTATACGAAATACATGTTTGTTGTTGTTGTTGTTATATCTATCCCGATCCTTCTAGTGACTACAGATGAGTTTAACGTCTGCTGCATGTTGTGTTGAAGTTTGCTTTGCTTTTATCTTTGATTCGGACGTCAATTTATCTAGTATACGATTGTTGTATGTATTTGGCATGTATTCATGCTCTGGCTCATACACGCGCACGCACAGCGGTGACTAAAGAAAGGAAATATTTCAATCAAATTGAAACTGCCAACAAATTAGTGAAATAATAGAGTGAATTGCGCTGTTGCTTTTTTACTGGCATTTTTAGAGGTGACATCTGTAGATACTTTGTCTCGCGTTTGTTATTTTTGTCTGCTGTTTCATCGACGTTCATTTGTGTTGCCTCCGCAGCAAATGTTCAGCAACATGGCGGCCACCGGCGGAGGCTCTTCCTCGAATACCAACGGCTCTGGTGACGGTCATCCCGCCGCCTCCTCCAAGCGTGTTTCACTGGAGCGTGTCTATCAGAAGAAGTCGCAGCTGGAGCACATTCTGCTGCGACCAGACACTTACATCGGCTCGGTGGAGCCGCTGGCAGACAACATGTACGTGTACGACGAGCAGAGGGGCATGCACCAGCGCGAGATCACCTACGTGCCCGGCCTGTACAAGATCTTCGACGAAATTCTGGTGAACGCGGCAGACAACAAGCAACGCGACCCGAGCATGGACGCTATCAAGGTCGACATCGATTGGTCAGTCGCCAGTGCCTTTGAATCACTGCTCACCTTCAGTATGATTGCTTCATGCAACCACACCAAAATGTTGCGATGTTGGTCTTCGTGGTTCGACTGGTCGTGATGTCTTCCAGTTCCTCTTGTTGTCTTCCGCGATAACCAATAATATTAACCCAGTTGAAATTCGATTGTATATTCACAGCAACCAGTCAGTCCCTACTATGTTGAAACTAATGTTTGAAAACTTAGTGGATGAGTGTCCAAATGTCTTTGGCTACATCCTGCCTGCTCTATCGTTAGTCCCCTTTTGTCAGTACCAACTCTCACTGTTACTAGTCCCCCTTGCTAGTGCAACACACACATATATACCCACGACCGCAGGTTGCAACAATCAACTGCTGCTGATCCAAGTCACACACACACACACACACATGAAAACAGGCACTAAATTAGCTGTTAGATCATTTCACATATAGCCATACGGAATCATCTCAGATGCGGTGCATTACTAACGCAACCCTACCATATATGTTATCATGCAAACAGCTGGACAAACATACCGAAAAACAAAGAGATACAATTAATAACTGAGAAAACGTGTTTGATTATAACTTTGTTATACTTGAGCAAGTGCACGAAGCACGCGCGTCTTGTAGTGAGGGTCTTCGGCTACAATCAGGCGTAGCTATCAGAACAGGCCGATTATCACGCGTCTTCAACACAATTTGGCTTTCCAAGTTGAGCGATTGTAATGTTTATACCAGGGGTTCTCAACCTGTTGATGGCTCCCTACCCCAAATGCAATGTCGAATATGGTCCCATACTTCATATACTTGACTAATTATCCCCAGTGCTATTATTTGCCAGTATGTCTGCTAGATCCACGAGTATTTCAATCGCTTTCATTCACTGTACTTTTGATTCGGACTACTAGGAAAAAACACAACCATTGATAATTAAATTATTTATAATCAATTGATAATTTACACCAGTACCAGAAATCAATTTTCCATACCCTATGTGTTATGTTGCCCTCTTTAGAAGAACTCCTGGTCTACACCAACAAAATCAGGTGAAAGTTTAGCATGGTGGATGTGTTGCTTCTCAACTAGGCTTTGGTTGTCATCATCAGTGAATGGTCAAGCTGGTACCGAGTTAACATTGTTGATTCATGCATCGACTGCTGACTGACTTGATATGCTCGTTGTTGATGTTACTGTTGATGATGTGTTTGTTGCGACAGTGACAACAACACGATTTCTATTTGCAACAACGGCAAGGGCATTCCAGTGGCGATGCACAAGACTGAGAAGATGTACGTACCGACCATGATTTTCGGCCACCTGCTCACGTCGTCCAACTACAACGACGAGGAGCAGAAGGTGAGACCGCCTGTCCGCCGGCCGGCTCTCTTCTCCTCGGATCGGCTTTCATTCGATCATGCCTTCATTAAACTATTAGTTATTTGATATTAAAAATATGTCGTAGAACCTCTTTTTGAACGGTACCGTTTGTGGAACGATACCTTTAACTAAACGTCATTGATGAATTCTCATTTAGCAATGGCTATGGCTGTCTGATTTTTATCAGTGAATTTGTGAATAATTTTCAGTAATCACCCTGTATTTGTGTCATTTGTTATATAAATATGTATACGTTATCTGGTTAATTTTTCATTAATAAAATACACTGTATATTTTCAAAACTCTAACCAGCTAGCGGAAAAATAGAACGACACTCTCTAATTATAGGGCACTAGAGGGAAGGTTAATTATAGAACGACATGCCGCGTAATAGAGGTTGAATAGAGGTTTTATGGTATATGAAATAGTATATTGAGAAATGCGACTCAGATATAACGATTAATCAGCGTCTTCAGCAGCTCTTGTGTGGCCCCTTGAAACGTGCCACTCGGGACGGACCGTCCCTGCCGCACCCCCACGCTACACCGCTGCTTCGTCGTGCGTCTAACAGCATGTTGAAATCTGCACTAGCAACACAAGGATGACAATAGCAACGCGTGACAAATAATTACCACTTCTCTTGTGTGTCATTATGCAGCCGACTCTAGTGACTGAATCATCACTGTTATTGAACACACAAGCAGCGACACGGCGATATTGGCACACATATCAACACTGTTACCTCATGTAGCGTCGCAGAGAACAGATAAAGCTGAGATAGAAATATGATACATAACGGACTACAAGAACAATACGACAGATGAAGTACTCATGTTGTCTTCTCTATTAGACTAGATTGTGGTGCAGCCACCATATTATAACTTGCTCTCAACCCATCTAGCGTGTCGATTGTTGTCGATTTTATGATATAATATCTTATCTCGTGCATATTCCAGATTGTGTTTTCCTATTTTCATCGGTCAATTGACCTAGGCTGAATGCCAGCTCGTTTTGCACGTGAGCGTTATATTGAGCACTTGCGTGGAGCGATGCTGAGTGTTCGCATGTCAGTGAATAACGCACCACACCTGCCATCACTGGTATGACGCGCAGGTGACTGGCGGTCGTAACGGCTACGGCGCCAAGTTGTGCAACATCTTCTCGACCAGGTTCGTCGTCGAGACTGCCTCCAAGGAGTTCAAGAGCAGCTTCAAACAGATCTGGAGCAACAACATGAGCAAAACGTCCGAGCCGAAGGTCAAGGAGTTTTCCGGCGCTGATTTTACCAAGGTGCGTGTGCATGTGCGTCTGCTCGTGTGATCTGTGTCTATGTATATGCTTATGTGATTGTGTGTGGGTTTATGTGCATATGTTTGTACCTGCACATATGTATGTGTGTGTGTGTGCAGGTAACGTTCAGTCCTGACTTGTCCAAGTTCAAGATGGAGCGTTTGGACGACGACATAGTGGCGTTGTTATCGCGACGAGCCTACGATATTGCTGCATCTACTCGTGGAGTCAAAGTGTTTCTCAACGGAAAACGCTTGCCGGTGGGTGTTCGTGCCACCGGTGCCAGTCGTGTGTATGTGTGTGTGTATGTGTGTATGTGTGTGTATGTAAGGAGGGTCGATATCAACACTACTTATTATCATTATTTTTACTAATTACAAGCGAATTCAGTGTAATGGGATGAGTGCAAGTGCACTTTTATCACCGTGCGGTGGCCCCATGTACCAGAAAGGTCCAAAAGCTATAGTTATTTTGAGAAAAACAAGCTTACTTAGTATGTTATCACATGCACAACCCAAGCACAACGCAAAAACTCAACCAGAGCAATATGGAAGGGAAGCCGCGCAATCACACCAGTCAAATCGTTCATCAAGGAATTAACACACATTACAAATATTCACAGCCACACATACACATACACATACACACCAACGCACCACATAGAATACGCAAGACGCTACATTACAATTATACGTAGGACTTACAGTATTTTCGTGCTGATCGTTTTTGCATTACACTCAACCAACAGAAGAGGCGAGATTATATATAACTCAATAACTAAATAACACACCGACAACAATATATATGCATATATATAATTAGATGCTGAAGAGTAAAATATTTGTTATTGTATAGGAGACTTCACAAGCAAATATTTATGGAGCAAAATGTATTGTTATTTGTCTCTCTGTGTGTCAAATGTATTCTTGGCGAATTTCGTGTGCTTTTTGCCTAATATTGCCATGGGCAGTATTAGCGTGATTCATTTGCGTGGCATTCGGGCATGACGTACGGGTAATTATCATAAGGGCTGACCAATGCGTAAACGTCAAACACATATATTGGTGTCACACACAGATGAACGTCAAGCCGTTTTTTTGCCATCAAAAGCCTGCGTCCAATAGTCTCACTTATTTATAGCTTTGCTATACACACATGCACACACATACACATACACACACATACACATGCACACACACACACATATACACACATACGCACACACACACACACATACACACACACACACACACAAATACACACACACACACACACAAATACACACACACACACACACACACACAAATGCACACACACACACACACACAAATGCACACACACACACACACACACACACACACACACACACACACACACACACACACACACACACACACACACACACACACACACACACAAATACACACGTACTCACAGTTTCACAGTGATCAGTAGCGTTTGGGCAGGATGTTTTTCTGCGCACCTCACTAAACTTTCAATCGTATAAACTGATTTGTAAATCTTCTTGTCATGTGTCATCATGAAACTTACCAACATCATGAAACTTACCAACTTACCAACCGCCTCGTAGCCGAGTGGCTAAGACGCACGCTCTGTGCACGAGAGGTCCAGGGTTCGATTCCCTGGCGAGGTGAAACGTTTGGGTCCGTTTCTGAAAGGGTAGCCCAATTGTCGCAATGCGGGTTTTGTGTGCGCGCAGCCGTGCAGTTTTCTGTGCTGGCGGTGACTGCAAAACCCGTGCGGCCGGACCTGCGGTGTGCCAGCCGGGGCCGTGAGGCTTTGCCCATGCATAAATTCACGCGAACATTAGCCTTTCCATTGCTGTGTTCAAATGCGTAAATTTATAATTATAAAAACACGTGACACATGGGTGTCTGTTGTTGTCATGCACTACTGTGCGACCGACAGGTGAAAGCGTTCAAGGACTACGTCGACCTGTATCTGAAGGACAAGAAGGGCGACGACGACACTCAGTTGAAGTGTGTGTATGAGAACTGCGGGCCTCGATGGGAGGTGGCCGTGGCCATCTCGGACAAGGGCTTCCAGCAAGTATCGTTCGTCAACAGTATCGCCACCACCAAGGTGCTCACCACACCTCACCACGCCTCACCACTGACACGCACTCTCGCTGTCGCTGGCTCACGCTTCCGTGTGTGTTTGTGTGTGTGTGTGTGTGTGTCTTCTGTATGTATGTGTAGCTGTGTGTACGTCTGTGTGCATGTGTGTGCTGGTATATTTGTGTGCACGTGTGTGTGTGTATTTGTGAATTTGTGGGCACCTGTATGAGGGCGTATTTGTGTGCAGTCTTGTGTTATATAGTATTTATTTGTGCGTATTTATGCTTGTATGTGTGTGTGTGCGTGTGCAGGGTGGACGTCACGTGGATCACGTGACTGATTTGATCATCAAACAGCTGATTGAGACGATCAAGAAGAAGAACAAGGGCGGCATTCAGGTGAAGCCGTTTCAGATCAAGAACCACTTGTGGGTGTTTGTCAACTGTCTGGTCGTCAACCCGACGTTCGACTCGCAGACCAAGGAGAACATGACGCTGCAGAGCAAGAGTTTCGGCTCCAAGTGCACCGTGTCCGACAAGTTCATTGGCCAGGTGAATGTCATGTCTGACTCGTTCATAATCCACCCCGTCTTGGCTGTGTGATCTGTGGTAGGCAGACAAGTTCACTGTTGATCGCTGCGATTGTCTCCGATTATGTGTGCCTCTGGCTTGCTCAGGTTTAGCTGTTCATTTTCTGTGTGTGTTTGTGTGTGTGTGTGTGTGTGTGTGTGTCAGGTGAACAAGTGTGGTATTGTGGAGTCGGTGATGGCGTGGGCCAAGTTCAAAGCGCAGTCACAACTCAACACCAAATGCAACTCCAAGAAACAAACTCGTCTACACGGTGAACTACACACCAACACACACACACACACACAAACACGCACACGTTTACATACCAACACTCATACACATAGATATTTGCACATACAACTTGTTACACAAGTACATACACACACATGGTAGGCTGGAGTATGGTGTATATATACGGTGGTGACATTTGAGTGTATAACAGCAGCATAAACGTGTGCCAATCAAGCCGTTTTTGCTCGAGACAACCAGGTGGCCACGTGATGCGTGCATGTGATTTCTCCAGCGCTTATACTGCCAGTATTTCACCAGTGCCGAACTGCTCATCAAAACACGAGCGTGTGTGTAATTACGTGCGAGCGAAGCGAGCAAGTTCATACTTGGTGTTACTAGAAAAATGAGTATGAGCGGCCGGCCGGCCGTGGTCACGCTTTTCAAAGGCTTATATCTCTGGAACCATAAGTCCGATTAACATGCATGTTTTTGTTGGGTAGTCTCATCCTTCCTGCTGCGAATGAGACTATGCCGAATCATGTCAGTGCCCACTGTGGCACGTGGCACGTGCCATATGCCCTCTTATAATTTAGCAGAAAACTTTGCCCATGCTTTTTGATGGCTGGGATGGGTAGCCCCGACCATCCTGTCGTGTGTGGGTTCAACGCAGAATCATGTCAGTGCCCATTAGTCATTGGGTAATGCCAGGTGATTTAGGCTACACATAAACTGCTGTAATAGGGTCAACGTCATTACCTTGGCTCGAAATGCAAAATGAAGATAATTCATGGAAATATAAATTTATTTAGACAAATGCATTTACGACAAAGTTTGATTACATATGATAGCTTCGTGCTCGCTCGTTCATCGCCGAACACGGCGCCTTACTGGTAATAATAATACTTCATTTATTGCAATCGCCAAATGTCTTTTTCATTGTATTATATAAATTGTATTAGAAAAATGCATATGTGCATGGACACATTCACAGTCACATACACACAGATGTACACATGCAATAGATACAAATATAATACATAGATAGATGTAATACACGTATAAAATAGACAATTTCAATTACACTCACTACACACACAGATATTGTACATGTGTATGTGTGTGTATGTGGGTGTGTGTGCAGGCATTCCCAAGCTGGAGGATGCCAATGATGCTGGCACGCGCAACTCGCAGCATTGCACGCTGATATTGACAGAGGGAGACTCGGCCAAGGCTCTGGCTGTTAGCGGACTCGGCGTGGTGGGCAGGGACCGCTTCGGTGTCTTTCCACTCAAGGGCAAGCCGCTGAACGTGCGCGAGGCCTCGCACAAACAGGCACGTGCAACTCTCACGCTCTCACCTCTACACTCCTATTCTCTTCTCTATGTGTGTGTTTAGTTTAGTTTATTTATTGCCCACAACACATGACACAGTACACAATAGTAGAATAAACACAATGAGAAAACAAGTTGGTCCAGCTGTGACGCTCTTTGACCAACTTGTTTTCATACTATAGCTATATAAACCTCATGAATTGTCAGATGAAACATTGAAGCATAACGATGAATTGTTAATACAGATAATTTTATGACATCAGCAATATTTATGAACACAATAATACACAATAGTGGACTCAACAAACACACACAATAATACACAATAGTGGACTGAACAAACACACAATTATACACCACTCAACTACGCAATTCGCCGAGACACAACAACACACAACACTACTGCACAATATTGGAAGCTAAAAACAATCTGAATTCCCGCTCTGCATAGTGAAAGTGTATGTCCTCAGACTACTATTAAACCTGGAAACAGAACTGATAGATTTCAGCTGAATCGGCGATGAATATCATAATAGAGGAGCTGAATATAGAAATGAGTTGTTAAACAGAGTTGTGCTGTACTGTGGCGGCTGCAAGTTCATCTGGTTGTGTTCGGTGTTGATTTCATGTCCAGGTTTTCTATACGATTCACCCTGATTTCTACTAGTTTTTCAAGCAACAAAAGATACTAATTAGCAAAAAGTATTGTTTTAGACATGGAAGCTTCAATAATTTTAATTTATTTAAAAGCTCATGTGATAATTCGTGTTTTCTTTTATATCCAATGGTCCTCACTATTGATTTTTGAACTCTGAACAAATTAGTAAAAAAGAAGGCCATGTATACGCCCAAACATTAATTCCATAAATTAATTTCGAATAGCAAAATGTGTAATATATCATTAACATTACTTCAGGAAGCATCATATCTCAATATACACGGTTATAAATTATACCCGAATATTTGGAGATTTCAATGCCTAAATTGAGTATATGCGGCTTCCAATTTAAATGTTCGTCAATGGTCCAACCAAGGAATTTAGTAGTGGGGACTATAATATCATCATTAATGTTTACAGTCGGAGATGTATGACTTATTTGAAACAGAACAATGTGTGTTTTAGCAATGTTTAATTTCAAGTTGTTTTCATTTATCCAGGTATTAATATTTATTAAAGTTTGTGTGATTTTCCAATGAAGCTCAGTTAATTGGCCGAGCTTGCAACACTCACAGAGTAGAGGCGTCATTGCGAGTTGAATTGTCAATATCATTTATAAAGACTAGAAGTAGGATATGAGCCAATATGGAGCCTTGCGGGATACCACATTTTATTTGTCTTATAGAAGATACAAACCCATTACAACATACACAATGTTAACCATTTTGTAAACAACTCATAAATAGATCGTTGGAAATTCCTCTAACACCAATATTATTGAGCTATTTCAACATAATAGTGTGATTCAAAGAATCAAACGCCTTCGATATGTCTCACAAGGCACCAGCTGTACGCAGTTTATTATCCAAGTTCTCATGAAATTTACTGACAAATTCAATTAATGCACCACTTATAGATCTGTTTTTCCTAAAGCCAAATTGTTTAATTGACAATATATTATTGTCTTCTAGAAATGAGCAAAGTCTTGTTATAAGAACTTTTTCAATGATTTTGCTGAATATGGGCAAGATTGAAATTAACCTATAGTTATTTATGCTTTTTTATTGCCTGATTTATATATGGGAATAGATTTGGCTCTTTCTAGCCTATCAGGCCAGACTACTGTCTGAAGTGTTGAGTTAATAATATAGGCCAACCTTGTCTTTATGTGCTCATATATATGTTTAATTGTGTTTCTACAGATACCATCACATCCTTCGGCTGAATTATGTGTGTGTGTGTGCGTGTGTGTGTATGTTATTCTACAGTGTGAGCCACAACCTGCTAAGTTTGTGTTACTATCATAACGCAGCACAATAGTAATTGTACGTGTTTCCTATTTTGAGTGATTGTGAAGTTTGGCGTGTCAGATTCACGGCTCGAATGCTGGGCCGGTTTTGTTAATTACAACATAACTCGCAGCTTGAGTCGACCGGCGGTTGCCCGGCTGTCGATGCACTCACATGTGGGCGTGTCGTATATATTGTCAACACTGCCGTGCTCACTTAAAATACCATAAACAAATCTATTTGTGTGTTGGTGTCAGATTTTGGAGAACGCCGAGATCAACAACGTGATAAAGATCCTGGGACTGCAGTACAAGAAGAAGTACGATACGGACGACGACTTGAAGACGTTAAGATACGGCCGACTGATGATCATGGCTGATCAGGATCAGGTGCTAGCTGGCTTCTAATAGACTTGGCAATGCTACCTGTCAATGCCGCATGTTGCTACGCTCACAATGTGTATGCGCGCGCCTGTGTGCATGTATATCTATACATATGGTCGATTTGCTGCTGTTTTTTGTACATCTTTGATGTGTTTGTGTGGTAAACATTTGTATCCATTTTGCTGATGTAGTTGTATTGCTGTATTGTAATTCGTTCATTTGCTGTTAATCAATGTCTAGGCACTTGTGTTTGTGTTTGATTTGTTTGTGTGTGCTGGTGCGAGTGTGTTTGTTTGTTTGTGAGCGAGCCACGGGAGTAATGCGCGTTATAAATGTCTTAATATGCTGGAATGTAATGTGTGTGTGTGTGTTTGTGTGTCAGGATGGGTCGCACATCAAGGGCTTGCTGATCAACTTCCTTCACTACAACTGGCCAACCCTGTTGCGCCAGTCGTTTCTTGAACAGTTCATCACGCCCATCGTCAGAGTGACCAAGGGCAAGGAGGTGCTCAGCTTCTTCACTCTGCCCGAGTTTGAAGAGTGGAAGCGCAACACGCCCGGCTTCACCTCATGGAGGGCCAAATACTACAAGGGTAAACACCGCTGTCTTGTACTCTTCCTTTTCGATCATTTTCTCTTCCTTTCTCAGTGCAGTGGTGTGTGTGATCTGTACACGGGCAGATTTCATGTGCCACTGGTATTTGGCAGCTTCGAAACGTTGCTTGGGAAGGTATCAAGCTCGTGTAGGCGTAGGTATAGGCGGGATGATATCCTTGACTCCATCAACTTCAAGTATTTATCAAACACACGTTGAACCATTCAATGAGCTGATTGCCAACAACCGAGCGAAGTTTTACTGTCTATGCTGATTCTGGCTATATGAAGGTGCACGCTTTCACAGAAGCGTTGGTTGTGATCACGGATTTTCCGTTATATGAATGTTTCCGCTAATCGTAGCGGTTTCTAGCGAACACTGAACCATTGAGCGCTTCTTGAACACATGTTCTTGTCGTCAGGATTGGGAACATCAACTTCTGTGGACGCCAAGGGCTATTTCTCCAACATGACCAGACACCGCATCCGTTTCAAGTATGAAGGAGACGCCGCCGACCGCGCCATCACCATGGTAACCAACACAAGCACACACACATACATATTCGTATACACACGTGCATCCTAGTGTTTTGGTAGCGGACACACATTTTGCTTCAGTGTCAGGTGTGAGTCGGGTGGGCGAATTGCTTCGTTTCCATTCTGTTTCAACACTATCACTATGTTGGCCCCAGATAACGTCGGGTGGATTGTCAATGTATAGCCTTTTCAACGCCCTCGCTCGCTTTTGGGTCGATGTTTTATACATCACATATTATCGGGAATATATCAAGTAGGTTTTATGTTCTGGGCGGACATGCAAGTAAGGCCAGCCTTCATTCGACGGCGCCTGCTATTTCGTGCATATTGCCTGTCAGTGGGCTTATTTGAGCATTCATCATTATTGTATCATTATTGATTGATACAGGCATTCAGCAAGAAGTGTGTGGACGAGCGCAAGGAGTGGCTCACCAACTGGATGCAGGATTGCCGACGTCGTCGCGAGCTCGGCCTGCCCGAGGTCTACCTCTATGAGAAGGACACATCGCGGGTCAACTACTCGGACTTCATCAACAAGGAGCTGGTGCTCTTCTCCAACATGGACAATGAACGCTCGATTCCGTCGCTGGTTGACGGACTGAAGCCGGGACAACGCAAGGTTGCCGCTCTCAAACTGCTCTCTTCACTGACTTCCTATCTCTTTCTCTTTCTTTTATTTTTCTCTAAACAAATTTCTGTGGTTAATTTACTTTCTTACTTTTTCCTACTTGTTTCTGTTTCTTTTCTTCAGTTTTCTTTCTTGGTTTCACCTCTTCTCCAACGTGATATGATTCAGTGCTTGTATATGTGTCTGTATGTGTGTGTGTGTGTGTGTGTGTGTGTGTGTGTGTGTGTGTGTGTGTGTGTGTGTTTGAGCGACGCCTCATACAATCGCTGGTAGGCAGACACGTACCGATCTTACTTCCAGTTTGTCCACATTCTATCACTGACAGACCATTAGCAACACAAGTTTTAGTGTCATAACACCAGTCTAGCCAGTTATGACTTTCCGTTCAATGACACGAGACTATCCTGTCGTGGCGCTCCGTCTTGCCATATACTATTAAAATCAATGAACAAGGTGGAATGGGAAAAGCGCGAACTGCATGTGTGTGTGTATGTGTGTGTGTGTGACAGGTGTTGTTCACGTGCTTCCTGCGCAAGGACAGTCGCGAGGTGAAGGTGGCGCAGTTGGTGGGTGCCGTGTCCGAGAAGTCGGCATATCACCACGGCGAGGCCTCGCTGGCCTCCACCATCATCAATATGGCGCAGAATTTCGTCGGCACCAACAACATCAACCTGCTGTTGCCCCTCGGTCAGTTCGGCACTCGGCTGCAGGGAGGCAAGGATGCCGCCAGTCCTCGATACATCCAAACCAAGCTCAAGTGGGTGCCCCCTCGCTCTCTCTCTCTCTCTCTCTCTCTCTCTCTCTCTTTGTTCTGCCGCTATTTTTGTCTCGTACGTTGTCATCTTCGTCTTGGATCTACTTATGTTTGTGTCAACTCTATCACACCGCACTGTCTGTGCGTGTGTGTGTGTCCGTGTGTGTGTGGTTGTGTATGTCAGTGCCGTGACCAAGGCGCTGTTTCCCGAGGCCGACATGCCGCTATTGAAGAGGCAGTTTGATGATAACTTGCCCATCGAGCCCGAGTGGTACTTGCCCATTCTGCCGACGGTGTTGGTCAACGGTGCCGACGGTATTGGCACCGGCTGGATGACGCGCATTGCCAACTATAACCCGCGCCAGCTGGTCACCAACATCAGACGCATGCTGGACGGTGCCGACCCTGAACCACTGGTCGGTTTCTCTCTGCTTCATTCTCTTTCCTACCTTTCTCAGAGCCTCTCTGTTGCAGCGTATCTTCTGTGCTACAGTGCCGCCTCGCTGCGTTATCACTGGTGTTGCTTTAACGACCCAGTGTGTTGATGTGTGCACCTGTCACTGTTAATACTGCTTCAGCGGCGTATTTCAACCTCGACCGCTTTTGTTCATCTTGCCTCGAAACATTCAACAGAGTGACCAATCTGGCTCAACAGTGCATGTGCCTGATAACTATGCAGTCTGAGGCTCACTGGGACAAGGCTCAATCTATGGGCATTCATGTGTTTGTTGTGACCAGCACCCGTGGTATCGCGGCTTCTCCGGCGAGATAATGCAGCTGAGCTCGCAGCAGTACATGCTCAATGGCGAGGTGGCCGTCTTGTCGGCCAACCAGGTGGAAATCACCGAACTGCCGGTGAAAACGTGGACGCAGCCCTACAAGGAGATGCTCAGCTCCATGGTGTTGCCTGAGAAGGGAACTCCCCAGATCACGTGAGTGCAGCGCGTGCACACACAGAACTACACGAAATATATATTGTCTGTGTATCGTGTTTTCTATGCTGATTCGAGGTGCATGTAAAGTTTTGATTTAGCTTATTAACACTCACTGTGCAAAGTCCATCAAGTTTTGTTTCGTTTCATTTGCTTTGTAATGTATTTGGTGAAAATGGATGTCTTCACTGATATTGTCTGGTATAGCTCTGTACGTGTTACATAGTGCGAAAATACGCTAGTGGAAACTGTAGAGTGTAATTAAGCATCTGTGGCGTGTGTTTGTGTGTTCCGATGACAGCGACTTCAAGGAGTACCACACTGACTTGACAGTCAAGTTTGTCGTGTCGATGACGGAGGACAAGTTGATTGAGGCCGAGCAGAAGGGACTGCACAGCTTCTTCAAACTGCAGTCCACCTACTCCACGTCGTCCATGGTGCTGTTTGATCACATGGGCGTGTTGAAGCGGTCAGTGAACTTGGTCACGTGCCCCCCCCCCCACTGCTCTTCTCTCACATGCTCTTGCATATGCGTTACTCAACACTATTTCTCTCTCTCTCTCTCTCTCTCTTGGGTCACATCTCGCCGCTTGTTGCACTCGCTCGGGCCACACGGTGTTTTCAGGCTGTGTTCCAGTTGCTTGTTGGCTAGCTGCTGCTACAATTCTGCTCATAACATTTTCAATGTTGAATGATAATTATTCGCACGAATCACATGCTCAACCTCACAACTGTCAATATTTCCGTCTGTAGTTCTCCTTATCTTTCTGTCCTCCACTAGTTCACTCTATCTCTTCTTTTTTCATTAATCGTTGTCGGTGTTAGTTTTTCATTTATCGTTGTTAGTTCGGGCTTAACTTTGGCGTTTTTTGTATTGGCGGCTGAAGCCGTGGGGTACTCTTGAACTGTGTGTGTAAAGTAAAGTAAAGTAAATTGCTTTATTGTACTCCAATAAGTTGGCTTTTCAGTACAAACAACATAAACACAAACATAAGCACATACTAGGATGAAAATACACCATACATGAATCTAGCAGCATCATAATTTGGCCGCTTTTTTCCAGCTTCACACACTGTGAAGCTGTAACAACTTTGAGCTTACAACTTTTAGCTTTCACAACTTCACACACTGTTTCTTTGTGTGTGTGTCTGTGTGTGTGTGTTTGTGTGTGTGTGTGTGTGTGTGTGTGTCGGCAGGTACAACTCGGTGGAGGAGATTCAGCGCGAGTTTTTCACTCTGCGTCTCGAGTACTACGGTAAACGCAAGGCCTATCTGATGGGACTACTGGGCGCCGAATGTGCCAAGTTAAGCAACCAGGCCAGGTGGGTGCGAGTGTGTGTATATATGAGTGTGTATATGTATTTGTATGTATGTGTTTACTTCTGTGTGTATATGTGTGAATGAGAGGGTATGCATGGGTGTGCATATATGTCTGAGTGAGTGTTTGAGTGTATTATATTTTGTGTATGGGTATGTGTTTATATATGTATGTGTGTGTGTCATTCCTTGAACAGCTTTACAGTATGTGTTCAATCTGTGTTCATGTGTGTGTGTGTGTGTGTGTGTGTGAGGCGGGTGCAGGTTCATTTTGGAGAAGTGTGACGGCAAGTTGGTGATAGAGAACAAGAAGCGACGTGACATGGTGGCCGAGCTGGTGAAGAAAGGCTTCGACGCCGACCCAGTGAAGGCCTGGAAGGTCAGCCAGCAACAAGACGGGCCCGAAGAGCCGACGGTGAGCCAACACACACACACACACACACACACACACACACACACACACACACACACACACACACACACACACACACACACACAAGTGGGTCGTGGCTGGGCGTCATGTTGTCAGTACGGATATTGTGCGGTATACCGGCACATGTATTGTGTGGTGTGTGTGTGTGTGTGTGTGTGTGTTCACGCAGATGTCGCAGGACGAGGACGAGGAGACAGCGGGGGTAGAGGGTGAGGGCGGGGCAGTGAGTGTCAGCTCGCAGGAGGCTGACTACGACTACCTGCTGGGCATGAAGTTGTGGTCGTTGACTCGCGAGCGCAAGGAGGAGTTGTTGAAGAAGCGTGATGACAAGATGACAGAGGTGGAGAATGTACGCGCGCTGCAGCCTGCTGACATGTGGCGTCGCGATCTCGACCACTTTCTCGCCGTGGTCAGCTGCTCTCTCTCTCTCTCACTCTCTCACTCTCACTCTCTCACTCACACACGTGTGTACACACAGAGGCTCAATGACTCAATGTTCTATTTTTCAAACATTCCCCCGTTCTGTCGTTTAATACAAACTGCAAGAGAATACTCCGTAGATGCTTTTAGAAAATATCAGTATTGTTCGTTTTTGACGTGAAAAACATGGTCGCTGTTAACATTGGAATATTGTTATTAATATGTTGTTACTATTGTGCTGAGGAATAATTCGTGAGCGTTTTTTCAAGCTAAAATATATTCACAAATGGAACTTTTTTCCAAAATATTTCTTTAATTTTTGTTCTCATTATCAGGCAATTATATGTAATTATAGGTAATTATATGTAATGTCAAGTGGACAAAATTGAGCATTTACGACACCATCTGCTTTTCGCATTTAATCAAGGGGTTAATGTCGCCGAAGCTGCTCGTGAGATGTGTTCTGTGTATGAACAATGCAGCGATTCACGTTGATGTATAGGCACCATTTTTCCTGGCCACTAACAGAACATTATCAGAGAGAACATTATAAAATGACCCCGGTGCATCGAGCCAACGATGTTCCTTGATGAACAAATAGTTATCAAACATCATTATGCGCACAATAAAGCAAACGACTATCAAAATCACGGACGAACATGTGAATAAACACAAACACAGCCACATATATATCCAATCAGCAATGCGCATCACACGTCAAATCGTCCACACTTATCAATATAAAATGTTCATCACACATCTAGAACATCTTTGTTCAGTAACTTTGATACAGTCATCGCGCTTTTCACTTCGTAGGGTACATTTTAATTCTTTTTTTAATTCATAAAGGGAGGATTCTTTGAACAGCGATTCACTATGTTGAGGTCTAATCAACTGATCAAGCTATTTTTGAAGTTTTTATTGTTCTTAACACTGGCAACACTAAATTTGTATTTTTATTGCGAGTACTGTGACAATTCTGCAATGTTTGAAATGTGTAGTTTTCATTCCTGTTTCTATATATCAAAATCAGAGTGAAATACGAGGAGTGTTCAATTAGTAATCCCCCTGACCCACTTCCAGTTGTCTGATCTAGATGAAATCTTGCATGTGCAATGATTTTCATCTCTATGGGTTATGTAGAAAATTACAGCGCTAAACTACATGTGGCTCTTTAGTTGCAGGCGTTTGAACTGACTCAGGTGTGAAATGGAACCCGTTGAGTATCGCGCAGTGGTCTGGTTTTTGTATTTGAAAGGATACTTTTGATTAAATGAAAAAACTTCTGGTGATGACGCAGTTTATATTATATGATCTTGTGAAACGCTGGCATCGTGAACTTCAACATGACCAGATGTCTGTGGAATCACCTCCCAGACCTGGTCGTCCCATTGTCGTTGATAAGGCATCTGTTCACGCTGATGCTGCCATTTTGGAAGATTGACGCATTACTAGTCGCCAATTAGCACAAGGTCCTGATTAGTACAAGGTCTGTGGAAACTATCATTAATAACCAATTTCTTTTGCTTAAGGTCTCTGCCAGATGGATTCCTCACAACTTTCCAGAAATATGAACACGTCAACTGCTCGAGGATGAATTTAAAGATATGCCAAGAAAATTAGTCAAATTTCCTGTGCAATCAAATTTTTCAAAAATCTGATTGCACAGGATGAAGCCTCGGTCTATCACTCTTATCCAGAGACTAAACCCAGGCACTTGCACTTGGACTCACTACCAGCAGGCAAGGATGTGACGCTCCGCTGACAGGGCCATATTCACAGTCTTCTGGCACCAGGACGTAGTAGTTATGACAGATTTCCTGGCAAACGGTACCACAATTACAGATGCTTATTACGCTTCACTTGTGATGAAATTGGGAGAAGTGATTAAAATCAAGAGGCAGAACAAAACCAGCAAATATATTCTTCTAATGGAAAATGCTCCGATCCACAGCTTGTATGCCGCTAGGTCAGAAGCATGGGCGTGTAGCTGTTAATACCTGTTACCTGTGTAGCTGTTAATACCTGTTACCTGTGTAGCTGTTAATACCTCCCCATCGCTTTGCTCTCTTGATCTTGCAACTTCGGACTTTCATCTCTTCCCAGCCATGAAGTTGTTTTTGAAAGAAAGCGTTTCCCAGATATTGAAACCTTAATTTGTGAAGTTCCGATGTGGTTGGAGGACCAACCTGGTTGTTCTACAGAAACAGTGTCCAGGACTACTTCAAATAATGCCAGAAATGATACTGGCTGGGTGATACCTATACAAAGAAAGACTAATAAATGTACCAAGGTTCGTTTATCTATTGCTATGGGAAGTTGGTCGGGCAAATACTTATTGTATTGGACGCCCTTCGTATTTGTGAAGAGAGTAGATATCTAGAATATTCATTATATTGTATATATAGGCAGTGGAAGAACATTTATCTTTATTAATTATGTACCTAAATAAATTATTTTGTTCAATGATTAATTTTCGAAGAAAGAACGGCTTAGTGCTTGCCCATATATAAATGCAACATATGAGGTTAGAACAGAAAGCGTGTCATAAATATACTCATTTTTGCTTCAATAGGCTAATTGTGACGTAAGCGATACATCAACCTTGTTATTCTATATAGTTTCGTGCATAATTGATGATTATGTGAATTTCAATTAATATTTTCATCTACAATTACACCAGGAAAATTTGTCGTCTGAACACGGACTAGAATTGCTTGATCAAAATATACAAGGGGAATTTAATTTTTGCATGATCTATTCTGAAACAATATATAACACGATTCCTTGACATTACTTTTCAGATGATGAGTAATTAAACATTGTTTAAAGTTTTCCAACTCGAATTCTGTTCGAGAACTGCTATTTTTTCGTGTAATGCGTCTATATTGCTACCATTTATGATAAGATTAGTGGGTTCAACGTAAATGGTAAAATCAACGTCACTACAGGCGTTTAAATATCGTGTGTATTAGAATTAATGTGTATTAGAAATAATATTGGATCAAAATTTAGGTACTCCCTTGTTGATTCTCTCAGACGAAGATTATTCACCATTACAAAACACGCACTGTTTTCTATTTGCCGAGTAAATGCACAATAGTTTATTTGTGATGCCTCTGACGCCAATGTAGTTCAGTTTTTTTCTTTAATAGACGGAATGATTTATTGTGTCAAACACCTTAGACATATCAATATATGCAATGCGGATACCTGCAACGCGGATAAGTGTACGAGTGTGTGTGTGTGTGTGTGTGTGTGTGTGTGTAGCTGGGCGATTGGGAGAAACATGAGAAAGAGGAGATGGAATCTGCTGCCAAAAAATCTTCCAAACAGAAGGCGGGTTCATCGGCGGCATATCGCAAGGTGAGTGCTGACTTGTCTTGATGTTATTGACCTCTGCTGTTTTTAATCTCGTAGCCAGCCTATTCTAACGCTATATTCCGCAGTATGCATTGATGCATACTATGATATGATGCATTGTACATGCTGACACACACACACACACACACACACACACACACACACACACACACACACACACACACACACACACTCTCGCATGCTTGTCGGCATAAACAATAATGTCATATTTGACGTTATTGCACTGGACAAAAACAATTTCCTGTGCACTCTCATATACACGCACGTTTTTTCACAAGAACATCAGCAAATATACAGCTGGATGTTTAATAACTCGCAGATGTTTGTGGAAATTTATTTTCAATATCATTCCAATGCGTGTGTGTATGTGTATCGGCGGCTTTGTCTCAATTAGACCTTTTCGATATTGCATTCACTAGTATGGGGCCGTTTCACTGACGTTCCAGTATCCAATATTGCAAAATTAAATTCCAAATATTATTTCGCACGTGGAACTTTTTGCGTTCTTAGCTTGTGAGAATTTGTTAAAACTAATGCCACAAACACATACACACATGTACACACACGCACACACACACACACACACACACACACACACATACATATTACTAGACAAAACATAGCCATTGATAATTTCATTATTTATAGACCATTAATAATTTATGCCAGTACCCAGAAATCGGGTCCCATACCCACGCTTTTGGTTCCCATACCCCCAAGGGGTATGAATACCCCCGGTTAAGAACCCCTGATCTAGAGGGAAAAGCAGGTTCCTCTAAGAGGCGAGAATCATCAGATGACCTAAGTGAACGAGTATATTTTTCAAAAGACAGAAGATCGCATAAATACGAGGGCTTACGAAGAGTAAGGATATAATGTATAATTAAGCAGACGCGGTAGTAAATAAGTGTTTTAATAGGGAGAAGGGTATATGTTGTCTTATCAGGATTGAGCTTGAGATGGTGGGAAAAAGACCAAGTTTCAATATCATCCAAGAGAGAAGAATCAGAAGATTGGGGAATAGTATCAGACGAGAGAAGAATTTGGATGTCATCCGCAAATATTTGGAAAGTGACATCATGACGATGAAGGATTGCACCTATGGAAGTTAAGTAAATATTGAAAAGGAAAGGACCTAGGACGGACCCCTGTGGGACTCGGTGTGAGAGTGGGAAAGACTCACTACGAGAATCACTAGTACAAACAAACTGAGATCAAATAAGGAGATAAGAGCGGAAGAATGATAGTGCAGCCCCACTAATACCTAGGTTCGACAGTGTTGAGTAGAATTAGATGACCAACAGTGTCAGAAGCTGCAGAAAATTCCAGTTGAATGAGAAGAACATCCTTACAAGCGAGAATAGACTTGATAATAGTCATAAAGGAAGAGAAGCGTGGTTTCTGTGGAGTGAAAGCTACGGAAGCCAGATTGTTCAGGGAAAAATAGATCGTGGCACTCAAGGTAGTCTCAAATCTGGACATAAACAGCCATTTCAGGAGATATGGATACCACAAGGAATTCTAGAGATGGGACGGTAGTTAGACACACAATTGGGATCAAGGTTAGATTTTTTCAGAATAGGGAGAATACTGGCACTCTGACGCAAGAAATTTGCCAAGAGAGAAAGCTGTATTGATAAAATAGGTGATGAAAGGAAGAAGTAACTCAATACAGTGGGGAATTCGAGCAAGATCAATAGGATCCAGGGAGGAAGAACGAGTGTGAACACGCCTCAATAGTAATCTGCAATCAGAAATGGAAACTGGGAGGAACGAGTGAAAAATGGTGGTGGTGGGAGAAAAGGATAATATAGCAGGAGGGAAATGACAGCAGATATTAGATATTTTTGTCTCAAAGAAATGAGAAAATATGGAAGGTAGATGAGATGAATCACTATCAAGAAACACAAGGGTATTGAAATTGCCTAAGAGTCTATTGAAAACATTCCAAAGAGGTTTACTATCGAGACGGGAGGAAATCTTATTATTATAATATGATTTTTTGGCGTTCTCACAAGAGATGATGCTGACGCCGTGCAACACAATAAGATTGCCATGATGCATAATTTCTCAGACGCAACCAATACCTCTCAAGTCGTCTAAGAGAAGTTTTGGAATTACGAATTTCACTATTGAACCAGGGACTATGAAGAGAAGAAGATGAGCGAAACTTCTTAACAGGAACAAACTGATCCCTACAAATTCAAGATAGGAGTTGAAATAGTTAAAAAGATCAGAAGCGGGTAAATATAGAATGAATCAGAATTGAAAGCCAATCAGAATTGAATCAGATGTAATGCAAATTAGTCGCCGGGAAGATAACCATAGCAGTCGCACAGGAGTTGCACCCCGTTCAGCTCGGAGTAGGGTGTAAACTGCGCTTCGAAGCTGCCGTGCACGCTACGCGCGCCTTCACAAGCGAGACCGACGGTCGGAATGGTCACATGCTGCTGAAGCTGGATGTGACCAACGCCTTCAACACCGTCTGTCGGCGCGCGTTGATCTACGAAGTCGCCCATCGTTTCCCAGCAGCACTGCCCCTCGTCCAGCAGGCTTACGGCCAGCTGACCCCGCTGTACCACAGCGCCACGCGAATCTGGTCCTGTCGCGGCGTACAGCAGGGAGATCCACTCGGGCCCGTCTTGTTCGCCCTCGCCCTCGCCGTCGGCCCAGTGGCCCAATCGCTCCAGTCGCCTCTGAACGTGTGGTACCTGGACGACGCCACACTAGGAGGCCCCATAGAATTCGTTCTTGCGGACGTGAACCGCTTGGTACCGGCCCTCGGCAGCATAGGCCTCGAGCTCAACGCCGGTAAATGTGAGCTTGTGTGATTGGGTCTAGCCACTGGCATACGACCAGCAGAGACCGAGCACTCGACCGCTGCCGCCACATCACTGCTCACTTCGGCCACAGTCACGCCGCTCTCCGATCTCCGTCTGCTTGGCGCACCAGTGCAGACTGGCGGCATTGCAGATGCACTGAAAAAATCGAGGCCCAGGTGTCCCTGCTGATTCAGCGCTCAGCCAACATCGACTCGCACCCGGTGCTGTTTTTTCTCAGCAGGTATGTGTCGGTGCCGCGGGTAATGTATCTGCTGAGAGCAGCGCCGGTATGCCAGGCCCGTGAACAAATGGGTGACATCGACGAGCAGCTGAGATCGGCCATCAGTGACTGATGCAATGTCGCCATGTCGAACGCAGAGTGGCTGAAAGCTTCTCTCCCGGTCCGCCACGGAGGTATTGGAGCCAGGCGCCTGAGCGACGGGACAATACCTGCCCACATCGCTTCGCTGGAAGCCACCAGAGACCTGGTCAGTTTTATTAACCACCGCACACGCTGTGATAGACTTTGCTCTCTGGACCTTGCTGCCGGATGAAGCCGTCCGGGTCGGCGTGGCGTTGCGACTTGGTACCGCAGTGCAGAAGTCGCACATATGTCGCTGCGGGTCCACAGCTGGGGCCACCATAGCCTCTCCTGCTTTTGAAATGCCGGCCTGCCTGCCACGCCACACAACGTTGAATGAAATCATTCATCGTAGTCTGGCGTCGGCAGGAATCGCAGCGGTGATGGAGCCACAGGCCTGGACCGCGGCGACGACCGCCGACCGGACGGAATTACCGTGTTCCCATTGCGACACGGAAAGTCGCTGGTCTGGGACGTGCGTCAATACGTTCTGCAGCACACATCTGATGGACGGCTCAGTTTCTCCCGGGGTAGCGGCGCAGGCGGCAGAAGAGCGAAAGCGGCGCCGCTACTCGGAACTGTGCCAGCGATACGACTTCGTGCCTCTGGCTATCGAGACTACCGGCGTGATGGGGGCGTCCCTGGACGGCTTCATCAAGCTCTGGGGGGGGGGGGGGAGAATGAGTGAACGTTCAGGGGAGCCGCGAGAGACGGCCGGTTTCGGCAGCTTGACCGTCATTCGCGGCAACGCCGCCTCCATTGCATTGTAGTGTTGTGAATATGTGTGCGTATTTGTAAATATATTTGCTGCTTAAAAAACAAAAAACACACACTTACACACGCACATGTTACTCTAGTTGTTGTTGGTGATATTTTGTTGTGGTTGTTATTGCCTAGATATACGCGTTTTTGTTGACTTTGTTCTATCTCGCTATTCGTTTATGACACCACTCCATTTTTGTCGCCATTTCGCTAACACAGTCGCCGCTTTCAAAATTGGCTTAATGCGCTTGTTGTCGGTGCTTTCATGTCTGGCTTTGCTGCCACGCTGCGTTCTATCACATACACATTGTCTTCTGCACTTTTAGCTGAGTGGACAGTCGAAATTGTTTACTGATAAGTTGTTTGTTTGCTGCCGCACTGTGTAGCTACTTTAACCGCGCCGTCAATGATGAAGACACACACACACACACACACATGTGGATCACAAATACCGTATTTTCCGTTACAAAGTGGTCTTCAAACGGCAACTTCTTGTAGGCTTCTTGTAGAATATTCGTCACGAACTGTCTGCTAATTTCTGCGCTTGATAGCTTCAATTTTTGTTTCCTTTGGTGCGTGCGGTGTGTATAACCGTTCTGGTGCGGGTGTTTGACGAGCACGTGCAGAGTTGTAGTTGAATAAGGCAGGAGGAACCCCGGTCTGGGCCAGAAATGAGCCGTAGTCTTTAATCATGGTAGAGCGTGTGTATAAGAGAGAGAACAGGTGTCGATAGATATGTAGTATATGTATACGATAGTATATGTATATATGTATTTCTGTCTTTGTGTTTACCATATTGCGATCGGCCGGAGATTAGCAGTAAAATTTTTCATATTACTGCATTTGATATTCTCATCGTCATCAAATATATCATCTGTTCGGTCATGACATTCTCCATGGCGGAAGTGAAACAAGATTTACAGGTCTTCAAAAGAAAAGTCAATCAACGCACACAATGAACTAACAGACAAATATTACAATACATCTAGCGAAAAATATATTCTACACCAACTCAAATCAGCTTGTTATCCTTTCATTGCGTGTGTGTGTTGATTAGCGCGGTTGTAAGTGCAGTGTTGTCGGGAAGGCACATGCTCGCACTTGACATAGTGCAGCCATTACATTTGCGCGTCCATTACATTTGCATGTGAGCATGTATTACGTGGCAGAGTTTGTGCTGACAGCTGCCAGAATGTTTGATGTGTTGTCTTGTTTGGGCACGGCTGTTTGTTCGTATCGTATTTTGTACAGTGATTTGCTCCGATGACTGCGCTCTGTTGTCATTAATCACGTACTTGTTTAAGTAATTATGCACTGGCGCCATAGACGTAGCTGATTAAGCATTGCATGCCGGTGCTTCTGTATTGGTTGCTATGTCGGTTGTCGTGTGTTGATCAGTCACCACCTTCAAACAAACATACAAACACTAACACACACATAAACACAAACACACACACATACACACACACACACACACATACACACACATACACAAACTCACACACACACAAACACACGTCACGGGTAAAAACAGGTCGTCGGTGACGTATAACCTCGGAAGTGCGGTATTTCATGAATTGGATAAGCAAGACCTCGGTGTCACGGTGCAAAGAGATTTGTCCCCTGAGGCCCACATTGATGATATCTGCGCCAAAGCGTACTCCTTGCTGACCAGCGTACTCCTTGCTGACCAGAATACAAGGGAGTACTACAATATTGCCCTGTGAACATATTGGCCAGAAACGCCCGCATGCTCCCATACTCTGCAATAGGGCAATATGTTCACCTCGGCCAGCGTAGTGTCAAAGGCGTATCAAGTGCGGTGAGTGCGACTGTGACGTGTGGCCAATATGTTCATTTTTCACCATAGCTAAATCTCAGTGGTTTTCAACACAACGCACGAGTTTTTATACAACAATTAGCTAGCACATAACATACTGTGCGATTATTGGATAGGTTAGGTCAGGTCAGGTTAAGTCAAGTAAGATTACTGAGCCTAGCCAATAACCCCACAGTATGTGAGGTGCTAGCTACTTGTGTATAAACTCTTGTCTTGTTTTGAAAACCACTGAAATCTCGCCATGGTGAAAAGTGAACATATTGGCCACAAGCCGCAGTCACACTCACCGCTCTTGTTACGCCTTTGATACTACGCTGGCCGAGGTTAACATATTGCCCTATTGCAGAGTATGGAAGCATGCGGGCCGTTTTGGCCAATATGTTCATAGGGCAATATTGTACTAGATCCGAATACAACCCTTGTTCAACTTTATAGATGCAGACATATTGCGGAAGCTGATAGTGTGAGTCATTAGGCCCAAATTTGAATATGCCGCAGTGGTTTGGTGTCCTCACGAAAAGCGTCTGGTGGAAAAAATTGACAAAATGCAAAGACTGGCCACCAGGCTTGCACCAGAGCTGAAAAGCTTCAGTTACGAAGACAGGCTAATTGCGTTGAAATTACCGACGTTGGAAGACAGGAGGACACGGGGTGATCTTATTCATATTTTCAGGAACATGACAGAAATCGCAGCTCAGGAGGAAATTGGACTGATAAAGTAGGATAAAGGAAGGGGGCGCGACAAGCAGGTCAGAAAACCTCGGTGCAAAAAAGACAAATAAATAGAGTTTTCCATTCAGGCGAATTGATGTTTGGAATAAATTGCACAAGACTATCGTAGAGAACAAAACTGTAGGAGAGTTCAAACATAAATTGGATACTCAGTGGGTAAATAAATAGTAAATTGGATACTCAGTCCGATCGTAAGCTCATTTCCTGTACCACAACTAGGTAAGCACACACAAACACACGCATACACAAAAACACACACGCACAGACACACGCACACACAAATACACCCACCCACACAAACACACACGCACACACTGATGACATACGGTCCATAGAAGCTATGTTAATCCGAAAAGCAGAAGCCCTTGGTTGCTGTTAGATGTTTATCACTGTTAGATGTCATACGTCCGAAACATGACTGGTTACGGTGGTTGTCAGTCTTTTTCACTTAATTTCTCGTTCGTCGTGATCACTCAACATCATTATGACTCTCAGTTCTCTTCCGAATCCCACCCTGCCGGAAACTTAAACAATGGGTGCATACAATTGTACAAAGCCGACAGTATAATGCGCATAATTTACAGCCCACCATAATTCCGCATAACCCCATACAGCAGCCCACCATAATTCCCCATAACTCCAGCCATTTCCCTCTTCCTAAGAGTCATTACTTCAGTTTGAGAATCGCTGGTCCAAGCAGAAGTAGAATTGTAGTCGGTTGTTCGTGCCCACATTTACATGCCTGCTGTGAAACCGTCGATCATAGAATACAATACGCCTCAGAGTGGATTTTCGCAACATTTCAACGCAACATCTCATCTTCATCTAATCTCATCTCAAGACTCGACTGCACTCAATCTTGTATCTGTACTGAATTACACTGGAAGACACTTTCATCTGGAGCTGGAGTATCGTCTTTCATCTAGCCGGATTAACACTACCTATGGGAAGTAATCAATCCTGAACACCGATTACAACGAAATCAGGCCAGATCGTTCTCCTAGAGGTAATTTGAAGAGACCAACAGCAGCAGTGCACGTGCACACACTAGCACACACTAACGCACACACACACGCATACACTTACACACACTTACATTCGGATAGATTTGACACTGGAACAATGATCGACTAGAAGTAACAAACACGCATAATCACTAGGGTGACCTTTTGGTGCGCTAAAAACCAAGAAATGTTGCGCTAAAAATCTCAATAGTTGCGCTAAAAAGTTGCATTTAATATTTTGCAGAAAATTCACTAAAGCCCCTAAAAATAAGTAGTGGAAATAACTAAATTTTGAAAAACATACTTTTTACATTCCATAATTATTACTACAATACGTTTTGAGCATTCGCGGTTGCGCTAGGATTGCATGCTTCATGAGCTTCAACTGACACCTCACTGGCGACAAGGGTGACATTTGGATGCGCTAAAAATCGCAAATAGTTGCGCTAATAAGTTGAGCTCAATGTTTCGCTAAATATCACCAATTTTATATAATAGGGTAATAAAATGTAAACACTGGAGTCACTCCTTAAGATTAAAGTTTGATAGTTTCACGTTTTTCTGTCTACTTAAATGCATTTTGAGCATTTGCAATTGCGTCAAGATTGTGTGTTTCACATGCTTGTCTAGTCTGTCGATTCTGTCGCACTGATGCCTGCTAGTGACATTTAAATATACAATATAATTTGACAGACTCACTCGATGTCAATTTTCTTAAATGTTCCAAGGTTTAAATGGATTTTGCAGATATAACATCACCTGATTATGCGGTACTTATAGTCAATTGCTGTTGATCTTACTAGTTGCTTACACCTGTCTATAGAAGAGTGTTATGTCTATATTACATTGTGTCTATATGTGTCCGTATGTGGTATACACACGCAGGATGAATAGCACCATACACGGACAATGTTCACACGCCTTCCAGATACAGGCTTATCGAGTTTATGTTGACAATACATGAACATATGCTGCATTAAAACTTTAAATGCAACTTTACAACTTTACAACTCTACAAATTCAATAATTGTTTTAAATCCAAATATTTCCTCTTAAAATGAAAAAGCTGCGCTAAAACAGATAGTTGCATTTATAACTTCTTTAATGCTTACCTCATATCAATAAAATATTTATGTTTGGGCTTCTCAGGATGAACAGAATATATGATGAAAAAGTTGCATTTGCAGCAAAAGGTCACCACATACTCGTATCGCAATACTCGTATTCATCACATACTCGTCAATCACATACTCGTATTCATAATAAAACTCGACCGAGGCAAGTAAAGGCGTGGGATGAGTAATGATACGACATCAAGCAACCTTTTTTTAATTCAACCACCGAACGACTGCAACAGGAGCCAACCCAGGTGGTCCAAGCAACCGATTGCTTCTCTTAAAAACCGTTTTTGACAAAAATGTCTCGATCAAGAAAAACACGTTCTTTTTGTTTTTTGTAAAGTCATGAAATTCAGTTAAATTTCTTCACCAATTTTTGAATGTTAAATGATTTATTTTTATCATATGAGTTATTCATGCTGTTAGTGGCCGTAGCAAATTGAATAAACATTACATATGCACAATAAAATTGATATAATGTCTAAATTATTATTGTTATAATGTTTGTATGTCTGAAAGTGATTGTAAACTTTTGTATGTCTGAAAGTGTTCATATCATGGTTTGCACGGTACTGTGCTGTACTTCTAGGTACAATATAGTGTTACATTAAATTATTGGTTTAATCATTATTTAATAATGCAGGGGTTGAAAGCCGTTTTTTTGTTAATAATCAACTTGAAACAATGTTGCTTTTTATGTAAAAAACAAATGACATAATTTTTTATTTTGACACATTACTTTTTTCTCCCAGAAATGAACGTAGTATGATGCTTGATTTTAACTTAACTGTATGTCTTCAGCATAATTTCTTTCAACATATTGCAATTATTTGCGAATATATAAGTACAAACACTGCAAATATATACACAAAGAGACTACGAATAAAAGCGGATCACAGGGCTCAGAGTGGCAATCATGAACAGAAAATCGGACATTCTTTCAGTGTCGGAAAATTCACGACTATAACACGAACACAAATATCCACATCAAGAAATCAGCTTCCAAAATACCGGCTCTCATGAAAACCATAGTAAGAAATTTTAAGAAATTATTTGTATGCCTTTTAAATAACTTGTCTTGTTCTGCTTACAACTTATTCAAAATCTCCGCATCAATAAAACCATTTTTCGGAAAAAAACATTGTCATATATAAAAAAACCCTGTTTAAAACAACGAGCCGGGATGCATTGTCAAACAGTCTCCTGGGATATTTATTGATAAATAGTTTTGTTTATTATACTATTATTGAATTATCTTTGAAATAAGACACGTAAAGATATACAAAACTTCAAGTATACTTCTTTCGACGTATTGAAATCCAATATTCGTGAACAATTGGGGCTAATTCTAAAAACAAAACAAAATATATAACATTAAACGACATGTTTTTGCAAAAAAAACCGCAACAAAAAACTTTTGCATCTTTAGGTATGGCATACAGACTACATACAGGCACTATTAGACTTCGAACTCACACTGAGTTCACACAATCGTACATACAATGTGAGATGACAGTGTTTGAATGAGAAGCACCAGCTGATTGACGACACTACAGACTCGTGACTAGGCATTTAATGTGAGTTGGTGCGCCGTTATATTGCGGCTATTGTACATACACAGAGATGCAAAACACAGTTTTTTGGTTGCTTTTTTTGGTTTTTATTCTTTATTTTTTTTAGATTTAACCCCAATTGTCATCGGATATTGGAGTTAAGCACATAGAAACGACGACGTAGGTTTTTTCATTATAAAAAACAATGTTTTTTTGAAAGATGGCTTTGATGATGTCGATATTTGAAATAACTTGTCAGTAGAACAAAACAAATTCATTGATTGATCAAGTGTTTTTCAAGGAAACCATGTTTTTTTATAAAACGAAGATATGATGTTTTTCAAACTGGTTTCAAATCCCTTTTATTGATGTAAAGATTCGGAAAAGGTCGTCAGCAGAATAAGACAAGTTAATTGGTTGGTCAAGTGCTTATTTAACATACGTTTATTAAAACCAACGTTTCTTGATGAAAGACTGTTTTGTTAAACATGTTCTATGAAAGATAGATTTGATTGTTGCACGAGAGGTTTGTGTGTTCAAATACATTTTGTGTATGAAATATCTGATATTATTAGCTGGTTAAACCACTCTTTTTTTATACTGTTTTATAACCATTGTTTTTCAAAATATTTTTTCTCTTTTTTATAGATGCAGATATTTAGAAAAAATTGTCATCCGAACAAATCAAGTTGAACCAAATTATACCAAGTGTTTTTTTATTAACAACCTGTATTTGAGAACTGGTTTTATGGATGATTTCTTTCTTCGACGTAGTTATTTGTTTTGAAATATTGTTTGTACATTGAATATATTTCATCAGTCGTTATTTTCCTACAAGGCAAAATACTAGTTTTTCTGGTCAGGATTGCCACTCTATGTGATCCGCTTTTATTCGTAGTCTCATTAGGGACACTAAGTTTGTGTGTATATTTGTAGTTATTGTGTAAATATGTGCGGTGTTTGTACTTTTATACTTGCAAATAATTGATCTGTTGAAATATATGATGCTTATGATGGAATTTAAAGCGTCATAGTTCGTAAAGTCATCATCATCAACGTAGCTAATTTCTGGTAGGAAAAAGGTAATGTGTAAAAATCATAAAAATTATGCCACCTGTTGTTTTTTAAAACAGTTTCAGGGTTTTACCAGAAAAAGCGGTTCTCAAACCCTGCTTTCTTACGCAATGATTAATTCAATAATTGAATGCAAAGCTGTACTGTACCTAGAAGTACAGCACAGTACCATGCAAACAATGATATTAGGACTTTCAGACACATTATAACTAAATATCGGAGGTTAAGGCAAAATGCCATAAATGCCTGTGTTTGCGTATTTTAGGGTTTTTTCTATATAAATGTCTATTTTGATAATTTGTCAAAAATATTGCCTATTCTATAGTTTTTTATATAATTTGATATCGAAAGCTTTCAAGTAACTGAGTTTACAGATAAAAGTATACAGAGGTGATACAGCTAGGCTTGATTGCGCATTCACATGACTGAAACGGGGTTGCATACGGCATATATTGGCTATTCTGCATTGACTTGAATCTCCGGTACTCTTCTAGGATGTATCTCTAGACGGGTTTATATGTTTGATCGCTCTCAGAGAACAGTTAACGTTACTACCGCTGAGTGGAAAAATACGGATCACGTGTCGACAGAGACATAGTTATTGTGTTTATAGCAATGCATTCTCGATGAGTTCCTGTGTGCACTGTTGCTGAATTCGATCTTCTAGTCCTATATGCGTGTGTTGTGTAAATACTTCATATAAATTAATTATTGGCTGTCTGTGTGAGGTTTGTACATTGTATGTCTGCATGTCTGTGACTGTATCTGTAAGGTTTGTACATGAGCGGAGCTAGTGTAAACAAACGGGCTAGAAGAAATTTCAGAAAAATATGTCAAAATGATGAAATCCCTTCCGATCAAATCAATGCAGCAATTTTTTGTGTTTATAAACGCACATCTTTTGATATTACCCCACGTGAATTGATAATTAGCAGAAAAGAAATTATTCTAGACACATTTACAGATTTGGAGTCCACTATACACACTGTATACAGCATAAATCCAGTTCCTGCTGAAAATGGGCTTGATGTATAGGCGAAGATCAGAAACGCACTTGATGTAAATGAGGATTTTGTGAAATTAATAACATTCTAAGGTCATTGATGGGACAACCTTGAAGCTGTGCCTTATTCAGGTGCAACAATCCTTCCACACTTTAAATATGCTCCAATCGCGTTTGTAGAAATTATAAAACTTTGATCTCTTCAAGTATCTGCTCCACGATCTTGTAAACAATTTGACCCTTAAAACATTGAAATAATGGTTTTTATGTGCGTATAAACACCGGTTATTATGTGTTAGCAACGTAATTGATCAATAATAATGTTTGTCTCGGATTTAATAAGTGCATATATTTGCCTTTTTTGCTGTTTCATCGTGCCTTTTTGCCTGCCTATTCTGCCATTTCTAGTGCCTAAACATCCGGTCTTTAATTATGACAATTTTATTGTGCATATTTAATCATTATTCAATTTGATAGGGCCACTAATAGCACGACTAACTGATATGTTGATAAAAATAGTTCATTTAACATCGCAATATATATAATTTCTCTAATTTAAATTATTTGCATGACTCTTAAAAAAACTGTTTTTTGGTCGATGTTTCTTTGGCAAAAAACGTTTTTTTAAAACCGTCGGTTTTTGTGGTCGCATCTTTACATACACATACACACACTTGTGTGCGTTTGTTTGTACGTGTGGTAGATTTATCGATGTTTGTTCGCACGCGGTCTCGTCTGGGAGGTGTCAATTATTTAGCCTGTGGATTGAAGGCCACTAGTTGTGGGGCGTGCGGTGAGTTGTGGTTGAGCACGTGGCTGGTGCTGGGGAGGCCGGCTGAATTATGGCACGTGCACTGACATCTCCCTCACGTGACAGCACCGTGCTGGAGTGTGTAGAAATGCTCCCCCACACGTTAGTGTGACAGAAAACATACGCGAATACCGCATATACCAGGATACATATAACTGCTGCGATGATTTCGTGAACACATCATGCCAAATATGACATACAGTTACTTAATAGTTGATTGTTATTTATTAAAATATATATGTATTGGACCATATGAAGTGGATGAGAATACTGTCGCTGTACCCGTGTCGTATGAGGCAGTTGCTTGGATTATGTCCCAGCAAACTAACACCACATCTTATAATACTCGGCCAGGAGCTTTCGAAATTGTCCACAAGCTCCTCTTTATCATTGTTGCTAGAATGCCAGGTTTGTGTTCCCTCAATTAGATACCCTGTGTCTGTTTTTGCCGCGTGACCTTCACTTGTTTGTTTTGGTGCAATTTTCTGATGTTATCTAAAACACACTGTAAGGCTGTTTGGAAGTGGGATGATTTCTGCTGCGACAAAATGGTACGGCATGCTGTTTTTTTGCTTTGTTTTGGCATGTTTGTGTTAGTATGCGTACTGTAAGCGTCTATATTATCAGCGAAGTGCGAGCCAAACTTTGGCGCGTGTTTTTCTGTGCATATATCCGACTACGCCTATTCAAAGGCTATTCGTCTATTCATTTCGTCTATGCACGTCTCTTCATATGAATGCAGTACGCTGTTTTCAATGCAGTTGTATGATTACAGTAGGTTCAGAATAAACTCAGCTTCGCACGCGTGGCGTAAGGGAACTTTAGCTGTTTGATGCTCGTGCGCTTCGAGTTATTTCTTGCCAAACAGTATTTTGAAGTCAAACTCCACTGTGAAATTACAAATTGCTAGCCGTCGAGCCATCAAACACGTGATTGTCGTGCCATACAGCAGATATGAGTAAATGAGGTGGATGGAACTGTAACTGTTCATCTGCACGCCCACTTGTCTACTGACAAAACGCAGTCTTGTGTGTGTATGATCAGTTGGTTTTGAAGCTCACTGCTGTAATTCTTCGTGATATTCATACACATACGCTTCAATAGCTCACCATACGGTGTACCCCGGTTATAAGAGACCCGTATATAAGATAACCCCGGTTATAAGGGAATATTTCTTCGGGCCCGCCTTGTATACTTTTAATTTCTCCGGATATAAGAGAACTTTTCTTTGCTTCCTACAACTCTCTTATATCCGGGGTACACTAAACTCGCTCTCTTCTCAAGTTTCTCTGATCTACACGATCTTGCGTTGTCCCTTCCATTAGCCGCTACATACGTGCAAATATTACCTCGCATACACCTATGAACAAACACACACACACCCACACACACACATGCTTATATATACTCTCGACAAATTCAGCACTTCGTGTGGTTTTTGTCGCTAGTAGATCCGCACTGCGTGCGTCTCGTAACATCGTTGTCAATTATATAGTGTGTGTGTGCGTTCTTATACAGTCTAACAACATATATTTTACTTTGATTTACGCACACAGAATCACCCACAAATGCACACATACTCACACACACCCACAAACATACACACACACACACACACACACACACACACACACACACACACACACACACACACACACACACACACGCACACACACACACACACACACACACACACACACACACACACACACACACACACACACACACACACACACACACATGGACGAACACACACACACATACACGCATAGATAATGCGGCATAATGCAAGCGTGAAATATCCCGGTTTCTACTCATCCCATCCTGATGTGTGTGTGTGTGTGTGTGGCCACTCAAGTACAATTAGCAGAAATGGTGCGATGGCATTCTCGCAGAGAAGTTGCGAGCCATCATTCAACTGAATGACATGATGTGTAGAATCTATGTGAAAAACAAACACACAGAAACAATGTCATTAACAAATACAATAAGTGAGAATGTATGTGAGTGTGTGTGTGCTTGTATGTGAGTGTGTGTGTACATGTATGTTAATGTGTGTGTGTGAGTGTATGTGCATGTATGTGTGTATGTGTGGTCGCTCCGCTGCTGCAAGTGTGCAAGAACAGTCACCACCTAGATACATCCTAGATACATGGATATCACCTAGATACATGGATACCACCTAGATACATGGATAGCACCTGGATACATGTATCTAGGTGGCGTTGGAACAGTTCGCAGACATGATACGGTGCATTATCGCAGAGAAGTTTCTAGCAATCACTCAACTGAGTGACACAGTGAATAGAATGAAGGTGAAAAACAAACACCAATATGAAAACCAAGTTAAATTTCAAATACAATGTTGGCAATCAACACATACACACTCGAAAAACGCTTCTGGAACACACACATACATGACGATGTACTTAATTTACTGATTTACTAAAATACTGACGCTCAATTTTGCAAAATTTTCAAATTGGTCTGCCACTGTGCATTTGCAAACGCTGCTGAGCTTTGTAAACGCTCGCTGCAATGAATGTATGTTCAGCACACAGACACGCACATGAATATGTGCGTCAACTGCACATTGGTGAATATGAAATACACCAATGTGCAGTTGTGGACATACACACACACATGTGGACACACACATACACACACACACACACAGTAAACATACACACACACACAGTAAACATACACACACACACACATGTGGACACACACACACACACACACACACACACACACACACACACACAGTGTACATACACACACACACACACACACACATTGTCTTCGTGGGGAATCAGGGAAAATGTTACGCGCCTCTGATCTAGCCAGTTTAACATACGTCATCATCAGCTCAGGTTCACGCACTCTATTGCCTGTTTTGTTGCAGCTACAAGCCTCAGTGTTTGGCGTATATTTTTGACTCGTGTGTGTGTGTGTGTGTGTGTGTGTGTGTGTGTTAGAACGTGAAGGCCGATGAGTTTATGCCTTCAGCGAGTGCTCGGCGCGTGGCACCAGTATTGTCGGCCGATCAGAAGAAGAAGGCTGAAGCAGCCATCGTTAAGAAGGAGACAGGTGGCGTCCGCAAGGTAACACATTCTCATCTCACTCACTCACTCCTTCACTAACCCACTCACTCACTCATTCACCCACTCACTCACTCATTCGCTAACTCACTCACTCACTCACTCATTCACTAACTCACTCACCCACTCACTCACTCATTCACCCACTCACTCACTCATTCGCTAACTCACTCACTCAATAACCCATTCACTAACTCACTCGCTAACTCACTCACTCACTCACTAATTCTCTAACTCACTCGCTAACTCACTCACTCGCTAACTCTCTCACTCACTCACTAACTCACTCACTCACTAACTCTCTCTCTCACTCACTCACTAACTCACTCACTCACTCACTAACTCACTCACTCACTCGCTAACTCACTCACTCAATAACTCACTCACTAACTCACTAACTCACTCACTCACTCACTCGCTCACTCACTCACTCACTCACTCACTTACTCCCTCACCTTACCATCTCCCGGCCGAATATTGGGCTAATCTCGGGATTATCGTCCCCTTAATGATATACGTCCATATTGGCGTGCCGCCACTTCACAGCGCGTCACATCTCCACCACTTGACGCGTCCTCTCATCTGTGTGGTCTCATTCCGCTTATCTTGTTGGGCTACTCTCGGTGGTTGGTTTACCCTGTGTTTGCAAGTGCATCCGCGTTTGCTGCCTGTCAGAACAATGTGTTTCCGTGGTGATTTGTGATGTGTTCATAGCGTTGCACACCATGTTTCCACTCGACAAACAAACATCAGCTGGTGTGCGCATACATTCCTCATTCGCTACTTGATTGTGTTATTCGGTGTTTCGTACAGCTTAGACGACATCCTTTGTATAAGCCGGGCGGAATTAATTGTGAGAACACGACATGTGGTTCAGTAATCTGTCAATGTCTGACCCTCTTTCGACATACAAACACACACCAAATCATCAAATTGTGTACGATGTAGGGCAAGTGATGGGGAAAATAGTAAGGTGAGGTCAGAGGAGGTGGTGTCAATGACAATCCCTCCTCGGGCACTTCGGGAGATGTCCAGCAATCGCCACCACCACACTCAACTAGAGATGCGACCTATAAAAACCGATGTTTTTTATAATATAAGAAGTTTTTTCGCTAAAAAAACATCGACCAAAAACAACACGTTCTTTTTTTGAAGAGTCATGCAAATATTTCAAATGATAGAAATGATATATTTTGGGATGACTTATTTTTATCAGCATATAAGTTATTCATTCTATTAGTGGCCCTATCAAATTGATTAATCATTAAATATGCACAATAATATTGTCATAATGTGTCTAAAAGCCCTAATATCATTGTATCACTGTGCTACACTTCTAGGTAAAGAACAGCTTTGTATTCAATTATTGAGTTAATCATTATATAAGAAAGCAGGGTTTGGAAACCGCTTCTTTCTGTTGAAAACCTGAAACTATTTATAAAACAACAAGTGGCATAACTTTTATCTATTTTGTACACATTTTTTCCCACCCAAAAATTCACCACGTTGATGATGATAATTTTACGTACTATGACGCGTAAAATTCCATCTTACACATAATTTCTTTCACCATATCAATCGTCTTCAAATATCAAAGTACAAACACTGCAAATATGTACGCAAAAACTACAAATATACACATACACTTAGTGTCCCTAATGAGACTACGAATAAAAGCGAATCACGTTATTCAGAGTGGTAATATTGACCAGAAAAACGGGTATTATTTCCGTGTAGGAAAATAACGATTGATGCTATATATTTCATGTACAAAAAGATATTTGAACACAAAAGATCGAAGAAATCTTCATCCATAAAACCAGTTCTCAAAAACAGGTTAGGCTGGTTAGGCGAGTTTGGGCTCACAACTCAGGTTTTCCTGGACCTGACAGCTAGCCTGGAAGGAAAAAACTGTCGTGTCTTTATGGACAATTTCTACTCCAGCCCGGACTTGTTCATGCGTCTCAAGGAGAAGGGTATATTTGCGTGTGGGACTGTTCGTTCTCACCGAAAAGGTCTTCCAAAAGACCTGAAATCCGACAGAGACATGGAGAAAGGCGAGTTTGAATCTCGGCACTGCAATGGAATTTCGTTTGTCAAGTGGAGGGACTGTAAGGCGGTCTCTATGATATCTTGCATTGACGGTGGCCATGAAACAGCTGAGGTCAGTCGACGAAAGAAGGGGCATGCTGAAAAACAGAAAGTCGTTTGTCCCCTCATGGTCACTCGATACAATCGAGGAATGAGAGGCACAGATATAATGGATAAAAAAAGCAGCACATATGCAGTAGATAGGAAAAGCCCAGGAAAGTACTACACTCGACCATTCTGGGACTATCTGGAGATGGCGCTTGTGAATGCTTTCATAGTCTATCAGAAGCTCAACATCGCAGATTCCGAAGCAAAGACACTCAAGGAATTTCGGCAATCTGTGGCACTGAGCCTTATGAGTATCCCCGAGAGGAATCGCGATGTGTCTGTGCCTGAGTCGCACCACAAGATCACATGGGCCGACAAACATGGTCGTTGTGTGATGTGCTACCGAAAGAAGTGTGACAGGAAGACGTTTGTCAAATGTGCAAACTGCGATGTACACCTGTGTTTTGTTCGAGGGCGCGAATGTTTCAATGAATATCATAATTTGGCTTAATTTGTTTGAAGCATTGAATTGTTTTGTTATCATTTTGTGCCTCGTGTAATATTGCGCTCATCTTTTCATGTTTCCACCTTGAATAGCTTTTGTTAATATATATCAATCAATCATGCCAAGGATATAATTTCTATCAGAACTAAGTGAAAACAAAATATGTCATTTTCGAAAATTAATTATTATTCCTTAGTCAAACGAACAAAATATATCTCATATGAAACTATAACTTATTTTTGTGTTTAAGCTTAAAATACCTTTTGGAGCTCCCTAAGCCCTGAAATAGCAGCCCCTAGAAGTGGAGCCCTTGATTATTTGCCCCCTGCCCCCCAGACCTGCAGTGGCTATTCCAAAACCTTGCAGTCAAAAATTGATAGAAAACAAAAGCATTATATTTACGAGTATAAGTGCACTAATTGGCACTTGGCGACATTTGGGTGGCTGGCCACCCAAAATTATTTTGTAAATATTTATAACTCTAGATGAGTAAATGATTTTTTTAGTTTAGAAACTCACTTGTTTCCATAGAAATATTTCAAAAACATCAATTTTTTCAAAAAAGATTGAAAATATAATTTCGGTCGGGAAAGAGTTAATAAAAAGGCCAATTGCCATAATTTGGTTCAACTTTCCTTGTTCGACTGTCAATTTCTTCTAATTATATACATTTACGAAAACCGTCTTTAAAAATCGATTTTGAAAAAACAATAGCTTAAAAAGAGTTTAAATCAAGTTAAAAATCACTGAATCAGCTTAAAACCAGCCACTTATAACAGCAGGTTAGTTCATATACAAGAGGTATTTGAACGTACATCAATCAAATCTATCTATCATTGTTCTATCTATCTATCTATCTATCTATATATCAAATCAAATCTAACATTGTTTCATTGGAAAACGTTTGCTACAAACACTTGAACAATCAATTAACTTGTCTTATTCTGCTGACTATCTTTTCTGAATTTGTACATTAATAAAACAATTTTAAAACCAGTTTTCAAAACATAATGGCTTCTTTTCATAAAAAGTATGGTTTCCTTGAAAACATGATTACTCAATGAATTTATTTTGTTCTGCTGACAAATTTTTCCAAGTATCCATCTTTAAAACCATGTTTAAACAAACATGGATTTTTTCAATGAAAAAAACCTAAGCCACCGAGCCGGGATGCACTTTGAAACACTCCTGGAATATTTATTGATAAATATTTTGGTTTTTATGCTATTGTTAAATTATGTTTGAAAATTAACACGTAAACATGTACAAAACATCAATTAACTCATTGTTATGTACTAAAATCCAACACCCGATGACAATTGGGGCTAATTCTAAAAAACCCGTAGAAACATTTTTTTGCACAAAAACCGCAACAAAAAACGTGTTTTTTGCACAAAAACCGCAACAAAAAACGTGTTTTTTGTGTCTCTACACTCAGCTTGATCCCTGCTGTACTCGTCATCATACACATCGTGCAGTGTCGCAGAGTTAAAGAAGAACAGAACTGTATTGCAGAACTGTGGACTCACGCTTTTCTACGATCAACTGACTGTTTGGTCTGCTATTACTCATATTATTATAATTATTATGATCAATTAAAAGACGATCCAGTGACATTTGAAGAGTACAAACACTATTGTATCTCTCCCATGTATTGCCAGTGCCATAATCTGTCAACCTTTCTGACTACAAAATATTTGACGGCAGCTTACAATTTTCCTAAAGACGTTTCGTGTCAAATATGGCAACATCTGTGTGTGTGTGTGTGTATTTTCATCATGCAAGTCTCACAAGCTTGAAAAATTGAGTTATGAGAAGGAACAATACAATACGTCGCTTCGACAATACAGCTAGAGCTTTTATATTGAAATCACCGCGCACACACACACACACTTACACACACACACACCCACCCACCCACATATATACACACACACACACACACACACACACACACACATACACCCCCCCCCCCCCGCACATACACTGCGAATGAGATGTTTGCAATTTGCAAATGAGCTTGGTTATTGTATATTTTGTGCCAAGCTGTTGCAGATCTGCTGCTTCACCAGACATGAAATGAACCGCACTGTGCCAGTGGTGTGTTGTTTATTATGCGTTCTGACCAGGCTTGGCTCAGGCGTGCGAGACTCGGCATTTATCATATGTTCTTATGTAGGCTCTATTGTTCTTTTCATGCTTGGCTGTGCTGTGATGCTGTGTTTATTCTGGCGCGTTTGGAAACGCTATATTTCAATAGGCAGGATTTTCTGCCGATAAAAAGGTTTAGAGACAGCGCCGAATTGTGTGACCGTCGGCTTGTAAAGACATTAGACTCGACCAGAAATTGCCTCCCGACGGAGAAACAATTCCAAATTTGCGCGCGAATTTTTGTCATATGCAGGCGAGTATTTATTGCGTAGCTCGAGGCTATTTGGCTGTCGACTTGCTGAATATATGGTGCTGAGGAGAGCTGGCTCAGCCACCACATAATTTCTGCATAGTGCGGGCGTTATGGCAGTGTTGTGGCAGTGTGCAGACGCATTAGGTATGTGACCTGCGTGATATATTCATCGCACATTCAAATTTGTATGTAGTGCGTGTGACTGGCATTTCGGCGCTGGTTTGAGTCTGGGTAGTTGTGTTTTTGAGCGAGTCAATTTTGTCGAAAGGCCACTGGAATTTGTCACGGACTTTGATCTTACTGACACACTCATTTGTTTAGCATCACTGGAGGTGACATGATTGAAGGCACTAGCTTGCCAAAAGTTTTGCCAACATCTCGTGTGGAGTGTTGTGTAGTGATCGCGGCTAAATTATGTGCTTGTTTTAGAAACGTGGCTTGTGATGACTGAAACTGGTTCTGACTGTTATATTCTAACGTGCAATTGACACCAGCAATCTTCCAACTCAACTTTCTTATGCCTCCGTTATCAACCGAGTTAAATACATTTGTGCTATGACGGTGGTTTATACACTAGTATTCATGTCTTCATTGGGACACAATCTTAAACCTGGCGCTTCAGCGGTTTATTCCATTACAGTATTTTCGTATAATGGACAAGAATTACTAAATATCTCAGTATTTCTTCTAAATATGATTAAATAATTGTCTATATATTTTCTCGATTTATGATTTATCGTATGATGTATCAGACCACTGCGCCCTTAAACAGGTGTTTCCACGTCGTGTTTGCTGGTTTTGCTGTTGTTTTTGCTTGGTGCGGCGGCATGTGCGTTGTGAGTGAGGACAGTATCTTTCACTCGTCAGTGTAGTGCATCAATTGTTCCTTTGTATTGTGTTGTTTCATAGGCCGGTGTGTTCTTCAATATATGTAGCACCTTTCGACAGTTCCTGATTGTTTTTGAGATGCCATTGGGATATGTTTGTGTGTATTATTTTCTTCTCTACTTGATATTTACGCTTCAATGGCAAGACGCTGATACGATTGTAATCCAATTATTCCGAGTTGGTCTGTGAATTTTCACACAGTTCGTTTTGGTCTATTTGAAAGGCTGTCATTCAGATATCACTCTATGAGATTGTAAATATTAGTTTTGTATCACTGCTCTATTTATCATTATTCTGGGATCATGTCAATGTATTATAGTACCTATTGAGAGCATACTGATATTTCATATGTGCTTTATTGTGTCTTATTCCCTTGATACTCATATTTCTTCATTTCACATTTTTTATCTCCATTTTTTCGCCATATGGGCTGGCATATCAAAAGGCGGGTTTGCGAATCATATTGAACTCTGTTGTCGACATCTTGTAGAAGTATTCGGTTCCATATTGACTTGTTCGATGTTGTGTAATCCGATTGGTTACCTCCACTGATTAAACCCACTATGTCCAATATCAAATCGGCTTGTGCTCAGCACCTGGTCGTACACCTTATTTCGTTTGTAAGTCTATTCCGGTGAATCCTTATTGCACAAGGATTGGACTTACACGAAACCGTTATCTGCTAAATGATGCCGTTAATTGAACTCGTTAACGAGATTGGCATCTCGATTAACGTTTTACTGTCTTCGAATTAGCGTTAACTCTTTTTCAGTCTACGCTATCAGTGGAGTATCTGAGTGTTCAGCTAGTTGTGTTATTCCAATTTCCTCAGTGCTGCATGCTCGATTACAAGAATTGTCCAGGTTCAATTTTGAACACGATGCAGTACAATATCATAATTATGCCATCATGCTATCTCGCCACTGGTGCCGGCTGCAACGGAAATCAATGGGTAATTCATTCCTTAGCACTAGAAGGACCGGAAAATAGAATTACCTAGTAGGACCGGAGCCGTCAATTGACGGCTTAAGGGCTGCTTCATAGGTAGTGATGCAAACAAAACAACCGTTTTGTACATCTTTACGTGTCTAACCTCAAAGATAATTTGATAATAGTATAAATAACAAACATATTTATCAATATATATCCCAGGAGACTATTGGAAAGTACATCCGGGTCCGGTGGTTTAGGGTTTTTTCATTGAGAAAACCCATGTTTTTAGAGATGTTTTTAATTATGTGGATATTTGAAATAATTTGTCAGCAGAACAAAACAAATTCATTGAGTAATCATGTTTTTTTAATGAAACCATGTTTTTATGAAAAAAATGCAATGATGTTTTTTAAACTGGTTTTAAATTCGTTTTATTTATGTACAGATTCAGAAAAGGTTGACAGCAGAACATGACCAGTTAATTGGTTGGTCAAGTGTTTTTTGACAAACGTTTATTTAAACTAACGCTTTTTCAATGAAACAATGCTTTCTAGAACAGTCTCTATGGAAGATAGATTTGATTGATGTGCGTTCAAATACCTTTTGTATAGCAAGTAGCCTGCTGGTATAAGCGGCTTGTTAAACCACTTGATTTAAACTGTTTTTTAGCCATGGTTTTTTAAAAATATATTTTTTTTAAAAACGGTTTTCGTAGATATAGAGATTTTGAAAAAAATTGGCAGCATATCAAGGAAAGTTGAACCAAATTATAAAATCAAATTGAATCAAATTTGGTTCTTATTAGTATCCTGTTTTTAGAACTGGTTTTATGGATGATGGTTTCTTTGATGTAGATAATTGTGTTCAAATACCATTTAGTACATTCCATATATTTCCTCAGTCGTTTTTTCCTACACGAAAATATTGTCCGTTTTTCTGGTCAGGATTGCCACTCTGAATAATGCGTAGCGAAATATGCGAAATATGCGTATTTATTCGTAGTATCATTAGGGACACCAAGTTTGTGTGTATATTTGTAGTCTTTGTATAAATATTTGCAGTGTTTGTACATTTATATTTGCAAATAATTGATCTGTTGAATGAAATGATAAAAGTTATTATAAGCAACGTAGTTCATTTCTGTTAGGAAAGAGGTAATATGTAAAATGATAAAAATTATGCCACCTGTTGTTTTTTTAAAACATTTTAAGTTTTTAGCAGAAAAAAACGGTTCTCAAACCCTGCTTTCTTACACAATCATATATTCAATAATTTAATGCAAAGCTGTACTGTACATAGAAGTGCCGCACAGTACCGTGCAAACAATGATATTAAGGCTTTCAGACACATTATAACACTTTTATTGTGCATATTTAATGTTAATTCAATTTGATAGGGTCACTGAAAGCATGAATGTGTCGATAAAAATAATTCATTCAACATCCCAAATATATCATTTCCATAATTTAAATTCTTTGCATGACTCTTGAAAAAACCAAGAACACGTGTTTTTTGGTCGAGGATGTTTTGGCCAAAACACGTTTTTTAGGTCGCATCTATATTCATAGGTCATTTTTTTCCAACATTGGTTGTAAATGTACTGTTTCTTATGGTTTAGACAACGCTGAATCCAACGGTGTTAATTAAATTGAGATAAAAATATTTTGAGTACCGTGAGGTCAATTTCAATTTTAATTGTTTTGTTTGTTGAATATTTTGATTATTAGGTCGCGTTAAATACTATAATGACAATCTAACAACAACCATTGGAAACATATTTTTGCGTTCTATCAAATGATATAATTATGTTGCAATTTACTCGCTACTTTATAGCAAAATATCATGATAAACGTAGAAGAACCGCAGTCGTCAATTGTCGGTTTGGCCGCTAGAGTATATAACAGTACAGATTTAGTGAATTCGTTTAGTCAATAAGGTTATAGTGCAACTTGGTGCTCTAGACATTTTTTAGGATATGTTCAGGCTGCACTGGGCGTACTTGAGTATTGTATATTGGTTTGTGGGCTTGGTCTCATAGTCAAATTATAAAATTTAGAGGTGCTGTAGTTTTGAACATTGTCGTTGGTCTTGTACAATATAATAATACTGACTTTGTGCAATAATACGGAGAAAGAAACAAGTGGATGAGGTAGAAGTCGAGCAAGCGGACTTTCGCTTCTAATGTGCACCATTTGATGAATCCGATCAGTCAAACTATTCTGATGCCGGAACGCATGCTAAAACACAATACCCATTCTGTTTTTCTAAATAATTGTGCAATTTAGTTCTAGTATATTCCATTATTGGTGTTAAGAATGTATGTGTATAATGTATTATAAATATAATCCATATTTAAAATGTATCATGCATTGTACAGAGTCGAAAATGTAAAAAACGTGGGCAACCGTCAATTGACTATGCAAATTCTTCTAGGAAGTTGTATTTTTTGGTGATCTCAATATGAATGTAACTGTAACAATTGCTATACCATTACAAAGATAGTAAGCTGAGCTATTTAATTGTGTTTGTTAAATTGCCATACAAATTATCTAACACTGTAAATGAAGACAAATGTGCACATTGTTTCATGATAGGGTATAATAGTAATTTTCAATTTAAATTTACACCCATTAAAATGATTTAGATTTTAATGGTTTTCGCTCCATTTGATTTAGCGTTGTCTAAATTATTCGAATATATGTACTGATGAATAGTTTCGGGAAAAAATTGCCGAAAAAAGCCATTCCAAATGATAGCCGTCAATTGACGGTTCCGCTCCTTCTAGGTAGTTTTGTTTCCATGGCAAAAACTATTAATGCTAGATAAATAACATTTTGTCAATATGTTCATTTTACCAAAAAAATAAAAGTCAGGAAAATAAAAGTTTGTAACTCTAACCAGTGAAAAGTTATTTGAGACTGAAATTTGAACAGCCGTCAATTGACGGCTCCGGTCCTTCTAGTGTTAATCCGGCTTCTTTACCGTCGTTATTTACGTCGTAAGTTGTCCAATTGAGTTTCTGCTTTCTCCGGGAATTTTTTGCGAGTACCAAGTTTTCTGAAGACTGGGGTTAGTATGCTAATTTGACTGGAGATTGGCAGACGTTCTTCGGCGAGGAGAGATGAAGATCACTAAGCTAATCGATTGCTTGATGCTAACTGTAAACTGACACACAGCGGAAGAACAAACTGAACGACTAACAGAGAGCATTTCTGCGAGAAAATAGTGGGGATTTGTTTTGAACGAGCAAAACTGACGTTATCATAATCCACGAGTTGTTGCAACTGGAAGCCATATGTGATTAGCTAGATGTAATACAAGTAAATGTGTATGAATAAACCTGCCAACCGGTATATGATGAACTAAGACTGCCAGCTATGTACGCAATACATACCTATTAAATTATTCGGCTAATATATATTTACAGATACAAACCAATGGTTCTTAAACCCTGGATCGTCGATCCATTCAATTGGGTCGATGAGGACTCGTGGAAAATAGTCATTTTGCCACGAGAATACATTACTACTGTAATAATTAAAATACGGTATGCCCAGTTTTAGAATTTAAGCAGGTTAAAATTAAATTCATTCATTCATGTATTTTCCAGAATACAATTTACCAATATTTTCAAGTACAGTGGAACCTCGACATACGAGATTAATTCGTTCCCGGATCGTGCTCGTATCTCGAATTGCTCGTATCTCGAGCGAAGTTATCCCATAAGAAATAACTGAAAACCAATTAATCCGTTCCTGGCCTCCCAAAATTTTTCAAGTTAACCCTAAATAACTATGAACACATCTTCCTGATTACTACAAACACAAACACTAAACACACAGATTTATTACTAAAACACAAACACAACTGATTGCTAGATAATATGATATTAAAGAAATAAAATGCGAGTTAATTATCAGCACGAACGGAGGTGTATGCGTTTTTAATTATTTTCACTTTCTTTTGCCCTTTTAGCTGGACTCGCAGCACTTTCACTTTCTATAGGTATTTCGAAGAAAAACTTATCCAAGGAGGTTTGTCTCTGCCTCCCTTTCAAAATGGTACGGAAATGTGTAAGGCAAGTGTCATTAAAGAGAGCTGCAGCACGACTAGTAGTCACTTTTTCTGGGTGTTTCTTTTCAACGATAGCAGCAATTTCCTCCCATTTAGCCAATACCTCTCTAATCTCCTTTGTGGACGTCCCCTTCTCCAGCATCTCCTCCTCTTCGCTGCTGATCTCTTGCAACACTTCCGTCTGTTGCATTGCCTGTACTTCCTTCAACTCCTCTGTTGTCATCTCCTCAGCGTGCTCCTGCACAAGCTCGATGATATCCGCCTCATCTACCTCCAGCCCCATGGATTTTCCGAGGGAAACAATCTCGTCCAGCACCACCTCGGGCCCAGGTTCGACGTCAAGCCCTTCGAAGTCGCTTTCAGGGATACAATCGGGCCACAATTTTTTCCAGGCAGAATTCAATGTACGTGTCGTAATGCCCTGCCATGCAGCATCAATCATTTTCAGAGCTATGGCAATGTTGAAATGTTCCTTCCAAAACTCACGAAGGGTCATCTGACTATTGTCCGTGATTTCAAAGCATCGGCGGAACAAATGTTTGGTATACAGTTTTTTGAAGTTTGAGATCACCTGCTGATCCATGGGCTGGAGGATTGAAGTGGTGTTGGGGGGGAGGAAAATCACCCGAATGAACTTGAAATCTTCCATTATGTCGTCTTCCAGACCATGGGGGTGTGCGGGAGCGTTGTCTAGAACAAGCAAACATTTCAAGGGAAGGCCATTCTCCTGGAGATATTGCTTCACTGAAGGGCCAAAGACTAGACTAGATTTACCCATTCAGTGAAGAACTGCCGGGTCACCCACGCTTTTGCATTTGCCCTCCACATCACCTGTAGCCTCTCTTTCAAGACTTTATGAGTCTTAAATGCGCGCGGATTCTCTGCATGGTACACCAGCAGTGGCTTTACTTTGCAGTCACCGCTGGCATTAGCACACACTGCTAAGGTTAAACGATCTTTCATTGGCTTGTGGCCCGGCAGTTTTTTCTCCTCAGCGGTGATGAATGTCCTGCGTGGCATTTTCTTCCAAAAAAGGCCCGTCTCGTCGCAGTTAAACACTTGTTGCGGGATATAACCTTCTTACGAAATTAGTAAAGCGAAGCGGTGTGTAAACTCCTCCGCGGCTTTGGTATCTGCACTCGCTGCTTCGCCATGCCGTACCACAGAGTGGATGCCTGTCCTTTTCTTGAATTTCTCAAACCAGCCATGGCTTGCCTTGAAATACACTCCACGTGTACCCGACGATGTCTCACCCTCTGTTGACGCTGCCTCACGTTGTAGGTCCTTGTAGATGGACAGCGCTTTCTCGGAGACGATGCTCTCCGTGACGGTATCTCCTGCCAGCTCCTTGTCACGTATCCACAACAACAGAAGTCTCTCCATCTCGTTATGGATGTCGGTCCTCATTTTGGAAAGAATAGTCACTCCCTTGCTCGGTTTCATAGCTTTTATGGCATCTTTCTGTTTCAATATTGTACAGATCGTGGATGATGACCGATTGTACTGCTTTACGAGATCACTCACACGAACACCACGCTCATGTTTGTCTATTATCTCTTGCTTCATTTCGATTGACATCATCCTCTTTTTCTTCTCAGAGGACGCCTTTCCATCTCCTTCTTTAGAACTCATGATTAATGTCACATAAAAAGCCACAAAAAGGAGATAAATGTGATAAAACCAACACAACACAAGAGCGCGGGATCATACCTGTACGGCGGGGAAACACACGTGCTTACTGCTGGGACGAGCGCTGGGCAGGGTTGCCAGGTGTCACGACCGAAAAAATGACAAACTTGCAACTAAGAAAAGACAAAAAGGACAAACAATATTTTGCAAGTCAGGAAAGACTGTCATTGAATTTTTTTTACAACAAACATGGCAGTCCTGGCGCTAGGTGGCCTCGATCGCTCGGCCACCTAGCGGGAGCATCTGAAATGCTCGTAACTCGAATTTTCACTCGTATGTAGAGCACGATTTTTGCTCGAAAGACCGCTCGTATCTCGAGTTTCTCGTAAGTAGAGCAGCTCGTGTGTCGAGGTTCCACTGTATGATTAAATAAAAACTGTAAAGGCAATTGAAGCTGAATAGGCAAGTGTTGTCTGAGTTTAAGCAAATTGTTAATACGATACAATACATAGACGTGCACATATAATCATTCACGCATACTAATTTGCACATTTAAACACTGAGAGATAGTTCATGCACACAAACACACTCGCGCACACACACAGTTAGCATAATCACGACTCGTCGCACTCGAATATATCCTTTATATTTCGTTGGTCAGATTCTTCAGAGTACGATTGAATGTATTGTTTTTTCAAGTTTTTCTTGTGGCTGGACAACGTAGGAGTTTGTTTTTGCTGTTTGTGGAATTCATTCACTGTAATATGCCTGCGTAGAAAAATGACAAGCTTCTTAGTTTGGTTCGTGTGTGGGAAATATGGAATTTGTCTGTATGTCGTGTATTGATTGTGAAGTATGCTTGAATGTTTGATGATAATTTCTTATGATATTCTGCATACATTTTAGTCAATTTATTCAGTTTTACTACGTCATCCAATTCTTGAATATTTTCTTTTTTGAATGAAGGTGATGTATGATATGTATGTATGTATGAATGAAGGTGATGTATGATGCTTTCAGATTGTAAGCAGAAAATATCTCTTTCTAGCTTATCTGCCCCTATGTTTTGACAGCTGTTTGAGGTGTCACTACTGTTACTGAAAACAATGTAAATATACTTTTTTACATTGAGCGATAATTTGTTACTCGTGAACCATTCTTGTATTATTTTGATATATGAGTTCATCTGTTGATATATTTTATACGTGTTTTTGTTTTTGAAAGCTATGTTGGTGTCATCCGCAAATGATGTTGTTTTTGTCTGTCTCATGATGTTGAATAGATCGTTGATGTAGAGTATGAATAGTGTCGGTCCCAGTGTAGAACCTTTTGGAACCCCTCATTCTATGGGTTCTAATTGTTCAGGCCTTGATCCACCTACTTCAGTGTATTGTGTTCTCTGTGTTAAATAACTTGTGATACATTGTAGAGTTGTGCCTCTAATGCCGTATAAGTTTAGTTTTTTCAACAATATGCTGTGATCGACAGTGTCAAAGGCCTATTTCAGATCCAGGAATAATCCAACAGTTATTTGACGCTGCTCAAAAGACTCAGTTATGTAGTTGATCATATCAAGGACCGCTTGTGATGTGTTCTTTCCTCTTTGGAATCCATATTGATTTTCATTGATAATTTTGTGTTTTTTATAAAATCTGCAAGTCTTTGATGAAGTAATTTTTCTATATTTTTTTAAAATTGATCCAGTAAAGAAATCGGTCGATAGTTTCCCCCTCTCCCAGACTTGTGTATCGGTACTATTTTTGCATTTTTCATGAGATTTGGAAACGTTCCCGTCGAAAAAGATACATTGAAAATGTATTATAGTGGAGATGTGATTGGAGATGTCTTTAACTATCTTCATGTTGAGATTTAGATGATCTGTAGAACATGTCCCTTTAGCAGACTTAATTGTTCGCTTTACTTCCATCTCTGAAACGGGATAGAGGAACATAGTTGATGGAACCATGTTTATATGCTGACAGACCTATTCTAGTCGGGCTGGTGTTAATTGCTGAGGCAAGAACTGGTCCAATTTTCACAAATTATTCATTGAAAGGACTTGCTGTCTTCTGATAGTCTGTAATTGTCCAATTTTCTGTGCTTAAATGACATCGGTTCGGTATCGGTTATCTCTCTTTTGTTCCTATATTCAACGTTGTTTTTATGGTTTGCCATTTTTGCCTGATTGTGACATTTCTATCAGAGTTGTGTCGCACATAGTAAAGTTTCCTGTTCGTATTTATTAATTGTGTGAGCTTATTTCTGTAGATTTTGTAATTTTTCTAGTCTTCTTTGTTTTTGTGGTCATAAACTTTCGGTAAAGCACTCGTTTGTTGTCACTGGAGATCTTGATTTCCCTTGTAATCCATGGCCGCATTTTGGTTTTGTTATCAATTTTGGTTGTTTACATCGGTAAGTACTTGTTAACCGCCCGGATATAAACGTCGACGAACCGTTCATAAGAGTGATCGACATTATCAGATAATATTGTGTCCAAGTTGATGCTGTTTAGATCCCGGTTGAGCCTTTGTATTCGCTTGTCAGTATATTTTCTTCTTGTATAACACACCGGCTCCTTTTCCGTGATTATGTTGTTGACAATAGGAAATATTGGGTAATGATCCGAGAAATCGTCCTGTATAATGCCACTGGTGATATTGCTGGCCACGTCGGTGGTATATATGTTATCAATCAGGGTACTGCTTTGCCTGGTTTCCCTAGTAGCCTTCCTTATCAGCGGATAAAACCCCAAGTCCATCATTGTGTTAATAAAAATCTGCGTCGACTGATGAGTATCGGCGTTGAATAAGTTCACGTTGAAATTGCCTAGCATAAACCACTCGTTGTTGTGCCTCACGTCAGTTCTCATTAATTGATTCAATATAACTGCCATACACACAGGAAACACGCACTGGCTTATGACCGGTTTTCACTGTGACCTCAACCGTTATCATTTTAATAACTCACTTATTGTATTTCATTTATTTCAATCAAATTATTAGCCCTGTAATTTCAATGTATGAACCGCTTCTTTATATATATTATAATTGAACAACAATCGCAGTGTCGGTATATTTGTCGCAATATATCATATAAAAGCAAATTTTCAATATGTTTGTGGTCATCGAAAATGCAGTAGTGCAACGTGCGGTCATCGTTGATTCTGTGTGTGTCTGTTTTTGTGTGTTTGTGTATGTGTGTGAGCCGTAATGGACATTTGTACACGTAATTACATCGAACATCCTGTCCACGTTCTCGTATACATGCAACACTCAACGTCCCACGAGGCTATGTATGCACGCTGAGAGGGTATCGACTGTACCGTATTCGTGCAGGTTTTAGTAGTATGACTGGCTATGGGCGATGTAGCATGAATGTATTAGTTTTATGAGTGGCATATGGATGCACGGTGCTTCTGGTCGCTGCTGTTATACTGGTGGTTTACAGTGTGTTCTACGCATTACCGAATGATAAAAAACTCGCCGTTTGTCGCTGTTTTCTTGCTTTGCATCTAATGCATTTCTCTGCAATGTCTGCGGCTCGTTGATATCTTGACTTTTCATATTTGGCTAGCACGAATGTCAGCCACGTGTTTGTTTTCAACATTCTGTCAAGAAACGGGACGGGTGGGATGACGGAGATAAAACATAATCCAAACGCTTTGTCAGCATTTGGAGCAAAGAAAATCGAACGAGGTAAAATTAAGCGGATAGGGATTACATTCATCGGGTGACACATTCACGAGTTACATTAATTCATGTTTCAGGATACACATTCGAGCTGACGATAAATTCGTTCCACACATATTGTTCAAATCTGATCATTTCATTCTGGAATCCGCTTTCTCCTTCACTTTGCCAATGTCGAATTTGAACTTGACTCACTAAATGAGCCGCTATGAGAACTCCTTGCTGCTTTCTATTTTGTATGACACCCAAGTGGTTTTTAGGTTCTAAACAGCAACACATTTGCAATTGCAAACAGTTACTGTAAACAATTACAAATAGTTACTGTAAACGGAATATGATTCGCAATTATGCCACTGTGTAATCGTTCTCACGGAATGTTTAGTGAGAGATATACGTGGGTAGAGTGATAAGAGAGTGAGTAGGTTAGATTGGTGGTGCGTGCGATGTATTTGCGATTGCATGGCATGCACAATTCTTTGCCAGATCTTTTTTCTCAACATCCATCCGGGATTTTACGTGCTGCGGCCATTTCCCAGCACCCAGTTTGCGGTCGTTTATGTCGTCGTCTTTGTTCACTTGCCCCCCATCGTTGGTTGGATGTGAGGTGGATGCAACGTGTATTGTTTTTGTTTCTAGAGCTGCACTGACACTGACCCAGGTTCATTGTATCTGACACTGTGTATTTGATCTGTGGAAATTGTGAACATTTCCAATCAACCTTGCCTTTTCCAATTTTCTCGGTTCGTGTTGATAGTGAGTGAATGTTTTGTGCGTCTGTTTATATAACAGAGTCGGATATCACCTCAGTTTGTATCACAGTTTGTGGTGTGTCTGTGCGCAACGCTGATGTCGCGTCTGTCTTTCTCCTTTTTCGTGCTCCGCTCGGAAGTAGGCATTCGAGACAATTCCGGATGGTATTGAATTGGCAATAGGTCGTGGTGGTGTTCCGGTTACGACACAAAGTCACAGCCAGCTTTTGCAATTACGGCTGCAAGAGGGTCAAACTTGATGAATGATACAAATAGTCGGTGGCCTGTTGTTTGTTATGCTTTCTACGCCATCAACTGGTCATTTTCAATATTTCCCTACCCTCGTCGATACTGCCACCAACATCTGTCCAAACAAGGCAGTCAATTTTCGTAATGTCGTAATTCCCGGTGTGTGATGGTATGTGCGCGTTTGTGTGCGCGTGCGTTTGCCAATTTTGCAAATGAGGTTTGCGTTGATTCGCGGAGGTGTCGTTGATTACGTTCGTGGCGCAAATATGTCACGTGCTAGTCACGTTGGGAGACTGATTGTGATACAGTACGTGGGCAATCTTTGTTTGAAGAACACGGTTTACCGAGTCGATATAGTCGAGTCGATACGCTGACAACTCTATTGTCTTTATCCATTGGTGTTGTTGGCTTCATGTTCAGTAGTACGATGTGCTATAAACGCTGCAATATCGGCGTTACTTCTCACGAAACTTTTGAGGTATCTTATTGGCATACAGAAAACAAAGTAGGCGATAACTCACACCGATACGATAACTCACACCGCAGGCATGCACTTTAAGGTAGCTTGCACATTTGCAAGTCGGTAAAACAGGTAGGAGAATCAACTGGTATATAAGTAGAGCTTGTGTGTGCGATACAATGTTTTTTGGGTATCAAAGTCAATCTCTATGCTGTTTGTTTCAACAGCAAGTGGGTTAGCAGTGCACCTGTGTTTTATTTTTTTGCAGTTGCTTCAGTGAGTAAGCGTCGTCAACTGTAATGGTCCATTAATTCAGTGTTGGTTCGATATCGCACTTGTCTGTGGTCGATGACCCGAGAGCGTTCGTCTTGAACGCTCTCAGGGATATTGGGTCAGCACATTGTTTCTGTACTCGTCGATGGTCGTCTCGCTGGCCAGGAAACGTCGGGCGTACATCTGCGCCACGTATGTTCTTGGCGTGACGGTGAATGTGATGCAGCGCGCGCGCATGTCGTACTGCCAGCGAGGTGCCAGTCGCAGTCCGGCGTCCAGCACCGAGGCGAATACTGACGCGTCGTTGGCGAACGTGGCGCACAGCTTGTACTTGACTGCTGCTGCTGGCGCGTCGGTGTCCGGCGATTGCTGCGGCAGCTGGTTACAAGAGCCTTGGCTCTTGGTGCGGCAGCGCACGATGGCGCACACATCAGTGTCCCAGTGCGGCATGGTGTGACGTTTTCCGCTGAATGCCATTAGTCGAATGGTAGACGCGACCGCCGGCTCAACGGTGTCGGAGCTAAGTCGCTCCAATTGGCAGCATAACTGGCGACCGTGGCATAGACGCTGAGACTGTTCGAGCCTTAACAGAGGCTGACTGCTGTATTCGGATAGGTTGTAGTGCATTGGCTTGTAGTGGTCCTCGTCTCCGGTCGCGTGGCATTGATCGGTGTGTACACGCGCCGGCTGCTTCCTACTCGCTTGAACGTCCACTTGTGTGTCGCTGCTTGGACGCGCCACTGTCACCCGGCCAACAATCAGCGTGCTCCTCTGGTTGTCGCACGTGTTGCTGGTGTAGACGATGTAACTGCTACCAGTGCCAGCTGTATTGTAGATGCCGGAGCCGACGCCTGCGTCACGCAGTCTGCGTCTGTTGGCCGACAGCAGGGTGACTCCGTGCCCCACTGCCCAGCCGCTGTGCGTCTGCACGGCAGTCAACGACGGCAGTTCGTCGCCCCACGCTGTCGGGAAGACAATGTGATGCACACCACGTCGCACCAGCTCAACGGACGGTCGCTCGAACAGAATGTCGAAGCAGGTGATCACGCCAAAGCGCACGCCAAAATCGGTGTCGAACACAGTTGGCTCGAGGTCACGTGGCGTCTGCAGCACGAGTAGCTCGATTGCGAACAAGTGCTGTTTGCGGTAGCGGGAGACCAGTCTGCCTTGTCGGTCGAAAACCACGTTGGTATTGTAAAGTTCGACATTGTCGCGTCCGTTACAGTTTGACTGCTGATGCTGGCATGAATGTCGCTCGATCAGATTGGCGACCAGGTAGATGCGGTTGTCCTTGGCGATGCAGCTGAGCTTCTGTGGCAGCGTATCCCACTGAATGTCGTCGTCGCATGGAGCCAGGTCTTCGTCAAGCGGCGGCAGCGACCAGCTGGCTCGGTGACACGTTGTTTGGTTGGACAGCACGTCCGTGTCGATCAGGCCGTACTCGGGTGTGACAATGATGTCGGCTCCATGTGCCGCCGCCTCTGCCGTTTGTCGTCGCACCTCAAGGACATTGTCGTCATAGGTGTGACCGTCGTTGCCGCTGCTGTATGGTGCCATCTCCAGCACTGCGGCTGTGTAGAAGGACGCTGTTGCCGTGTTGGAAGTTCTGCTGTGTGTCTCACCGTCTCCTAGGTCTTCCAGCCTTGCGGGCAATATGTGTCGCTGTGCTGTACTCACAGCCACGACTGTCAGCATCAAGGCAATTATCCACATTCTGACCTCGGCTGAGTACCGTCCGTCCGTCCGTCCGATGTAGCAAGCGATTGATGGATGCACAGTGCTTGACTTGCCAACACGACAGACGAGAGTATACTGCGTCGTCGTCCGCGGCGCTCTCCACACTTGTGAATGCGCTTCACTAACAAACTGCGCAACACACACACACACACACACACACACACACACACACACACACACACACACACACACACACACACATACACGTACACGGATACGTGTATGTTCTGTTTATTCGCACAACACGCACATATACACACGTCCATGCACACATGATAATTTGTATGGGTGCATATCTGTGGAAATTCTGCTTGTGTTTGCACGATTGGATGACGGTCTACAAAACTGGCTAGGAGACTGTTGAATGTTGTGAATCAGACAACCGAGCCGAAATATGTGGATTTCTGATGGATTCAGGACTTCCAATTAAGAACAATTTTTTTCTTCAAAATGGATAACCTAGTGTATGTCTGTCTTGAATATGAGCACAAATTGCAAAACTGGTCCTAGTTTATTGCTGGTGAACTTACCCGTCTTGTGTGGAGAAGCATGTTGTTAAAAATTGTAGTTGACAATGTGAGTTTCTGCCGGAGCAAGTTGTTGATGCCGAGTTATTCTGTGTTTTCTCGAGTCAGTGCTGTGAAAACTGGCCAACTGTATTCATAATAATGTGACAGTTTGTATATTCGTTAAATATATTTCATATCAGTGATATGTACCCACACACACAGGGGCATACACACAAGCACACACACACACACACACATATATATATATACATATATATATATACATATATATATATGTATATATATATATATATATATATATATATATATATATATATATAGCGTCGGAATTTTGGTGCATAAACATGGGTTTCAACGTAACGAGTTCTGTTTTAGTGCTCTAGGCTTCTTATCGCTGGATATCAGTAAATGTCAACATTCCAAGATAATGTTCTACTACTTTTATGCACGCTATTTGTTTAGTGCGTTTGATCCACGGGGTGCACCGGCCTCATGGGTCGTGTGATAGGGACCAAACTCGATAACTAATCGATCTATAGCAGTGGCCATGGTCACCATATGCTTGTGTGTGTGTGGTGTGTGTATGTGGTTTTGACAGCGTAAGCCAGCTGCTGTTTCTGCTGATAATGGAGAGCAGGGAGCAGGAGTGAAGTCCAGCAAGGCAGCCACATGTAAGTCTGTTTCTTCAATGTGTATTCCACTTTTGCTTATCACCATTACTGTTTTGCTTTATGTCGATTGTTTATTTTTCTAGTCACACACAAGGTTCCACACAAGGTTCAACGAAGCGGACAATGTTTAAAGTGCAACAGTGATGAAACCACGTGAATATCCGCTTTTTTCTGTCACTATGTTCTTGATCTCGGCAATGAGCTCTTGTTCAAACTGTTTGGCCGGGATTCAGTCAGATCACTGGATACGCAGATATTTTGAGCAATGTAGCCAAGTCATGTTTTTAGTAATTTCATTATTGTGTACAGATCAAATGTGATCCAACAAACTGATTTTAAAAGGTTTATTCTCCGTAACGCAGTTAATGAAGAAACAATGCTAATATTTAGCGACCTAATAATCAGGCTAATATTGATCCATGCAATTCAGTTTAACACTGGCAATTAACGCATATGCGATATTGCACCAGTAAGCGATACGAGTGGAAGGCGCAATAACCGCTCTGTGAATGCAGGTAAGTATTCTTCTTAAGCAGTAATACTAATACTAATAATAACCAGAAGTGAATCCAGAAATTTCCAAAGCTGTTAGCGGAGCAAACATGATATATCCCATATATCATTTATGACCTCTATCTAGCTAATATCTCATAGTATAATGTTGAATCAAGAGACATGCCGGACCTTTGGTCTCCCTGGAGACGCCATATGGTCTAACAGGCTGGTGCGCCCTTTAAAAACAGTCATCATCAACATCATAGGTTGCGTTGAGCCCTCGTGCTAGCCAAATGTCAACAGCAACTGCTTGCTCAGTGAAATGATGCAATGTCACAATGAGTTGGACTTACTGGCCTGTTTTTGTACTTGTCACGTTGATGCAGAGAGGTTTCATGAGTCAATCTCGCACTTGAACCCACACTTGCCGGCAACCTAGCCGACACAGCCCAACACACACTGACACTGACACACACAAACACAGATACACTGTAATATAGCGTCGGAATTTTAGTGCATAAACACACGTGTTTCAACGGAACGAGCTCTGTTTTGGCATTCCGTGCTTGTCTGTGTTGTGTCAACTAGGTTTTGTAATCACTAGAGTTGGGAATTTTTTTGTGATAACAAAAAGTATTTTTTCACATCAAATCCCATTCTTAGGCGAAAAAACATACAATGCCATTTTCACTGAAAAATGTCCCAGAATTTAATTTCATGGGTTGTGCCTGGAATTAATATATTTTGTTAATAATTGTAATTACTAAAGGCCGGTTGTTTAGGCACTTGAAACTGGCAAAATAGGCCGGCAAATAGGCACGATATAACGACAAAATAGGCAAATATAGGCATTTATTAAAACTGATATAAATATGAAAATTGATCAATTATTTTGATAACACATACTAGACAATGTTTATACACATAATAATCATTATTTCAACGTTTTTGAAGATCAAATTGTGCCCACGCTTGGACAATAGAACTTGAAAAGTTAAAAATCCATTCGAAAGCTACGGACTTGATTGGAACATATTTATAGTGTGGAAGAATATTTGTATGAAAATAATATTCAGCTCCAGCGTTTTCGTCTTCAATGACCTCACATCCATTGAAGTTGCACTAAATCTTCATTTCCCTTGAGCGCACTTCTAAATTTACTTGTATAGCACGCCCATTATCACCAGGAATTTGATTTATGCTATGCATAGTGGAGTACAACTCAATGCGGTCTCCAATGGCTTCTGTTCTTCCAATGGTCGAATGACATGGGACGAAATGGAATTGAATCATTTTATAATATATCATCTGTCTTTTCTCTCATCCTTCTCTTCTTTCCAATAGCCTACGTGATATTATCTCATGGACCTCCTCTAAACGCCTCCTCAATACTTTTATATCCGAGTTCTTATTATTATAGAGTTCGAGTTATTATTTTTGATTCCAATCTTCCTTTTACTGTCGTTTTAATTTTTCTTTCCTGTCGTTTCGTGGTGGTGGAGTGGTGGTGTTGCTGCCCCACCGTATGTTATGGAATGAATGAGGAATCTATCCGTTGAGCACATGCATCACAATTTTAATTTTAAGTAATGTTTCAAGGGTAGATGTCAGTAATAATTAGGGTGACCTTTTGTTGCAAATGCAACTTTTGTATCATAGAATCTGTTTATCATAAGGAGCCCAAAATAAATATTTGATTGATCTGAGGTAAGTATTAAATATGTTCTAAATACAAGTTTTTGCAACTTTTTCATTTTTAGATCAACTATTTAGATTTAGGACAATTTTAAACTTTTAGAACAATCATTTCACACTATCAAGAAAAATTGGCAGTTGTAAAGGTGTACAATGCAGCATATGCTCATGTATTGTCAGCATAAACTCGGTAAACATTTATCTGGAAGGTGGGTGAATATTGTGTCCGTATGTGGTGCTAGACACTGTGAGTGTGCATAGCACCGCATACGGACACACTCACACACACGCACACACACACACACACACACACACACACACACACACACACACACACACACACACACACACACACACACACACATATATATATATATATATATACACAATACAGACATATAAAATATAATCTATATATATAAAAGAGATCCTCTGTCTGTGTGTCTGTCTGTTTGTGTGTCCCACCCTCCTTGGTCCATTTTCTATGAGCTGCTACTCGGCCATGACGTAGCGTACCCGCTAAAAATTTATACCATCATGTTGGAAATTTTCTTGTCTACACTTTACACTAAATTTTAAATTTTAAAAATAAAACCAAAAAAAGTGATAGCGGTGAAGAGACAAAATGAACCCTGAAAAATGCGAAAATTTTGGTCAATTTTCTGAAGACTACTCCTCCTAAACCAGCAATGGTACAACTATACACATTATACCACTGTGTAGAAAATTTTATGTTCTACTCAACGCACTATAATTTATACCCAAAAATTAAATATAAAACATGTAAAATGGAAAAAAATTCAATCTACATTCAAAATTTTATTTAAACTCCACGCGTCCGATTTTCTATACTTTTTTCTCTATTTCTCAAAAACTAATTATTACACATCTAAATAAATAATACCATCATGCCATCATCATCATCATAAATTTTGTTTGCTACAACACAGTATAATTTGTAATTTTCCAAAGTGTATTAAAAAAAAGTTACGGCGGTGTGAAGTGTAAATGACAAAGTCAAAAAGGCAAAATTAGCACAAAAAACGTGAATATTTTGGTCAATATTCCTCTATCTATTCCTCATAAACCAGCAATGGTACAGCTATAAAAATTATACTATTGTGTAGATAATTTTAGGTTCTACAAAAAAGTTATAATTTCTACCCACAAATGATACAAAAAATGTGTAAAATTGTCAAAATTCTCAAATACATCCCAAATTACACTTGAACACCGGTTGACTAAAGTTTATTAATTTTTCTAATATTTCTCAGTAACTATTTGTTATACATAAAAATAAATTATACCATCGTGCTAGAAATTTTGTTTTCTACAATACGGTATAATTTGTAATTTTCCAAAGTGTATCTAAAGGAAGTTACGGCGGTGTAAAGTCAAAAGGACATATTACCAATTTGACAGCTATTATGCGCACTTGCGATTACACAGGAATATACTACTGTGTAGATAATTTTGTGTTCTACAAGATAAGTTATAATTTATACCCACAAATGATACAAAACACGTGTAAAATTGGCAAAATTCGCAAATACATCCAAAATTACACTTGAACACCGGGTGACTAAAATTAATTCATTTTTCTACCTGTTTCTCAAAAATTAATTGTCACAAATTAAAATGAATTATACCATCGTGCTAGAAATTTTGTTTTCTACAATACGGTAGAATTTTTAATTTTCCAAAATGTATCTAAAGGAAGTTACGGCGGTGTAAAGTCAAAATGTCATGTTGCCAATTTGACAGCTATTATGCGCACTTGCGATTACACAGGAATATACACTGATTTAATTTCACTGAAGTCCAATCACAATTTACGCACTTGCGATTACACAAGAATATACTACTGTGTAGAGAATTTTGTGTTCTACAATATAAGTTATAATTTATACCCACAAATGATACAAAAAACGTGTAAAATTGGCAAAGTTCTCAATTACATCCAAAATTACACTTGAACACCGGGCGACTAAAATATATTCATTTTTCTACTATTTCTCAGTAAATATTTGTTACACATAAAAATAAATTATACCATCGTGCTAGAAATCTTGTTTTCTACAATACGGTATAATTTGTAATTTTCCAAAGTGTATCTGAAGGAAGTTTCGGCGGTGTAAAGTCAAAAGGACATATTGCCAATTTGACAGCTATTATGCGCACTTGCGATTACACAGGAATATACACCGATTAAATTTCACTGAAGCCCAATCACAATTAAGAATGCATCATATTAGCTCCAAGCAGGTGCTCATATTAGCTCCAGGTGTGGTTTTACTGGGTACAGTTTAATTAATGCTACACTATACTGAATAGAAAGGCTTTATTGTCCTCAATATTTACACATGAATTGTTCCGCCCGACGGGCGGGTAAAATGCTACTGGGAACAAAGTAAACTAATAAATTTTACTGTGTAATTTAATTGGTTTAATTTCAAGTTGCATACGCTTAAGTTGCATAAGGATATGGGTTGTAATATCATGCAATGCCAACTATATGCATATTCTGTTTTAGAGGAAGCATAAATCTGGAATTATAGAGATGACAGAAAGTTTCATTGTTTTGATAGTGTTACACTTCTGAATTACTACACACGAAGTACGGGTGTCAATTTGAGCAGTGTTGAGGGAAAAAACTTCGACAATAATTAAAACAAGAGTTTACAAATTTGATTTTTTCTATTGGTCGTTTTTCATCAATTTTCTTTGTGTTTGTTTCGTGTTTGAGTTCTGAATTATTCCGCACGACGGGCAGCTTTAAATATGAGGCGGGTTGTGGAAAACATGTTTTCTAAATTGAAACATAAATTTCACATTTAGACTTCTATATTAGCTAAAACTTTCCTATGGGTTTGTTTTTCTTTTTCAATTTGCACTAATTTTTTTATGAATTGAATATTAATTATATTTTATGAACTGTTCCGCACGACGGGCGAATTAAATGTATCTAATGTATAAAGAGTTGGTTTAAATGATAGCGAGGTATATGATATTTTGCTAGCAGTCAATATTCTAGCGATAAAAGTAGAATAGCTCTTAAGCAAATGGTGTTGGAAAATGATGTGAACCTTTAAATATATTTTGCGATCTGATGATATATGTATTAGGAATAATACGTAGCAGAATATAGATTGCATAATATAATATCGGCTGTAATATCAAGGGCTGTAATATCGGTGTAATCCAAAAAATAACAACTGTATGAATATGATGCATTAGTGGAAGCATTAACCGGGAATTATGAGATAATATGATAATGGTGTATAATTATATCGCATTATGCAACAAATGTGAATTTAGCTGCCTTACAGTTTGGTTCCGATACTATATTGGCGGGTTGAGAGATAAGTATTTGTGGGCCGCGTGTTTGGGACCCCTGGGGTAGATAATCTCAGTCTTCTGATTACAAATTATGATCGCATCAGTATATTTTGTGATCACAAACTAATAAGTTAAATCACCTCAGACTAGGCTGAGTGCGGTCAATATTGGATGGTTGGGTTGGGTTGGGTAGGTTTGACTCAGGTTATATTGGCATTTAATGATAGCGGCACATATATAAATTTTAGCAATAAATATTATAGCGGTAAAAGTAAAATAGTACTTAAGCAAATGATGTTGGGGAATGATGTTAAGTAATAAATATAGTTGGGAAACATTCTGATGAAAATATTTCATCATCATTCATTGTTTGTTTCGTGTTTGTGTTCTGAATTATACCACACGACGGGCAGATTTATATATCAGGCGGGTTGAGGGATAATATTTGTCAAAATAAAAACAAAAATATTCACATTTTGACTTTTCTTTTGGTTAAGATAATTATAGGTTACATTTTTTTTAATTTGTATTAATTATATTTTATAGATTTAATATGGATTTTATTGTATGAATTGTTCCGCACGACGGGCGGGTTTAAAAAAAGTGTTTTCATCTTTTAGTTCATTTTTTCAAATGGTTCATTTTATAAGTTTTTTATATAATAAAAATGCTCCGCGGGCAGCAACTATAGACAATAGAACGTTCAATTTTCCCTGTAAAATTAATCCATACACAAAATCAATGGATTTGACTTCAAGATCCAGATCGGATCGTGTTCGAGTTCTGAATTATTCAACACGACGGGCGGGTGTAAAAATTACTGAGGCGGACTGAGGGGAAATATTTTGTCGAAATAAAAATAATTAAACTTATAATTTTCAATAGATGAATATATTTATGAGTGTACCCTATTTCATTTTTATTTTTCCATATTTCTTATGAATTGAATATGAACTTCATGAATTGCTTCGCACAACGGGCGGGTTTTAATGCTAGTATAGACATAAATCTCAGATAAAGACACGTGCATTTGTTCAATATAATTGAATATTAATTTTTATACTTTTCGAGCAACCTTAGAGCAACTAGTTAGACAAACAGTGCTTGAATATAATTACCGCCTAATCAGATTTATTTATAATCAGGATATTTGTGCTTGAATATATCTCATATAGTCATTTGGGGCAAATGGCGATTTGGTTATTTTGGGGGTAAAAAATGATTTTGACCGTAGGAGAGTTGAAATCGCTATGCACAAGAAATGAGTGGATAAACTATTAGATCATTTGTTTGCGGTCATTTCAGTGTATGAATCGTCTTTCTACGTTCAAAAATGAATGTGCGACACAATTTCTCCCAAAACCTTTCAAAACATGTTGCACAAAACATTTGCAATGTTTCAGAAAATTTGTCATAATTCACCACATGGACAAATTTTGGGGGCAATTCGCGATCGCTTCAAGAAACTGGGGCAATTGGCTATAGCTATCTCTTCCATAGCATTTATATGCAAGTATTAAAGACACCACATCATTCTGAAAGTGGGGCATATTACGATCGGTGTGGGGGTAATTGACGATCAGTGTAGCGATCGTCAATTGCCCCACACTGATCGTAATATGCCCCATCCCCGATTTCTATTTACCCCTATAGCGATCGTCAATTGCCCCGTGGTGCACCACGTGCGACGACGTCTTGCATTACTTCGAGGAAATGTACTCCGCAGAGCCCGCCAGGAGCCATAGTCGACTAGAATACCGCGGCGGTCATGCAAACAACTTCACTTGGCTTGCATAGAGACTGTCCTACACTCCAGAGGACGTCGTGCGACCCCCTCACAAAATAGAGGAGAGTCATTCCCATGAGCTGTAGTAACTGATGAGAATTGCCACCAAAAGATTGCAGAGATGAACAAGTCTAAGACAAGACTTCGCAGGTAGGGATCTCCTACTCAAACTGAGAAGTCTAGCAAGGAATAAAAAAAGAAAAAGGCAAAAGTGAAGGAGAGAAAGTCGAAAGGGGATGATGAGGACTCGAAATCAACAGTGTCGCAATAACTGAAGCAAATACATCCAGTGATTTATCTTTGGAAGATCTGCTGAGAGATGGCATTGAAACCATGCTATAACGGAACAAAACACTTCTTTTCATAGAGTGTATCTATGTATCAGCCTTAAGGCCAGGCTAAGTAAGCTAGCATTGTTATGTGAGCTAGTTCATCTTTGTTTTCCGTTTGAATATATTTAGTTGATAATTTCTGTCTATATCTATCATCTAGAATGCCAAATTACCTTCAAATTAACGAATTACGGATCGATCGTTAATTACCCTACGAAAATCGTCATTTACCCCACTGGGGTAAATGACGATCGCACCACTAAATTCGATCTGTATTTGAAAAAACAAAATTTTCAAAAGCTTTCGATACGGGGATAGAAGCACAGTGTACCAACACACTATGTGGTACTTAGTATGTTTTGCTATCGTCATTAGTATAAGCGCTGGTTAGATGTTAATGAAAACGATCGTCATTTGCCCCGAATGACTATAATCTGATTTTTCATAATCAGGGTTTTTTAGCGCAACATTTCTGGGTTTTTAGCGCACTAAAAGGTAACCCTAGTAATATGGTACCATGTATTAATCAACATATTATTCTTCAGATGTTAGTAATATTTGGAATTTTGTTTGCAAAGTCGAATATGGATCGCTCATTGTGATATGGATCTGAGTTGTTGATGTTAATATTGGAATTATCTGTCAGGTATCCGTCCTCATACTTTGAGCAACCATTGCTTTGAAGATGTCTTCATCCCGGATCCATGATAACCTGCTAAGATTCATTTTCATTCAAATCAATCTCTTTTGGTCTGATATCGCGGCTGGTAGAGACTGAGACATTTATACCGTACTTAATACTGCATAACCACTCAATAAATCAATGGAATATTCACACTGTTCGTTTAAATTTAACAATCAAGTGAATTTTATTTACAAAATTTTGCTCAGCTATATGTCATATTTAGACAACATATCTACAAAGTATTTAAGAAAGATTCAATATTCAATAAATTGTTTTTATTCGAAAATCACCAAATAATATGAAGAAAGAGCGGATCGCAGCCAATTTTGTACACGTCAGCGCCGAATGGCAACATTTGTTGCCACTCAACTTTCTACTTGAATAATTTTCAATAAAAGCGAGATACAGTTAATATAATTATATTTTAGCATATCTTTCTAAAATATCATATAAAAATATCGGAAAAATAATTTAATATGAATTGCGTACCTTTTTGTAACCCTCTTTAGTCATTTCTAACGGCGACTGACTTGAACCGTGTTTGTGAAGTCTGTACCATCGACATAGATTTGTGTCGAGGCGCGGGGGGATGACAGCCATCATGCATTATTGTTCAAAGTTGACATAGCTGGTTAATTGCGTGGTACCCTAAACTATTTTCAGTCTATTTGATTACAACACACATACCCCAATGAAAAGTGTATTGCGTGATATAATTCTTCACATATTTATAATTTCTTGCATTTTTGGCCCATTATCATTTGCCTTCTATGCTGATGTTGGTGATAATATACCCAATGAACTGAACTCAGCAGAATTCTCGGGGGGTATAATTGCATAGTCATACCCCCCAGCCAATTTGTCGGGGGTATATATACCCCCCATACCCCCCAGGATTTACGCCCATGGTCTGTACAGTTCGGAATGTGACTTTTTCACCTTGCTGTGCTCCCAACATTCCTCGTAAGTAAACAAACACCTATTTGTAGGTATCGCAAACAGCATACACCATCCAGGACGCATTTTCTCGCTGACATTTGCTGCCACTCGGCGTTAATGGGTTAAGAAATGGACCTGATATCGACTCACGTGTATACAGACACGATTAAATGTTTCTCACCAGCGATACCCATTCATCGCTTGATGTACGCAAAGCCTTTGATCGGGCAAATGTTTCCAGGGGACGACCATACTGTAGCAGTACTGCGCTGCCTTATGACCTGTTGTGCTGGCTACAGGCGCAGCAAATGATCGATGTATACTTAACTCTGGTTTAATTAGCCAACTTTACATTTCGACTTGAGACGTGTGATTAGGTTTCATTGTGTATCATGTTTGATGTGGGAGATTGGAGCGGTGGCTACAGAAATGTCCATTGAGTGTGCTAACGTCAAACTGATCTCATGAGTGCAAACGAACCCAGGCAAAGTTTACCCATTCCCATTACCGAGATAGTATTTGTGCGTACTTAGTGAATGAAATTTGTTACATGCGTTAAATTGCAGTTCTGAACGTGCTAATCTTGTTAGTGATCTTCCAGTTGATTGTGACTTGATATATTAGCCACTTCCCCTCTTCCATTTTATTCACGTTTAATATGTGTAGAGTCATAGTCTGAAGTTCTGAGCAGTTGTGTTTGGTCATGAAATGTTTCATTGCTGTGAATCACTTGTTTCGCAGTATACTGTCAATTTTGTGCAGTGTTATTTAGCTGAGGATGCCTACTCGTATTGACGAGTTAGCTCTTGAATAATCTATTAGCAAGCAGGCAATGGCGGTATAACGACGACATCGGGAGCTTGCTGAATTATGCAGTGCTTGTTTAACCTGCAGCGAATGAGTAGGCGTTTTGTTTGGCCAAGCGTGTGTGACAATGGTAAACATCGCGATGCATGTGGTTTCTTTTATGCACGTCGGCACGTTGTGTCTTTACTAGGGCTGTCAAAAGTTAGTAAGATCACTTTTTCATAAGATACCTAACACACCATAAAAACTTGTATATGATAAACATTTAATAAGTTATTAGGTTACTAAAGATTACTTTTTCTTCGTTAGGTGACTTGATTACGGCTTTTGGTAATTTTTGGCAGGTAAAATACACAAATCAGAAATGGTACAGCAATACAGAGTATACCACTGTGTAGAGAATTTTCCGTTCTACAGGATAGGTTATTCATATCCAAAACTTAAATATAAAAGATGTAAAAATGACAAAATTTCAATCTAAATTCAAAATTTCATTCGAACTCCGGGCGTCCGATTTTATTTACTTTTTTCTCTATTTCTCAGCAACTAAATATCACACATCTAAATTAATAATACCATCATGCTGGGAATTTTGTTTTCTACACCACGGTAAATTTTTTTATTTTCCAAGGTGTATTGAAAAAAAGTTACGGCGGTGTGAAGTGTAAATGACAAAAAAGCAAAAAGGCAAAATTAGCACAAAAAACGTGAATATTTTGGTCAATATTCCGCTATCTATTCCTCATAAAACAGCAATGGTACAGCTATAAAAATTATACTATTGTGTAGATAATTTTGTGTTCTACAAGAAAAGTTATAATTTATACCCACAAATGATACAAAAGACGTGTAAAATTGGCAAAATTCTCAAATAGATCCAAAATTTCACTTGAACACCGGGTGATTAAAATTAATTCATATATTGATATTTCTCAAGAACTATTTGTCACACATTAAAATAAATTATACCATCGTGCTGGAAATTTTGTTTTCTACAATGCCGTATAATTTTTAATTTTTCAAAGTGTATCTGAAAGAAGTTACGGCGGTGTAAAGTCAAAAGGACATATTACCAATTTGACAGCTATTATGCGCACTTGCGATTACACAGGAATATACACCGATTAAATTTCACTGAAGCCCAATCACAATTAAGAATGCATCATATTATTATTATTATTATTATTTACGTTTATTTGTATAGCGCACATTAAAACACACGCGCGAAAAGACAAATCTTGGTGCAAAAATATAAACAAATATGTAAGACACGCCGCTTAGGGAAAACAAACATGCGGACAATACACACACCCACAAGCACACACACTCACACAAACACACACACACGCACACAAACATACTCATGCACACACGCCGCCAAATTGAAACATGGCAGTAAAAAAGAGCATAAAAAACAACAAGAAAACTTATAGTAAATATATCACGCGAGACGGGTACGGTATGACAGCTCAGAGCGAAGCGTAAGGAGTAAGAGAGTGAGAGTCATGATCAAAAGATTTATCAAAGAGATGATTGCGCAGAGAAGAGGAAAACGATGATAAGGATGTGGAGGAGATAACATGGGAGGGAAGAGAGTTGTACAAACGTGGAGCATAGAAAGGGAAGGATTTACTAGACCAGGTAGATTCGTTGAGGGCTCGTGGACAGGATAAAGGAAGAGGATGACGGGAAAGAAAGTTATTAGAGAGTGTAAGAAGCTGCGAGAGGTATGTAGGTTGCCGAGGGTCATGCAAAAGTTTATAAACAAGACAGCAAATTTTAAAGTGGATGCGAGGGATGATCGGAAGCCATCGAAGATTGTAGAGATAGGGTGAGGTATGACGAAAGTGGGAAGGAGAAAACACGAAACGACAAGATTTATTAATGACATGTTGCAGGATTTTCAGAGAGGAGCGAGGTACATGGAAATATAAAGAATTGCAGTAGTTGATTCTTGAAAAGATGAAACAATGAATCAGTTTAATAGCTGAGGGACGGTCGAGAAAAGGGCGGATAGGATATAGCGAACGCAGAATGAGATGACAAGTGCGAGCAACAGCAGAAATATTTGCAGAAAAAGAAAGTGAGGAATCAAGAATGACTCCGAGATCGCGAACACTTTGAGATAGGGGTAAAGGGAGCAGCGGAGGTGTTAAGCGAGGAGGATGTAGAATGAAGAATTCTGATTTGGAAGTGTTAAGAAGGAGACTGCGAGAGGCACACCAGGAAGAAATATCAGAGATAATGTCTGATAAGAACGAAGCATGGGGGAAGGGAAGAGGAATAATTATTTGTATATCGTCTGCGTAGACGTGGAACTGGACAGAATAGCGATGGAGAATAGGACATAGAGAAGACATGTACAGATTGAAGAGAAGCGGGGCTAGAATAGAACCTTGTGGCACACCGGAAAGTAGAGGAGTTTGCTTAGAAGTAGTGGAATTGAATTGCACCGAGTAGGAACGATCAGTAAGATAAGAATGTAGAAGAGAGAGCGCTGAAGAGGACACACCAAGAAAGGAGAGATCTCTGATTAAAATTGAATGGTCAACTAAGTCAAAGGCTGCTGACAGATCAAGGAGGATAAGCAGAGCAGATTTACCGAATGAAAAATGAGAAAAAACAGTAGTAGTAACGGAGGTTAGGACAGATTCAGTAGAGTGAGCAGACTTGAAACCCGATTGGAAGGGGTCAAGGGATTTGTTGATGAATGGCGCAAGTTGAGAATACATAGCAGACTCGAGGAGTTTAGAGGGAAAGTTGAGTAGAGAAATAGGACGGTAACTGCTACATAGCGAGGGATCGAGGGAAGGTTTTTTGAGTATCGGAAGGATGACTGCATGCTTCTCAGGAAAAAATACACCATGTAGGAAAGAGCTATTGATTAAATGCAATATAAAGGGAACCAGGAGCAAAATAGAGTCTGATAGGGCACGAAAATTTATGGGGTCCGCAGGGGAAAGCGAAATGTTTGTTGTAGAAATGATAGTGATGATATCAGGAAGCTCTAGATGAGAAAAGTGAGTAAAATGATCGTGGGATTTAGTGTGAGTCAAGCGGGAGTTAGGAGAAGAAATACTAGAAATGGCAATTTGGATTTTATCGGAAAAAAATACAGCAAGGTCGGAGGCAGAGAGAGAAGACGAAAGGCTTGGGTTTTGCAGGCCACTCAATGAGTTAAGCGAGGACCACAGAGATTTAGGACAGCGAGAGAGTGACGATAATTGAGATTTGAAGTAGGATTGTTTAGCAGAGTATAGGGCAGATATATACAAAGAGCGAGATGAGCAGAAGGATGACCACGTAGCAGTAGTGCAACAGCGTTTCCACACACGCTCGTGGTAGCGTTGGGCGCGTTTGAGAGAGATTAGTTCGCGATTAAACCAAGGAGGAAGATTGGAGCGATTGGAGGATGAGCATAGTGGAAATATGGCTTCGTTGATAGAAGACATAACCTTGAAAATAGAAGAGTACAATTGGGTAGGGGGAAGTGAGTGAAATTGAGTTGAGGGAAGCATGTGAGAGAATAAGGTTGAGAAGAGGTGAGGGTCAAATTTTTTGTAATTTCTGTACGATCTGGGGGGAGAAATACGTGGTTTGGGAAAGGGAAGATTGAAAGTGAGGAGACTGTGGTCAGAAGTAATGGTATCTGGGGGAAATACAAGAACATCCGGAGGGGTTAGGTCGGATGCTAGAACTGGAGATGGAAAAAGAACAAGATCAAGGGTGTGACCGGAGATGTGAGTCGGTGAGGTAACAGGCGAGTACAGACCGTAAGTTTGGATCATAGACAGGAATTGAGAGCAATAAGGATTTCGGGAAGGTTGATCGACCCAGAAATTAAAATCTCCAACTATATTAGCTCCAAGCATGGATGGTGTGGTTTTATTGCGTACAGTTTAATTAATGATACACTATACTGAATAGAAAGGCTTTATTATCCTCAATATTTACACATTAATTGTTTCGCACGACGGGCGGGTAAAATGCTACTGGGAACAAAATAAACTACTGAATTTTACTGTGTAATTTAATTGGTTTAATTTCAAGTTGCATACGCTTAAGTTGCATAAGGATATGGTTTGTAATACCTTGCAATGCCAACTATATGCATATACTGTTTTAGCGGAAGCATTAGTCTGGAATTATAGAGATGACAGAAAGTTTCATTGTTTTGATAGTGTTACACTTCTGAATTACTACACACGAAGGACGGGTGTGAATTTGAGCAGTGTTGAAGGAAAAAACTTCGTCAATAATTAAAATAACAATTTACAAATATATATATATATATATATATATATATATATATATATATATATATATATATATATATATATATATATATAGATAAAATAAATTATCTTTCTGTCTGTGTATGTATGCTTGAATATGAGGTGATATAATTGCGCGGGTTCAATGGTATACATCAGGGGCTTCAAACGTAAACGAAGCGATGGCTCATTTTTATGCAATAAAAATGTCCCGCGGGCAGCAACTATAGACAATAGAACGATAAATTTCACCGTATAGAATGAATTCATATACAAAACTTATGGATTTGGCTTCAATGTCCAGAACGGATCGTGTTCGAGTTCTGAATTATTCCGCACGTCGGGCGGGTTTAAATATGAGGCGGGCTGAATGAAAATATTTTGTCAAAATATAATTAAAAATAATGAAATTTAGACTTTTCAATTGATTAATATTTTTATTAGTGTACCCTATTTCATTTTTAATTTTCCATATTTTTTATGAATTGAATATGAATTTCATGTTATGAATTGTTCCGCACAACGGGCGGGTTTTAATGCTAGTACGGTATAAATCTGGATAGAAGATGAAAAGAGATTGGATATGTGATCAAAAGGTCAAATAGCATGGCTTTCAAAATTGGATATTACACAGACATAGACATCAGCAACGATGCGTGTGAAAATTCGGCCATATAAAAAACGCATAAAGCAGCAATTTGTTAAAAATTGTCAGTATAACCAGAAAGGAATATCTTCCACTATGTACAATTTTCTGCAAAAATACCAGCCTACATCAGCAGCTATCGAGAGGTCCATGTCAATGCTAAACAAATTCCTTGCCAGACAGGAGTTTTCATCATCAAATGTTAAGTAGTGTATGATAAAGTATTTTGACTGCTCTTTACAAAAACATCCAACCAGTATTTTCGTTTGTTTTCAACCATGTCCCACATTGATTCATTGTCTCGATTATGTTTGTATATATTATAATACAGGGGTTTGTCGAATGATGAGATTAATTCGGTTTTATCTTCTAACTGTTTTATCGTCTCTTTTTGTGAGGTGTCCGAATCAGTATAAAGGTCACTGTTGCGATCTTTTATTAGATACGGTAATTTTTGGGGTTTCGCTTACTTTTTGATGGTTAGGTTTTATATTTGCGATGTTGGGCCACATTTTGGTGTTTTGTTGTAAAAATGGCACCAGAAACGAGACAAGGTAGAAAAGAGTGTGTTATGGTGTCTTTCTTGAAGAAATTTGTATTATTGAGAGATCATAAGTTTAATTTTAGGTCAAGTTTTTGGGTTACTTTTTCTCGAAAATACTGTTACTTTTTCCATTTTTAAGTTACATTTTTATAGCACTAATCATTACGCATGTCCAATTGTCGTGTGATATCAGCATCGGCTGATGGTCTCAAACAGTCCACACTGAATTTCGGCAAACATTCACCCACCAAGAAGCGGCCGGGCAAGGAATTGTGGGAGACCGACTCCGATGAGGATGATTCGCTACCGTCCGACATGGATGACTCTGCCACTGCCCAGGCGGTCGCATCACCTGTTCGTCAAAATAGACGGACCGCTGGTGTGTACATTCGCGCATCCAACGTTAACACACACACTCATACACACACGTGGTTAGAAGCAACTATTGTGCACAAATGTGCTGTTCTTCTGCCGTTGCTCTCTTTAACGTAAGCTTGTGTGTGTGTGTGTGTTTGTGTGTACGAATGCATTTTATGTGCATTGTCCGCAAAAGGAGGAGGGCGTAGGTACTAGACTGTTGCTCGAACGAGAAAATACATTATTTTCAGCAATTGACAATGATATTCGTTGATATTTTTCACATTTGATATTTCACAGTGTATTTCTGTACTTCAATATCATATATATCAGTTTGTTTGTGTGTTTGTGTACGTACAGTTGGTTTACAACGAATATTGGCCAAGTTTATGCTGTCTTGTGTTTGTGTCTGTTATTTAGCTGATCGCATCTATGAGCAATCATCATTTTAGGATGTTGCATATGCTAAATATTTTTGCAATCCTTATGTTGCACTGCATGCGTTTTTTCATACTAACATTTTGCTGATAATGGATAGTAGTGGAGCGTGTAACTGTAACCGGATATTTTTCTGTTGTTTGCACATTAGCGTGTTGAGTTTGTTCGATAAGACATTCACTCACATATCACACATATCTTGTGTGTACATGCATGTGTATGTGTGTGTCCTTGATTCGGCCATGTTTTCACCGTTCCGGAGTCATGCACACTTTGACGCCTACGATGCAGTTATCTTGATTCGCCGCGTTGTGACGTGTATATACTGCCTGATCCTGGGGGTGTTAATTAATGCGCGTGTGTGTATGAATGTATGTGTGTTTGTATTATGTGTATTCGAGACAGCGCAATGCGTGTGCATTGCGCTGTATATGTAAGTGTTTCAATAAATGCAGCATGTGCATGTGTGTGTGTGTGTAGCGTCCAAGGTGAACTACCGCATGGTGGACGGCGGTGACAGTGACAACGATGCAGCAGCATCAGGCGGCGAGTCGAGCGATCCCGAGCTGTTCGACAACCCGGCCGTGCGCGAGCCAGACCATGTGGTCACCGTCGACGAGCACCTCGACGACTCGCTGCCTGCACATGCGTCGAAACCGACGGCCGACGCCAGAAAACGGTGAGTCACACACACGTGTGTGTGTGCGTGTGTGCTGGACGGCAGTGGACAGCCATTTTACAGGCAATAGCGATTGTCAGACTGGGTTCTAATGCGGCCGTTTTCTGCACACACACACACACACACACACACACACACACACACACACACACACACACACATAGACACTTTTCATTTCATTTATTAAAGCATTTATTTCTCACACACATACACACACATACACACACACACACACACACACACACACACACACACACACACACACACACACACACACACACACACACACACACACAGTCGCATGCAGCTGCTGCCTTAGGAGAATTAATGTCACATGATCAAGATTTAGATTGAGATGATTAATAATATGTTCGCGCTATGGATCAGGAAAAGCACGGGATCGTCTTGGCTAATTGTGATCAACTGACTAATGTATTTGCACAAAAACACATACACACATTGCAAAATGATTGCAACCGCCTCACTGTTGATGACAGCCAAGCTGATGTGATGTCACAAGCAGACTATGTGGCTATGTGCTATGTGGCTGTTGTGTCACGTCAACTATCATGTGTGTGTGTGTGTGTGTGTAGGTATCTCTGTATATACAGTGCTTGTCACGGCATTATGCCGGCCACCCATGACACAGTTTATCCAACAATAAACACTATTTATTAACATGTATTTGTAATAATAAACAGCTTAATACTTGGTATTACCTCCCCTGGGCTTAACTACTGCTTCCAAGCGCATGGGAAGGCTTTCACATACATTTGCAAGAACTCGAGGGGTAAATTTGTCTATGTCTCGCGCACAGCTGATTCTAGAACTGCAACGGAGCTCTTGCCCTTCAAGCGGTGTCTCATCATTGACCACAAGTTTTCAATGGGGTTCAAATCAGGAGTTTCGTGGCCAGTCACTGAAGAACCTCACTTGACAGTCCTCCAGCCATTCAACAGCATACTTGGCGGTGTGACATGGTGCTCCGTCCTGCATGAATATTTCTGCATGAATATTTCTTGAAGGTATCCTCCAAAATGTGGCACAGCAGCTCAAGGTGATTGTACCGATTCATGTGCTGGTTTTCAGGAAGGACCACAAGTTCAGCTAAACTTTGGCCAGTAAAACAACCCCAAATCATTATCGAGTCCGGGTGCTTGGTGGTCCCAGAGATTTAACGTGCGGTGCTGAGGTGTCCAATTTCTATATTTCAGTGCGAATTCCAGTCTATGATTTTTTACTCTTGGTAAGCATCGGTTTCTTCATCCGTCGATGGCCAGTGTAGTCCAGTTCAGCTACTCTCCTGTTGACCGTTCGTATAGACACGTCTGAAAGCAGCTGTGGATTGTTTCTCCACAATCTCCTCGCAGTGATAGCAGGAGAAGACTGCAGCTGTCTTTTCAGCACAGTTAAAGTGCGTTCAGATGTTTTTTTCGGACCTATGGTCTATGACACCTATGGCTCACGCTACTGCGCGCGACCGTTTTTGGCACCTCGCGCATGAGCGCGTCCAGCTCACTGCTTGATGGGGGTCTTTGGGTGGGGAGAACACCATTTTCCTCGTTGCACGTTGCGAATTGCACGTTGATTTTTGGGCGCATTGCTGTGATGTGAGTGCGAATTTCGCACACCGCGTGCATACACGAGGCGTGAACATAGCACATTCAAGCGACGTCCTATATAAACACACAATCGACAACAAACAAACGGCATTTATTTGACTACATTATCTGAGGATGGAGACCGGCTGCTCCGAAACGTTACACATCGGCGAATTACTGCACAAGCTCAACGATGATCATTAAAAACTCGCACAAGCGATCGAGACGACGAAGAAGATTTGAAACTGCAAAGCGGCAATCCAGTTTAATCTCGTATGCATGAATGATAATATATTCATATATAAGAATATAAGAAATAGTGTGTGTACGTGTCTATCTATGTATATATATATATATATATATATATGTGTGTGTATATGTGTACATATATGCGTGTATATGTGTACATATATGCGTGTATATGTGTACATATATGCGTACATATATGCGTATATATATATATATATATATATATATATATATATATATATATATATATATATATATATATATATATGTGTGTGTGTGTGTGTGTATTGTCAGCGGTGTAATTGCTGTAAGCGACACTGATTCCGAGTTTGACCGATCAAATTCGCCTGTCAACGGTAAGCACTTGTGTTTGCACATACACAACACAACTCATTCACACTGCTGTGCCATACACACACGCGCACACACACACATGTTCAAGCGGCCCCCACACTGCATCACTGCTCTTGATATAACCGTGGTGATGTGCGTGGGTGTGCATTACGCAACATGATTGCTCACTGAAGTTGGTCTATTGATATCAGTGTGTTATGCTTGAAAGCGGGCTTGTGTGTGCACTGCTTTGTCTCAAGGGTGTCGTGGTGGTGTCAGAGAGAATGCGTGTATGAGACACGAGCAAATTGTTGGCAAGTATCACTTGTAAGCTGCTGCTCATGAATGGGCTGAGCCAGCAATATGACGAATGCTTGATCATGGCATGTGTCTATGTGAAGTGGACGTTACATTTGCGTGTAATACACAGTGGTCAATTATAGTAGTTGAATTGTTCAATGAATTATAGTAGCATTTTTATTGGTAACTACATCACCACTTACAGTTTGATAAATTTTACAAACGTTTATATATATAAAGATGTTCTCAACATATGTCCTTAATTTGTATTTACTTTTTTATTGTTTTCGCGAAGGGCGGACTTATATGCTAGTGATTAATATAGTGGACGGTTAGTAGTTAAGTTTAATTTTTCCAGCTTTCAACGCTCGTAACAATAATTTGGCTCTCACTAGCGTTGCACAACTAATGTAGTAATTGCTCAACTGAGTCATATCACGGACAAGGAGCCATATTGTGTTGGCCGAGCAGTGAAGTGAGATTGGCTTAATTAAAAAATTTACAATTATACAAAGGTAGACAATCCTTGATTAAAGTGTAAAGTTTTGTATAATATATGTGTGTGTTTGTCGATTTGTATTGTAGTGTCTGCCTATGCTTTTATTAATTTATCTTTTGATCGTTTTCATTCCTCATTAAATATTTATAAATAATTTATAATTTATGTATTTTACTTTGTATTTGCTTGTGTAATTTTCAGGTAATGACAAATGAATGTCGTTCAAATCAAGACGTTTAGATTTGTTACTTATTTCGTCAAGGCATTCACTGTTTTCGGTTTATTGCTATTTGTATTACATTTTATGTCATGTTAATTAATTGCATTGTAAATTTACTGTTTAATTTGTTATATGTGATGTATATTAAATGTTTATATATATTTGCATCAATAGACGCCATCGCTGATTGGTTCGACAGAGCAGAAATTACTAGAATGTTCCGAGGCGTCAAGTATGAAATGTGTGTGGACGAGAATACACTCTCTCTTGTGCGTCCAAACCTTGTGTCATATATTTCATGTTATATTGTGTGTGGTAAGATTGGTTTAACCAGAGTGAACCACCACATTGGTGACACCTTCGTTTTGAATACTGCATTTTTATAAATTATTCTGCATATTTCGATTTGGCAATATGTCTACCGATGATACAACTATATGCACTTCTTCTGTGAATGGAATTGGTATCAAACCACCGCCGTTCATGGAGAGCTCTATAAAGGGATGGTTTACCATCATGGAAGCACAATTTCGCCTAGCAAATATCACGGTTGAGTCCACAAGGTTTTTTCACGTCATTGCTGCTCTTCCTCCCAACGTCGTGGGTAAGATTGCTCCTACGACAATCAGTAAGCAGTCATATTCTGAGCTGAAAGAAGAGGTACTTCAAACATTTGAAAGGTCGAAGGCAGAGTTGTTTGACGAGCTCATATCTACCACCGTAATGACAGGTAAGCCGTCATTGTACCTGGGTGAGCTATTGTCACGAGCGCGGAGAGTGAATGTCACAGAAGACCTGGTACGCCATAAATTCACTCAGGCGTTACCAGCATCGATTGGACCTGTACTTGCAGCGCAAAAAGAAACGCCGCTGGTCCAATTAGGGAAACTGGCAGATGAGTTGATGCCACTCGCGCAGTCGCAATGTCTGTCAGTATGAAAGATTTGCAATGGTGCAATATATTTGCGCGAAGTTTTGCAACTACTGAGTGGCAAATTCTGCGAATTCTGGCTACTGGCTTGCTTTCATTTAATTATTGGATATTTGATACTTGATTGTAACTTTTTATTCTGGCAATCGTGACTATCAAGCAACATAATTAGGGTGACCTAATCATGTTGTGCGCTAAAAATAATCTCTGCGCTAAAAATTAAGAAAAGTTGCGCTAAAAATTCTAAAATTTGCACTAAAATGTTGGCAGAAACTTCATCAAAAACCGTAAAAGGGTAGTGAAAATCACTCAATTATGGAAAACATACTTTTTGTGAGAAAAATGTGTACTGTTTGCCTTTCATAACTATTTCTACAATACGTTTTGAGCATTCGCGGTTGTGCTAGGATTGCATGGTTCATGAACTTCCACTGTCACCTCACTGGCGACAAGGGTGACTTGGATGCTCTAAATATCGCAAATATTTGCGCTAATATGTTGAGCTCAATGTTTCGCTAAATATCACCAATTTTATACAATAGTGTAATAAAATTTAAACGCTGAAGTCACTCCTTAACATTAAAGTTTGATAGTTTCACGTTTTTCTGTCTACTTAATGCTTTTTGAGCATTCGCGGTTGCGTTAATATTGTGTGTTTCACATGCTTGTCTAGTCTGTCGAGTCTGTCGCACTGATGCCTGGTAGTGACATTTAAATATACAATATAATTTGACAGACTCACTGGATGTTAATTTTCTTGAATGTTCCGAAGTCTAAATGGATTTTGCAGATGAAACATAATCTGATTATGCAGTAATTACATTCAAGTGTGGTTGATCTAATTAGCTGTTGCTCGAAAGGTATAACAAACAAAAAATTATTGCACAAATGCACCTGTGTATATCAGGGTGTTATGTCTGTTTATATTATGTCTATGGAAACGTACATACGCAGGATGCCTAGCACTACACACGGACATAATGTTCAAACGTCTTCCAGATACATGATTATCGAGATTATGTTGACAATATATGAACATACGCTACATTTTACAAGTTTACAACTCACACTTTCCTGATGGTGTCAAAGAATTGTTCTAAAAGTTCCAAATTTGTCCTGAATCCAAATAATTGCTCTTAAAGTGAAAAGGCAGCGGTAAGAACAAGAAGTTGCAAAAACTTACATTTATAACATCTTTAATACCTCAGATCAATAAAATATTAATTTTTGGGCTTCTCAGAATGAACAGTCTATGATGAAAAAGTTGCATTTGCTACAAAAGGTCACCCTAAACATAATTAAGCTGCACAAAAGAGTCTGCTTGTCGCTGCATTTCTGTTATTCAGCTAATGATCGAGTATCGTGTATATTAATTGGCGTATCACCCCGCTTCTTTGCCATGTATTTCAAAGCTGAATTTCAGGTAATTCCGTCTGCTCAAAATATTGTACAATTGTCATCCGGAACACGGGCCCTTGCTACTCGGAGCGCACCTCCGTGTAAAATTGCAGGAATCATCGTACCCCCTAGGGTCCAGGCTCGCACCCCCAGTGAAGAACCCCTTGTCTAACTGTTAGATCAGTTAGCGTGTAACTGATGTGTCGCGGTAATCCCTTTGTCCTCTTCTTCATTCTGATACTTACGTACGCGCGTGTGTGTGTGTGTGTGTAGCATCGGCGTCTGACATGTTTGACTCTATGATGGATGGAGGTTCCTCGGCCACACCAGCACGAGGTGAAAGTGCACTGCACACTTGCACGTATTCACTTCTCATTTCATTGTGTTCTTGTTTCAAGTTTGGCTGTTTTTCGCGCTTTAGGGTGACATTTTCATTACAGTTTACGTTTAACGAATTTCATATTGACTATTTCTTTAAAAGAGAAGTAGACGAATATTGGGGATTTTTTCATAAGCTTGGTGTAGTATGACAGCGACCCCCGTACCGTGGTTGTGTAACATTTGGCTTCTGCATTTCATGGTTTTGACATGTGCTGTTAACACACGTCACTGATGCTGGTCGATGTGTTGTTAGTATATGTCAAGCCTGGCCCCGCTTCCAAAAAGAACCAGCCTGCCGATGCAAGAAGCAAGCCTTGTCCCGCTTCCAAGAAGCCAGCTACCACTGCCGCCATGAGTAAACCGTGTCCAGCATCGAAGAAACCAAGTGCAACATCGAAGAAATCTGCCGCCGCCGTCAAGCGCAAGACCGCCGTCAAACGGGACCACTCTGACTCAGACGACTTCTCGCCAGCCGGCGTCAATGTGAGTGACGTGGGTTTCCACGTGCGTTGTCTCTCTGTATATATATATATATATATATATATATATATATATATATATATATATATATATATATATATATATGTGTGTGTGTGTGTGTGTTTGTGTTGATCTGACTGAGTTGACGTGTTGTGTGGTGTAGGCGGCGAAAAAGACAGCCTCCGGCCGCGCCCGGGCTCTTAAAGGTGATGATCAGTCGTCATCTGAGGACGAAGACGAGCCGTACGTTCCGCTGCACAAGCGAGCTACGGAGCGCTCTCGTGCCGTCAAGACCAACCAAATTGACTCGGACAGCAGTGAGTGACCCGGCAGCTGCTGCTGACAGGCGAGCGACCACATGTGGCACGTGCGTTACGACTGAGTTTTTTACTCGTCGGCTCACGGTGCTTGTATGTTTTTGTCAACGCTACGAGACCACTAATGTGTCGTGTGTGCGCGTTCTATTTAGATGCGTTCGAGTTCATTTCGAGGTATGTTCGTACATGCATTGATGTGTTTTCTGTGTGAGTCATTTTCCACTGTTCATTTCATGTTCTGTGTATTGTGTTTCATCTCAGGATTTAATTCAACGTGTTTGTTCTGTACATTAATTGCATCGCTAATTGTAATAAATGGCATTTTCAATTGAGAAATGTTCCTGTGTCAAATATCATTTACCATGTGGGATCATTGATCACCATTGTCACATCTATGAGGTCATTTACCATGGGAGATTATTTTAAAAATATTTTATGATACGGTAATAAGAAATTTTTAAATTCACTATCAATTTCAAATTTATTGATACATCAATATTAAGATATCAATTTCAATATTTCAGTGTGAATTATAGAAAACAGGTTTGGTTTGAACCTAAGCTCTATTTTATATCTACATTATCCTGCGATGTTTCCTGTAACTTACCCTGGTTGACCCTGGTTCGTTCGCAACGTGGTAATGTGAGGGATTGTGTAGCACGTGGTGTGTGCTTCCACAGTCCATCGTCATGCATATATTCAGTGGACACTGATTCAACTGCAAATCAAGTCACACACCCTCATCTTTGCTAGCAAACGCCGGTGACGTTCTAATACATACCGGATTTTCAATACACATAGACACACATCCGCACGCACACACACACACACATACACACACACACACACATACACACACACACACACACACACTGTGGCTGTGGCTGTGGTTTATATGCCACCAAAAACCAGTGCATGGAAATTGGATGAATACAAAAATTTAAGAGAAAATACAATCAAAAGTATAAGAGAGGTTCTGACAAAAACTGAAACAGGTGAAAAAGACATGATTATTACTGGCGATTTGAATTGTAAAGTCAATTGGAAAAGCCCTTACATTGATGACACATCTGATCATCTGAAAAAAGATTTGATCGACCTCAATCAGGACTACTTTTTAACTCAGCATGTGGAAGAAGACACAAGACAAAGAGGAGCTGACCAGTCATCTCTCCTCGATGTTGTGTTCACCAAACGAGCAGATCAAGTAGAAAACTTGACTTATGAACCACCATTTGGTGAGAGTGATCATGTGGTTATTTCCTTCAGATATATTCTAAGCAAAGATATCATAATACCTGGAGAAGTCGCTACAAGCATACCTTCTTATGAGAAAGGTAATTATGAAAAGCTAAACAGGTTTTACTCAAGAAAGAATTGGGACCACGAGATGGATGACTCTGACGTAAACAATATATACAAAACGTTTTGTCGCATCTACAAAGAAGGAGTGGACAAATACATTCCTATAAGAAGAAAAAAGATGAGAAAGAAGCAGTGGTTCAGTGAGGAATGTATGAAAGCAAAAAAGGAAAGAGACCAGCAATGGAGGCGATATCGAACAAACAAGGATACAGAAAGTTATACAAGATATAAAATCTGTCGAAATAGATATACGAGAATAAGAAGAGAAGCACAATCAAAATTCGAAGAAGACATTCTCAATAACATCAAAGACAAGCCAAAATTATTCTACCACTACATCAACAGCCGCATTGAAGTGAAAAAGAAAATACAGCATATATACGAAAACGGTACGGCATACACAGATGAAAAAGATATATGCGAAATATTGAACAAACAATTTCACTCGGTCTTTTCAGAGAACGACACATGGATTCCTCCTGAGGAAAGCATAGAGAGTACGCCAAAAATGCAGGACATCAAAATATCATGCAGTCAAATAGAAAAAGAACTGCTATCTTTGGATAAATATAAATCATGTGGTCCAGACGATATTTCCAGTTTTGTATTGAAGAGTTGTGCGAGAACGCTGAGCAGACCTAGAAATCATTATGAACGCCTCGTTGAGACAGGGCAAATTACCAGACATATGGAAACAGGCCAATATTACCCCATTGCTCAAAAAAGGGAAAGCTGAGAATGCTGCAAATTATAGGCCAATATCACTAACGAGTATCGTTTGCAAAATTATAGAAAAAATTATTAGAAAAGAATGGACCAGATTTCTCGAAACTAATAGAATCCTGTCAGATCAACAATTTGGATTCAGGTATCAAAAATCAACTACTGCGAATCTCATCAGTTTCTATAGTAGAATTATTGAAAATATACAAGAGAGAGAGAGCAATGGACCGATGCAGTTTACATTGATTTTGAGAAGGCCTTCGATAAGGTCCCTCATGATAAGCTGATCTATAAACTAGTGAAATACGGAAAAATTGGCAAACAACTGGAAAAATGGATGACGGATTTTCTGAAAAACAGGCAAATGAGAACATGTCTGAGAGGGCACAAATCTTCGTGGAGAAACGTGAAAAGCGGTGTACCTCAGGGCACAGTCTTGGCGCCGATCATGTTCATCTTATACATAAATGATTTTCAGGATGTCGTGCCGCCAGACATATACATGAACATGTTCGCCGACGATGTCAAACTACAAAAAAATATTCGCAGCCTAGAAGATTGTGTAGACTTACAGACATGTATAGAAAATTTGGAACTGTGGAGTGATCACTGGCAAATGTCATTTAATACAAACAAATGTCGAATTGTACGATTTGGGACTAGTAAATTCAGACCAAACTATTCTTACATCATGGATAATATACCATTACAGGATTCGCAAAAAGAAAAAGACCTTGGAGTAATAATGAATCACAAGCTATCTCCTGAAAACCATATATCCGGAATAGTGAAAAAGACAAATTGCAAAATTGCACATATTAAAACAGCTTTCACATATATCAACGCCGAAATGTTAAGAAAGTTAATAATAGCTATCATTAGACCATCTCTAGAATACGCTGTCACAATATGGAGTCCGCATTTACAGAAGCACAATGAAAAACTAGAGAAAGTACAAAGATCAGCAACAAATATATCACACGAGACAAGACATTTAGGCTACAATGAAAGACTGAGAAAATTGAACCTATCTACACTAGAAGAAAGAAGAGTCAGAGGAGATGTGATAGCTATATATAGATATATGACAGGCAAAGAAAATATTCAAAATACCAGTCTGTTCCAGCCGACCAGTTCCACACGTTTACATGCTCTACGTCTTCAAAAAAGTAGAGCCAAAAAAGATATAAAGAAGTACAGTTTCCCTCAACGCAGTATAGATTTTTGGAATAGAATACCGCAAAATATAATAGGACAGCCAACAACAAGTAAATTCAAAGAAAATTATGATCTCTGGAAGGCAGGAGACACGAGTTTCTGACTCATTCCTGCGCGAACAACTCGGTAAGAACACACACACACATTTTCTACTTGTCTAGCACGGTAACAGCTGCGTTTCCAGAATCAGCTCGTTGGAAAAGTTGCAAAAAAGGCTACACAACGGTGAATCCAAGCAATACTTCGTCTTTGATCCCATGTTTATGTGGCGTGTGATTGGATGTCTTTCGATGTTCTTTCAATACGTCCAACCAAGTATTGATTGGTAATTGATACCTTTGCAGTTGTGTTTTCGCTGGCATCATTGTGCGATGTTCTGCAATGTTTGCAATTAATGCTTGGTGAGCACAATTAGGCACACATTTGTGAGTGAGTCAGTGGCGTAGCTTGTAGCAGAAATTCAAAAATCTAAATTATATTCAGACAGGCGCGCGTGGGCATCACTGCCCCACGCGCGCCTACAAGACGTCACACTCCAACCGCACCACGAACACGACTCCTAGCTCACACCGTGACACACGGGAGCACACACGGACACACACACACACGCACAGTTCTCACCCGCCGCAACGACCAATCAGCGGCGAGCCGGTCGTTCGCTCGCCGCCGCGGGGCATGGACATTTCACAAACGCATACACACACAGCTATACACAACTATATACACTTGCTCACACACTCTCTTACGCAATACGCAATTCAACCGTACACGATCACACTTAGACACATTAACACGTTCACGCACACACAATCTCAGTCAACGTAGACACAATCTCTCACACACACTCTCTCACTGCACACAATCACACTACATAGCTAGGCTATCTGCCGCTCGGGGTGATTGATTTTCTGGTCGCTCCTCCACGATATATGCTTGGAGGAGACATTACCGCAAGACCATATTCAAGCAGGTGCGCTTCAACGCGGCAATAAGTCAGGAATTAGCAAGTCTTTATGTCCATATAGCTAAAAAGACAAACACCCTTTTTAACGTATACGACTGCCTGCTTCCAGTCATCCAGTCAAAGAACGGCATTCTTTTCAATCTATCATGCTTTCATTTGGCTTTTAATTATTGGAGATTAGACCAGCAAAAATGAAATTGCACATTGAGAAATGCGACTCAGATATAATGATAATTCAAGAGCAGCTCTTCAATGGTCACTACTGTATGGAATATAGTCTGCACTCACTAACAAGTTCCTTCATTGATTCGTTCACTTCGCTTACTCGTTTGCTTCATTCCTTATACGAACACTAGGCAACATTGTTTTCAATATAGTCATATCTATAACAAACAAATTCACCATCTCACTGTACTGTACACCATCGTTTAAATTTTTATTGGCGAAGGGGAATGTTGGAGCACAGGGAAATCCAACCGGATATATGGCTATATGAATTTCTATATTTTCACTTATTTGCTGGGGGTCATGGTTCAATGTCCCCACACTAGCTGCACGCCTGAAGCTGAAGCTGGCTTGCGTTCAAATTCGAGCTACCCGCCGAACGTTCGACGATAGCAAACAGAGCATGGCGAGAAAAAGTCGCACGTGATTTGTCCGGGCGATTTCCTGATGTGGCTTAGTGTTTTGACGTGAATTCTTCACTGCAAGGAAAGAATCATTATGTACGTAATTGGCGCGGTTATTTGCCTCATTCTGCATATGTCGATGATGTTTTTCGTTCGGCAAATTCCAATTCCACAATACAATCTGTAGTTTTAAATATAACACATAATATATAACATATAACACATAATATATAACATATAACACCTAATATATAGCATAGAACACATTATATATAACATAACACAAATATATGAATGATATTAACATACAATACCCGCAGCGGTCGAACAACACATACACGCAGCGGATGATCAAATATCGCGAGTGCAGGAAATGAGCGGTACACAGGAGTCCCTGCTAACACTCGAACACTGTAAAATTCCGAGCAAGAGCACGCACTGGATTACCGAAACTCGGATAGTGGCTCTGACAGGGTCGGAATGTCTGGGGGTGTGCCTGTGCCGACGAATATATGTGTGCCTTATACACTCCAAGTCAGCATCGTATCAGCGTTTGACCAGATGGTACGTTGGATCACTTGGTACTAGAGCCACTTGGAGTGTATTCACTCACGTATTCAGTCACGTATTCACTCTGTATTCAGATTCACTCGGTGTTCATCGCATCGCAGTAAGCGTTGGATCAGTTGGTACGTTGGCGTAAATGGTCGTAGCCCCCTCCAAGTAAAACACTGGTCACGCGATCGTCGGGGAAGCAACGTGCGATGTCTGGGAAAACAGTCGATAGTGACCATCGCGAAAAATATCACGACTGTGATCGACATGAGTACTAATAATACACTATGGTGCCTCCGCCGGTTTGCGTGGGGAATTGGCGGCACAAACAGACGTCCCGGACATGTAACCCAGACAGGTGCAGGTACACAGACACACGCACACACAGGCGACCCAGACACGGTTGTGGCACAAACAGGCGGTGTAGACACAGGCGAAAACTATTCATGAACGACAAACACATGACACAATGAAAACACGTGAGAAAATAACACGCATACTTGCACGCACTCATACGTCGGGTCGTGTACATGGTGAAAAATACATAAAAATAATCGCAAGTCGTGTGAAATGGTACAATAATATGCAATATATCATGGAACAAGTCAACATACATACACAATTCACTGCAGTTAAATTATACGATGAATATTAATATACAGCGAACTTTACATGGATAGAAACATGTGTGCGATAAGAAAACATGTATACGCCACAAGATATACCATAATGACGTTTCACTCACACATAAAACCTGCAATAACGCTGAAAGTGTTAGTATAAAGTGCTGAAGTGTTAAAATACCCTGTAGGTTGACTGCTTTGAGTGCTGGCATTGCGATTAGTGTATTTTGCTGCATGAATATTATTTCGACCTAGACGACACTAATTTCGGCCCATTACAAACGAGAAGTCACCATATCTGAGGCGTTGTTGATCTGATTTGAAGGCTCCGACGTTCGTGTACAACCAGACTGACGCCGAAATATTATCTGACAGAACGTTTGCCGAAACTGGGTCGACATTGAGTAGTAGAATATAAAATTCATTGCCGAATTGGTGAGAGCCAAAATATCCATCAAGTCACCGAGGTTCTTATAGCACTGCTCCATGAACTCGGTACCAATGATGCCCGACAGCAGCGACAAAATTCCCTGCGGTAACTCAGTGATGAGGAACAATAGCAGAACAGCCAGCAACATGGATGTGGTGCGTTGAGACTGGCGGTCGTCACATGCTCTTCTACGTTCTCGGCTGCCACCCGGATTTTGCCGTAGTCGAGCACGTCTTTGTTGAGCTTTCACCATCTCGTGCACCAAGCAGCAGCTGAATATTGTTAAAATAAAACATGGCATCAATTTGAAACAGACACTGTGTACCCAAAAGTTGACCTTTTTCAGTAGGAAGTTGTTGACCTTGCTGAGTTGACTGAAGCCAATAAAGTATCTCTGACTAATGGAGTTGGTCGGCGTCTCGTGTTGGATGGAGAACGCTAGAAATGTTGGAATGCTGAGCAGCGGGCAAACGACGTAGGACAGTAGAATAGCCAGTTTGACGTTCTGCATGGAACACCAGCGTCGGTTGAGCGACGGATGTCCGATGGCGATGTAGCGGCACACGGCCAGTACCACTGTCAGCCAGATGGACACTGTGTGGAACACCTGCGTGCCGTGACTGTAGATCAACATGAATACGGCCCATTTGTGCGTGTACAACTCCTCACCAAATGCGTGCAGGTAGATGTGCAGCGCGAACGGAACGTACAGCAACATGACGACTATATCGGCGACGGCCAGGCCTGTGAGGACCCTGTTGATTGGGTTGACCATGTGACTGCGCGTGAGCACGAGCATGTTGAGCACATTGGTTATCAGACCGAAGCCACACACGACCAGCGACAAGTAACCGTGCACCTCGCCGTAGGAGGCGGCAAATGCAGCCACGTTCGCGCCGCAGTACAACTTCGATGAGTTGTCGACACCTGACAAGTTGGTCGAGTTCATCGTGCCTCACGCTCGCGTCTACAGTGTATAAATTGACATCAATGGGTGAAATCAAAGATAAAACCATGTACAGCAAGTGCAGTCAAGCCCAGATACCAATTTCATATATAGGTCGTTTTTGTGAGATCGCAGGGCGTATTGTATGCAGTGTACTTAACATATTGTATTGTAACATATTATTCTACCCGACCCTTGTAAATCGTCATTGATATCCCCGTCCATTGTATTCATGTCCAATTAAATCGACTTGGCGGGGCGGTGAATTCGTTCGATCATGCGACCCATCTTCGGGAAAATTTCGACATAGTCCCACATGTCAAAAATGATGAATTTAGTTGTGAAAAACCTGCGCACTTCTATAAATGTCGATTGATTGATTGAGTGCGAATTTGTTACTGCACATTCAGGAAATCCCTTCTTTGATTGTGCTAGCGATATTTTAGCGACGGCTAGTTAACGACTTTGCAACAACAAACGAACAGATATGGCAGCATCATTATCGAGCCAGCAAGCTTCACGTCAACATTTGCAACTTACCACAACGTTGAATCCAAATAGAACGAACTTGCTCACTCTCTACGATGACCAGCTGGATGAATCGTTAGCCTGTTTGTAGGCGTATATTTCATTACTGGTGACTTGTCAAGAGGACTGATGCACGTGTCCGTGCATGCGCACACACCGACGAACATACTAGGAGGCAACAGTTGACTAGTAGCGTGTCAGCAGCTGTCACCACTCCGACGGCCGATGACAGACTGGGCTGCTGCTGACCGACGAAGCCTTTCATACTAGACGCAACACGTTGGTTCTCGCCTCGATTGGTACCATAAACAGGTGGTATTTTGCACTTGAAATAACAGTCCATTTACAATATGCGTGCATCACGTGAAAAGTTGAATCGCACAAGAAAATCGTAGACAAGATCTGGTTGGGCGACCGTTAACAACAAATAACAATGTGTATATTTCATTGAAGCACACGTGACAAGGACCCTTGTGTGGGCACTACCCTATTTGCGCATCGCTCCAAAGTGTGCGTAGCAAAATGGAGGCGGAGCTAACAGGCGCGTTCCGTTCAATGCGATACTGGCGCTCTCTAACGGCGGAAAGTGTAACTAACGTAACCTAACCTAACCTAAAACAAACAAACAAACATGTATTTGATATAGCGCCAAGTAGAGCAGAGGCGCGTAAAAGAGTTAAACTGGTGCGAACAATATAAAGGAGTATTAGCTCATAGAGGGAAAATAATTGAGCCAGCAAAAATACCACACATGATAATAAAAGAGAAAAACGAGTATAAAAACAGCAAAAGAAATATCTTACACAGTAACATACATCACATCACACATCACATTATACGTTAACACCGGTAACCAATAAAAACGAATGCAAAGAGAACACGATTTAGTGCTGTCGGAATGGAGGAGTTAGACGTGTGGGCAAAGATAGCAAAAATTTGTGCAGAGCAGAAGAGAATGAGGAGTGCTTTTTGCTTCAGGATATAGTGAGTGGCAACAATTTGTGACCCAGATTGGTCTCAATTGGCATCCCTCATCGAGAGTGTGTGAGCTGCGGTTGTTTGTTCTTTCTTTTTATGAATTGATTTGTGATCATTTAATTTAATTACGTTTGAATATTATGTTTTTATGAATCATCGCCTTAATTAATGTTTGTAAATTCATGTAATGTTACGCGCTTTGTGTATTGACGGATTTGTCCTGTATGTGTGACTGTGTTACTGCTGACGTGGACCAATCAACTGATGACACGACATGACCTGACAGACCCTATATAAGCCCGCAGGAAATGCAATACATTCTTATTCTGTTCCACGCCGTGGCCGGTGTTTGTATACTTGTGGAGTCTAAGCGTTACAAGTGGTGACCCTACGACGTTCTATCATTTTATTTTCATATTATTGGTTCATATTCAATTCCGTTACCTGTATTTTCGCTGCTTACTTATCCTCTGGTCATTTTCTCCGTTATTTAATTTTCATTGCCCTCATTTTGCGTCACATTATCGTGCTATCACATTCATCCACATCATTTCACCCTCATCATGGAGACGGAATATCCCAAGCCCACACCGCATCGTGCCGACGCCGAGGACGCCGCCACTGAGGACGCCGGTATCCACCACGTCTCAGTCAAACGACCGCAGTTTGTCGAAACGGACGCTGAGGCGTGGTTCAGGGTGCTGGCGTCTCAATTCAAGCTGAGCCGCGTGACGGTCGAGTCGACCAAGTTTCATCATGCCATGTCAGCGCTGCCGACCAACGTCATCAGACGGCTCGCCGCCAGTGTGCTGGACTCGGAGAATTTCACGCTGCTCCGAGCTGAGGTCCTCAGGATCTTCGAGCGCACCAAGACAGAACTCTTCGAGGAGCTGGTGGCGAAGGCGACGTTATCCGGCAAACCTTCGGCGCTGATGTGCGAGCTGCAGACCCTGGCGCACAGAGTGGGAGCCTCGGGCGACCTCATTCGTCACAAATTCACCCAAACTCTGCCACCATCCATCGGTCCTGTCCTGGCAGCAAAGACGACCCTGTCTCTCGACCAATTGGCGGAGTTAGCGGACGACCTGATGCCTCTCGCCAGGTCCTACCAGTCAGCACAACCGTTCGCAGTCCCCAACACCTCCAACTACCAACAACCGGCCAACTACCAGCGTGGACCGAGTGGACGTGGACCGAGGCCGTTCCGCGGAGGCCAGCGACCCAAAGTTTGTCTTAGCCACTACTTCTACGGCCCCGAGGCTAGAACGTGTAAGCCGTGGTGTACGTGGCCGGACAAACGCACTGTCGTCACGTTGGAGCCGTCGTCGCGCCCTGCGTCTCGTTCCACGTCTCCGCAGCGCCAGCCGGAAAACTAGAGCGGCAGGCTATGGTGGCTGCACCATCAGGCCTGCCGCTTCTAACAGTTGCAGCCCGTGTTGGTGGACGCTGGGTACAGTTCGTGGTGGACACCGGCACCGGAATCTCCATCGTCCCGCCGAGCATGGTGAACAGGTCCTCTCTGTGTCCTACTTCGGTCCTTATTTATGCAGCCAACGGCCAGCCCATGACGGCTCATGGCGAGGCCCGACTGCAGATCGCCGTGCCGAAGCTGCGACGCACCTTCACGTGGACGTTCGTCGTGTCGGACTCTGTTTACCCTCTGCTCGGCCACGATTTCCTTCGACACTTTGAACTCATCGTCGACTGTCGCAACAGCTGCATCCGCGACGCCACGACAACGTTGAGAGCGCCTGCCACCGCCAGCCGTGAGCAACACGTGGGCCTGGTGGTGAATGATTTGGGTCACCTGCCGGCGTATGTCCGTTCGCTGCTGACTCAACATTCGCCGCTGCTCTCACCGCGTGAGGTCAACTGCCGGACTGTGATGCCCGTCCATCACAACATTGATACCGGCAGTGTGGCCCCTGTTTTCGCTCGCCCGCGTCGACTCACACCCGATAAAGAGGCCGCTGCAAAAGCCGCCTTCGACCACCTCATCGAGGCCGGTATCGTCCGTCGATCCAACTCGCCGTGGTCTTCTCCGCTCCACATGGTCGCCAAGAAGACCCCCGGTGAGTGGCGCATCACGGGCGACTATCGTGCGCTTAACGCCTGCACGGTACCAGACAGGTACCCTCTCCTGCACGTGCAGGACTTGTCGGCGCGGCTGGCGGGCATGGCGGTGTTCTCCAAGCTGGACCTGCTGCAGGCGTACTACCAGGTGCCTATGAACGAGGACGACATTCCGAAGACCGCCGTCGTCACTCCGTTCGGGCTCTTTGAGTACATGTTCATGCCGCTGGGGCTGCGCAACGCCGGCGCCACCTTCCAGCGGCTGATCAACAGCGTTCTTGGGCACCTGGACTGTACGTTTGCTTACCTGGACGATGTGCTGGTTTTCTCGCGGGATCAGGAGCAGCACAAGCGCGACCTGTCAGCTGTGTTTGAGGTCTTCGAACAGTATGGCCTCCGCCTGTCCCTAGAGAAGTGCTCGTTCTTCCAGACGAGCATCGACTTCTGGGCCACAATATCACAGCTGACGGAGTTCGCCCTCCGGACGCCAAGATCGCCGCCATCAGCGATTTCCCAGCACCTTCGGATTCTGCCTCTCTCCGACGTTTTCTCGGAATGGTGGGTTTTTACAGGCGAATGATTCCGAGTTTCGCCAAGATAGTCCATCCACTCTCGGAACGGACCAAGATGCAGCCCAACGCCAAGTCCCTCACGTTAGATGACGAAGAGAGAGCGGCATTCGTCGCTATCAAGGAGGCGCTGGAGAACGCGTGCACTCTTCCACATCCGCTGCCCAAGTGCTCACACCTGCAGCTCGTCACCGACTGCTCGTCCACGGCCGCCGGCGCGGCCCTGCATCAAATGGTCGACGGCAGCCCACAACCGGTATCTTTCTTCTCAAAGAAGCTGTCCGTGGCGCAAAGGAAGTACTCAGTGTACGACCGCGAGCTGCTGGCCGCCTACTACGCCGTGCTGCACTTCCGGCACCACCTGGAGGGTCGATCGGTGACGCTGCTGACCGACCACAAGCCGCTGGTGTCAGCGTTCAGCAGTCCCAACGTGGCCAAGTCTGACCGTCAGCAGCGCCACTGGTCGTACATCACCGAGTACGTGTCGGATGTGCAGCACATCAAGTGCGCTGACAACATTGTCGCGGACTGTCTTTCACGCAGCGTGAACGCTGTCGAAATCGATGTCTGCGACCTGCCGGCCATCGCACGTACACAAGCAGATGACGCTGAGACCCAGACTGCTGCTGCTTCGCTGACGCCGGTGAAGACGTCAGGAGATCTTCCGTTGTTGTGTGACCTGTCGACTCCACACCCCAGACCGTTCCTGCCCGAGAAGTGCCGCTTATCTGTGCTCAATCAAATGCACAGTCTGTGCCACCCAGGTATTGCGGCCAGTGTCATGATGATAAAATCTCGGTATGTCTGGCCGAAGATGGAGTCAGATATCAAGTCGTGGGTCCGCGCCTGCACCGCGTGCCAACAGGCCAAGATAACCAGGCACACCAATTCGCCACGGACAGAATTCGACGTTCCAAGTACACGCTTCGAGTGCGTCCACTTGGACATAGTGGGACCGCTGCCGCCGGCCACGTCGCGCTACCACCTGCAGTCGACACCCTACCGCTACTTGTTAACCTGTATCGACAGACCCAGCCGTTGGTCCGAGGCCGTGCCGCTGACGGAAATCTCTGCCGCGTCCGTCGCTGAGGCCTTCATGTACCACTGGGTATCCCGGTTTGGTGTGCCACTTCGTGTGGTGACTGACCGCGGTACCCAGTTCGAGTCGGAGCTGTTCCGTGAACTTTCCGCCCTGGTCGATTTCCACCGTGTGAGGACTACGGCATACCACCCGCAGTCAAACGGCCTCGTGGAAAGACTCCATTGGGTGATAAAAACAGCTTTAACAGCTCGGCGACAGGACTGGCTCTCGTCACTGCCGGTGGTGATGCTGGGTGTGCGACTGCTGCCGACTGAGTCGGGTATTTCTCCTTTCACAGCTGTCACTGGCGGATACCTGCTGTGTCCCAGAGTCCCGACGGGCGACACCGTCTCGACCAGGACGCAGCACCAGTTTGTGATGGAGTTGGCCCGGAGGATGCAGGAGGTGGATTTCCACAGCATGTCGGCCGGTACAGTGCACGGTACGTCTCCGTCTTATGTGCCGGCTAAGCTGATGTCCTGTGAGCAGGTGTGGGTTCGTGTAGACCGAGTGCGAAGACCGCTAGAGGCGCCTTACCGCGGTCCGTTCCGCGTCGTTTCGAGGTCTCCGAAGGTGTTCAAGATCGCCCTACCAACTGGCGGGTCGGAGACTGTGTCAATCGACCGCCTCAAACCGGCCGTCGTTCCAGCCGCAGTGTCTGCCGCCAAACTGGCGCCGTCCGCACCTCCCACACCAGCTCCGAGGACTGCAACCGCCCCGCCTCCCACCCCTGTACCGGCGCCTCGTGCCTCTCCGTCACCACAGCTGCCACCGCAGCCGCCACCACAGAAGACCACCCGGGCAGGTCGGAAAGTCCGGTGTAAGGTAGACCCAGACTTTGACTATTCTTGACCATACCCTTGATTTCGAGACTGACGTTTTGATTGGACTTATCTCTATAGTTTTTTCGTGTTCCGTCCATTGCTGATTTTGTTGCATTTGTCGCATTGTCTCCATTTATATTTCTAGGTTTATTCGTGTATAGCTTTAACACCCACGTCTCACGTCTCTGCACGGGCTACTCCGTATATCTGCTGTATGCCAGAGTAGGCCTGTGTAGTACAGTGGGGCGCACGTCGTTCACTGCTGCTTCCTGCGTGCTGATGTTATTGTGCAATAATTCATATAGTGTGTATTGTTATATATTTGTTATACATATGTCCTCATCATCATTTTTTCATCATCATGATCGTCATCACCGTCATCACCATTAGTTGTATGTGTAATCAGCTGGTGCAGTGCGTGAACGTACGCCGTGTATATTCTCTCGTGTGTCTTATGTATCATGTACCTTGTCCGTGTATCGCCCAGCTCCGCTCTGGTAGGGGGAGTCCTATAGTGAGTGGCAACAATTTGTGACCCAGATTGGTCTCAATTGGCATCCCTCATCGAGAGTGTGTGAGCTGCGGTTGTTTGTTCTTTCTTTTTATGAATTGATTTGTGATCATTTAATTTAATTACGTTTGAATGTTATGTTTTTATGAATCATCGCCTTAATTATTGTTTGTAAATTAATGTAATGTTACGCGCTTTGTGTATTGACGGATTTGTCCTGTATGTGTGACCGTGTTACTGCTGACGTGGTCCAATCAACTGATGACATGACATGACCTGACCGACCCTATATATGCCCGCAGGAAATGCAATACATTCTTATTCTGTTCCACGCCGTGGCCGGTGTTTGTATACTTGTGGAGTCTAAGCGTTACAAGGACATGAGGAGGAAGTTGATTGTAAAGACGGGGAGCAGAAAAGTAGAATGACTTGGCCGACCAGTTTGGCTCATGAAGAGCAGGAGGAGAAACAAGAGGTACAGGACGACGATTGGAAGGTCGCTCGTTGCACTGTAGGAGGGTAAGTAAGTAGGAAGGAGGAGAAGGCGACTGAAGAAGTTTATATACAAGACAGCAAAACTTATGATGGATCCTCGAAGGGACTGGCAGCCAGCCTAGTTGCCGAATATGTACAGAGGCTGGTGTCCTAGGCGGAAGACGCAAAACGAACCGACAGGAAAGGTTAATGATTGACTGAAGGGAGCGAAGAGTTTTTTGAGGTAGGTGAAAAATAAAGAATTGCAATAGTCGAGACGGGAGAAGATATAAGAATTAACAAGAAGCAGTGCAGACTATTCGTCGATGTGTCGGCGTATAGGGTAGAGTTGGCGCAAGATGAATCGACAGGATCGGGTAACGTTTATAATATGCTTGGAGAAGTCAAGTGAAGGATCAAAGACAATGCCCAAACTACGAATATGAGAGGAGAGGGACAAATGAAGACAGTTCGGAGAAATCCTAGGAGGGTAAAATAAAATATACTCTGTCTTATCAGGATTCAAGAGATCTCTGGAGGTCGCCCAGGCCCAGCTATGTTGGATAGAAGTTGGTCAATGAGATAACTGTTAGAGGACGAAAAAGGGAAGTAAATTTGGATATCATCCGCATAAATGTGAAAAGATATAGGATAGGTGCGGAGGATCGGACAAAGAGAAGAAACATAAGGATTAAACAAAAGAGGACCGAAAAGAGAGCCTTGGGTAACACCCGAAATAATAGGAGAAGAAGATGAATATTCAGAGTTACAGCGTACCGAAAACGGCCGATCAGCAAGATTGGATGACAATAGAGACAGCGCGGAGGAAGAAAAACCGGCATGCCGTAGATCCTGGTGGAGAGTAGAGTGATTCACAAGGTAAAAAGCGGAAGAAAAGTCAAGCGAAATGAAAAGCACAGAATTACCCACGGAAAAAGAAGCAAGTATAGCATTAAGCAGAGAGAGGAGCAGAGTTTCAGTTGAGTGTCCGGAAACGAAACCAGATTGACATGGATCTAGGGCCGAATATATGCAAGGGCGGAGCTGAGGAAGGATGGCAGCTTCAAGAAGCTTGGAAGGAAGAGGAAGCAAAGAAATAGGCCTGTAATTGCTGGGGATGGAGGATTCAAGGGAAGGTTTTTTGAGAATAGGTGATACAATGGCGTGTTTAGATGCTAGGAAATTACCATGAAGAAAAGAAGTATTTACAAGATGGGTAAGCACAGGATGAAGCAGTAAGATGAAGTCAGAGAGGACACGAAAGTTGATTAGGTCAGAAGGGCACCTGGATATTTTTAGCTTACTTTGAAGCTTGATTGTCATCGCAGGTGTGATAGGTGAGAAGGCATCGAGGGAAGTATTTGAGGACGAAAAAGTTAGAGGAAGGGAGGAGGAAGGAAGCTTTGATCTGGCGAAGACAAGTTTATCGCAGAAAAAAGATGAAAAACATGACGCAGAAATATAGCAAGGAGCCGATTTGGAAAAACCGGTGATAGATTTCAGGGTGTGCCACCTGGAGTCAGAAGAATTTGAGCGGGATGAAAGCTTATCTTTTTAATATAAAGATTTTGCAAGATCGAGAGAGGAAAGAAAAGTATTTCGAGAGTCGCAAAAAGACAGCCAGTCGGACTCAGTGCGAAATCGGCGCCAACGTCGTTAATGGGCACGGGTCTCTGCACGTAAGTGGCGTAAATCCGAATTTAACCACGGAAGTGGCGAGACAGAGGATCACGCGACGGCGCAGTGGGAACAGAACCTCATTAATATTACACAAAGATTCATTTATGAAGTGTGAGATGGCTGAAGAGGGAATAAAATTGTAGATAGTGGGAGAGAGAGAAGAAACTAGGAGAGAGAAATAGGAAGAGTCGAAGTTACTGTAATCTCGTGAATAGTAGGTTTTTGGTGAGTGTGTAGTAGCCAGTTTTTGACGTTTTAAAGCAAAGGAAATGAAGCTATGATCGTATGTGGTGGCATCAGGGGGGAAAGTAAGCAGACCGGGAAGAATAAAATTTGCAGATGAAGCTGTACAAATGAGAAGATCGAGAGTGTGGCCTGAAGTATGAGTAATACCCGAATTCATAACAGAAAGACCCCAAGAATTAAGTAAAGAAAGAAAATCAGAAGCATAGGGCTGTGATAGGGGACAGTCCACCCAGAAATCAAAGTCTCCAAGAATAATAAAATTATCGTAAAAGTGTTGGAAAAAATACGAAATAAGGGTGTCAAAGTCGGAGATAAATTGAGAAGATGAGCCTGGGTTATTATGGCGGTAGACAAGCAGTAAGCCCAGCTTAGGCGACGCAGGCAGAGAGAAGTAGCGATGTACTCAAATGTCATTGATGTGAATGAAAGGTCAGAAAGTAAGGAAATACCTAGAGAAGAATTAAAAATAACGCCGACACCGCCACCCGAAGTTTTAGAAGAATTTGAGGAGGAGCGACAGACATGCAGTTTGCATGCAGACATGCATGCAGACATTGTGTGAGTGAGCGCAGTTTGATGAGTCATCGCATTGCGGGGTCGATGAACCCGTCGAACCGAAGCTCGTGACAAAGGGGGTTTTGGTCTACGTCTGAAGACGTTGACGACAGTATCTATTGGATTGTGTTCGAGTGTGTACGTGCATGTTGTGTTGGTCCATTGGACCAATGTCGTTGTCTTACCTGCCTTTGCTATTGAGCTCAGAATATATGACGTGTCTCGGTTAACCATTGACTATAACTTGAACATGGCGCAGCCGACAGTTGACACAGCAAGCTCGTCTCATCAGATGCAGCCGTCTCAAACGTCAGTATGGGCCGGGAGAGTCTCTATGCCCGAAAAACTGGACCTGAGTGTTGACCGGAGCGAGTCATTTTTCGTGTGGAAAGATCGTTGGGAAGATTATTTGCTATTGACCGGTCTTCAAAACCAACCCAGAAAAATGCAGGCCGCAGTACTTCGATCGTGCCTCAACGATGAAACGCTGAGAACAGTGAAAAAATTTCAAATGGATGAAAACGACAAAGACATCATCGACGTCATCGTTCGTATGCTGGCAGAGTACGCAAAAGGCCAGGTAAACGAAGTCATCGAACGGAAAAACTTCAACGGCCGCTCTCAGAAAATTGGTGAGTGCTTCGAAGATTTTTTGATCAGCCTCCGAGAGATGAGCACCACTTGCAATTTCTGTGACCAATGTCGGGATTCCTTGATCCGCGATCGCATCGTCGTCGGTGTCAGAGACACAGCAACAGTGAAAAAACTTTGCAGCGTGAAAAATCTAACGCTATCTACAGCCGTTGAGATATGCAGAGCTGAAGAGGCAGCCAACCGCGACACAGATTTGATCGAAAACAGTCGGGATACTCACGTCAATAAAGTGCAACATAGGCACCCCACTGTGACGCATGATAGGCGCATAGGAAGGGACACGAACGAGTGCACAAGATGCGGACGTCGCCACCGAGCGAGCGAAAAATGTCCAGCGCTCGGAAAACAATGCGAACGGTGCGGTAAATTTTATCATTTCGAAATCAAGTGCCGCAGCGTGATTCGCACAAACAAAAAGACGCATGAGAAATGTACAGATAACGACCGTGTCTCTGCAGCAGTTGTTTCAAACGTAACCACTGTAAAAGCACCAAAGGTGGACGTCGTGGTTGGGGGTCAAATTCGTGTGTCGCCTCTTCCAGATATCGGAGCATACATTACAGTCGCCGGCACTTACATCATGAAACATTTGAAGAATGTCACATTGAAAACCAGTACTGACAGCCCCATTTCAGCAGACGGAACCAAAATGCGTTCGATGTGTGTCTTTCAAACCACCATCGCCATTGGCAACGCATCGACTACGGTAGACATTATTGTCGTAGAAGGCGTTCATGGACTCCTTCTCTCCTGGCATGTTTGTCGTGAGCTACGTTTGATTCCGGTAAATTTTCCTCTACAAATGTCACCGTGTATGCCGTGTGAAACTGCACATCAGGTGAATCAAATGAAATCGCAGTCGTATGACATATTCAGTAAATTTGCAGATGTGTTCAGCGATGAAATTAAAGTTCTGACTGGCGAGACATTCAAAATAAAATTGCGAGAGGACGCAATTCCGCATAGTGTCTCAGCACCACGCATAGTACCACTTCCACTACAAGCAGGACTGAAAGACGAGATTCAGCAATTACAAGAACAAGGAATTCTATCACCTGTAACTGAACCTACGGATTGGTGCTCACCAATTGTAGTCACGCCGAAAAAAAATGGAGGTGTTCGTCTGTGTGTGGACCTCACCAAATTGAACAAATGTGTGAAACGTGAACTTTTTCAGTCCGGCACTCCCTCGGAATGCGTTGCATCATTATTGCGTCAGAGGCAAAAATTTTCGCAGTATTTGATGCGAAAAAAGGTTATCATCAATGTCCGCTCGATGCTGACAGCCAAGCACTCACTACGTTTATTACACCGAACGGCAGATACATGTTCAAGCGCGCTCCATATGGTATCTCTTCCATATCAGATCATTACAATCGGCGCATGGATGAATCACTGGAAGGACTGCCGGGTATCCAGCGTCTTGTCGACGACGTCATAATATACGGCCACACAAAGCAGGAGTTGCAGACGCGCGTGTGTAGTTTTTTGTTGAGATGTCGCGAAAAAAGTATCACACTGAATATTACTAAAGCGCGGTATATGCAAATACAGTGCAAGTTCGCCGGATTTGTGCTGAACGCAGCTCTACAGTCCGTCGTTTCGAAGTCGGTGATGCGGTTTATGTCCAGCTGTTTAATAGCGATCGTAAATGGTCGCCGGCTGTTGTGAAATATGTGAATGGCCAAATAGCTGAGCTGGAATGTGATGGTCGAGTGCTACGGCGACATTTCGACCATATTCGCTGAAGATGTTCAGCGGAAGAGGAGATTGACGGCGGTGGTTCCACAGCGGTTGAGCCGGCATGCGACTCTGCACATGCGACGGTTCCTGTGACTGCCACAGACGGATGTGTTGGAGAGAATGCTACGGAGCATGGGCGGACCACGTCCGATCATCAGGGTGAAAACCAGGGTGATGGTGGTGAGGTTCAAGTCGAAGCCGAGCAATCTGCCCCTGATAGTGCAAGTCCTGTTGTGTTGAGACGTTTCAGTCGTATTCGGCGTCTTCCTCAGCGTTTTATTAGTGTTATCTTGTTTATGCTGGGGTAAATAGCGTTGTGTCTATCTGTGAGCGATGTTTAACGTTTCATTTTGTGTATCTGTAGTGTGATTGTGTGCAGTGAGAGAGTGTGATAGATTGTCCACGTTGACTGAGATTGTGTGTGCGTGAACTTGGTAATGTGTCTATGTGTGATTGTGTATAGTTGAATTGTATATTGCGTGCGAGAGTGTATGAGCGAGTGTGTGTAGTTGCTTCGGTGCGTGTGTGTGTATGCGTTTAGTGAAGTGTGCATGCCCCGCGGCGGCGAGCGATTGACCGGCTCGCCGTTGATTGGCTGTGGCGGTGGGCCTTAGGCCTGTGCGCGTGTGTGTGTGCTCCCTTGTGTCACGGTGTGAGTTTGGAGTCGTGTTCGAAGTGTTGTCGGCGTGTGACGTTTTGTGGTCGCGCGTGGGGCGGTGATGCCCACGCGCACCTGTCTGAATATATCTTACTGTTTTTGTTTTCTTTACAGTATCGTTCGCAGATTTGAGCTTGTGATCTGAGGGGGAAGGGTGATATATATGTGTGTCATATTTAGCGTAGCCAAGCCATGATGAAACTTTCTGACTTGGAGACATTTGTGAAGCAGAGGGGAAAGCACGTTTACCGAATCGGGGTGGTTTTTTGTGGTTGTTTCCAATACAAGGCTTTCTGATTCAATTCAATATTTAATTAGACAGCACCGACACATCAACCTATCATTCCTCGTAATCATTTTCGTATCTGTTATATTGTATGTAAGCTTATTCGTGACCCCCTTCAACCTTCCTATCTTTCTGGTCTCCTCACTGTATCTTCTGCATATTCCCGCAATTCTCGCCCTCTCGTCAGCTCCCTTGCTCTCAACGAATCAACTTGGTCCGCTAAATCGTTTTCTTTTTTTGCTCCTCGTTTGTTCAACTCTCTTCCTGATACTATTGTTCGTGCTCCTTCCTTTAGTTCTTTCCGTTCATCTCTTCTCGATTACTTGTTAAACTTATCGTTTGATCCCTCGTCACATACTCTCACTCCCTATGCTACGGTCTGATTTCATGATTTACTCTGCTCTTGTCATGTTCTTACTGTTGTAGATATTTTTATCTAATTGTGTTGCCTTTTTCATGTGTGGTCTGCTCTTTATTTGAAGTTTGTGCTTTGCGATATTTGGTGGTAGCTTTGGTGTTACGTTGCGGGAGCGTGTATATGTGCGCTAAACCAAATATATTGCTTGTTTGTTTGTTTATTGATCCGGATATTGTTTGGAAGGATACAGTATGATTTAAATAAATTTACATTGTATGAAAGGAAGGGGTATAATAATGTATGTTAGGCAGGGAGTACTTTTGAAAACGATTGATTTTCGATTACCACGTTTAACGATTGTTTTCAAGCGAATTTCTGTGAATATTGTAGTTTGTTTTTGTTTGGTTCAAGCGGTGATGTTCTAATCAGTGTTATATATAGAAGTCCTAATAGTGACAAAGATAACAACAATAGTCTCCTGCAGCTCATGCAAGAAATTGGCGATTCGAAAGCTAAATTCAAGGTGTTGGTTGGCGACTTCTACCTGCCTAACATCAAATGGGAAAATTACACATCAAGTGGTGGACCTCAGGAATTCAGCTCTCTTTTTAGTGAGAAAGTTAGAGATTGTTTTTCGGTGCAAAATATTTAGGTTACTAGAATGAGAGGAGGAAATGCTGCCAGTACTCTTGATCTATTATTCACGAATGACGATGAAACTCTAGAGGATGTTTGTATAGATTGTCCGATTAGAAAAAGTGACTATGTTTGTATCAACGCCGGCTTGAACTTGAAAGTACAAGATTATGACAGAAAAAACAAGTATTAATGTATGAAAAGGCGGACTATGAAACGATGAAATATAAACTCGACATTGATTGGAAGACATTTCTCGGATATGTCACAAACACTGATGAAAAAGGGAGAATATTTCGGAGTAGCATAAGGCAACTTATTGATGAATATGTACCAAGACGAGGAACCGATATGAGGCAGGCAGGAGTTTGTAAAAACGTATCCATGAGTAAGAAAGTATGGCAAAGAATAAAGAAAAAACAGAGACTATGGAATAAGATGAAAAAGATGAAGATGGAAGGTGGCTTGCCGGACCAGTACAAGAATATTGAGACAGAATATCGACGTTTGGACAATCAGATTAGAAGAGAAACCGGAAATGCTGCAAAAAACGGGGAACAAGAAGTAGCAAAAATGTGAAAAACAAATGTATTCTGGAAGATTGTAGCTTCAAAGACTGAAATCAAATCGGGGATCTATATCTTGATGAGAACAACAAAGAGAAAACTGCAACGTCAAACGAGGAAAAATCACAAATACTGTCGAAACAATTTGCGAGCGTGTTCATAGAGGAGCCTGGTGGAAAAATACCCACGGCGGAAAAATATGTACCGACATTGGACAACTTTGAAATAACGAAGGAGACGATTAGAAGAGTATTGAATTGCTTGAAAACGGACAAGTCGCCAGGACCTGATGGCATACATCCCTTAATTATATAGGAACTACGTGAATAACTACGGTAACCCTTGTCTATCATATTTACAAACTCTTTTAAGGAAGGAACGGTACCAGAGGAGTGGTGTAGTGTCGGAGCGACGGCGGGGGAATCTGAGGTGTGGCTTGACTCACACGTATATTGAAAACACAGACAAGTTAACTGAACGAGACCTACACCTAGACTGATTTGATCCTATAGCCTGACCCCGATTAAACATTGCTGTCATGCGTGCCTTCCTCTGATTGGTCCATTTCACAATCGTACGATACACGTCACAACTTAGCGATACACGTCGCGCCATCTTTACAATCGCAATACATCACTTAATTAAACCGCAGATGATACAAGACACTACATTACCCCCTCACTTAAAATAATACACACCATCAGAAAGATGAGCGGGGTTTTCGTCGATAGTAGCTGGCTTTTTGGCAGCGACGCCGCCAGTCTTTACCGATGCCGGAATCGCAGCCGCAGTAGCACTCAGTTTTTTATGACGACCCTCGGTGCCGACGCACGTGGTGGTGAGGAATCGTTGAGGTCGATATCTACGGCAGCTACATCGCCTGGTTCGCGAACGACAATTTATCGGAATAACTCCGGAACGTCGGGAGCCGGAGCCCACCGGCTTGCAGACCGCGCCCCGCCGACTTGGCCGCTGCAGACCTGCAGAAATGCCGATGTTGCGCACAGTGGATCTGACCGGATCACAGCCTGACACTGCTGCAACCTCGTCACTGTCGCTGTCGTGACGTCACTGTAGCTGTCGTGACTTCTCTCTGATCCCCCTTCTCAGCCAAAAGAGCGACTGTCGTACGCTGTCGTGCGTTTGCGGAGAATGACAGTTGACGCAGAGGATGCGCTGTCGGTGCGTCGTTTTGCTTCAATCTGGTTTTGTGGCAATACCTTTCTTTTGGTTTCTTTTGGTTCGGTTACTTTTTTCAACACCTGTCCAATTCCGGGTTGAATCGTAACTCCAAGTTTCGCCTGCGTGGAGAAGACCAATATACCTTCTGAATATCTGGTATCGATAATGAAAAAACAGTCATAGTCGTGCTATTGTGGTGACGTTGTTTCATTTGGAGTGATTGCGACGCATATAAGCGTTATGCGACAATTGCGCTGTCCATTGTTATGTTTTGTGTTTTGATTACTATGAGTTGTTTTAGTATACATTGGTGTTATGTTATATTATATATTTATTGTAATTACTATTAGTTTTCTTTTGCATTATTTAATGTTAGTGTCGTATTTGAATATGTTCTTGTGCTGTGTGGGCCACTCTCGGCTTTATGATTGGTCCACGTCTGACCTGTCGCTGGCGTGGCACCTGATTGGTCCACGTCAGCAATGACCTGGCAGTATGTAGTTAGACGCCGCTTGCACACATAGCATTTGTTCAATTGTTCCTTGGTCACGCTTCGGTGTCGTAGACATAATATATGCGCGTACTAGTCTGCGAGTACTGGTTTTTTTTCTGTAGCTAATCGCTACAAGTTGTGCCCCGAGTGAGTCGTGAGTACATTTTTTTCCGTTATCATTCTCCATATTTCAATATTTATCACTCACCTGATTCGTCCTCTGGCCATTCATTTTTTCACGTGTCTATATTTTCTGGTTTCATATATTTTTTTCAATTTCAACCTCTTTTCCTTAGTTTTCATTGTTCTGCCAGTATTTCGTCGGGTCTATTTCACATCCTATTCGTTATTTTCATTTATTTCCGTCACCCATTGTCGGTCCGTTGCCATTTCACTTTGTCGTTCTCATTCTTCGAATCACAATGTCATCTGACGACAAATTCCATGTCGAGCCTGAGGCCACTGTCAACCGCGTCGCCGTAAAAGTGCCTGTATTTATGCCCAAGTCTGCTGAAGGCTGGTTTCACATTTTGGAGGCGCAATTCAGGCTGCAAAATATCACCGTTGACGGGACGCGTTTCGACCACGTGCTGGCGTCACTTCCTCTGGACGTCATCACTCAACTTCCACCCAGTTGTCTGAATACGCGCAGCTACAGTACCATCAGAGAAGAAGTCACTCAGCTGTATGAACGCTCCAGACCGGAGCTGTTTGAAGAGCTCATATCGGAGCAGCCGCTGACCGGAAAACCATCAATTTATATGGCTGAGCTGCAAACAACCGCTCGCAAGGTGGGGGTATCGGATGACCTTGTTCGACACAAGTTTGTACAGGCCCTCCCATCAGCTATCGGACCGGCTCTGGCTTCGCATAAGGAATTGTCCTTGACGGGATTGGCCAAATTGGCAGATGAACTGGTTCCCCTGCTGGCGTCAACATCGTTTGGCATAACGACACCAACTGTACCGTGCCTGGCGGCCCCCGCTGGGGCTTCCGCATCAGCTGGCGTGCGCGATGCGTTCAACAGAAGTCCGGCCACATCGCCGAGCACCGGTCTAGGTCTCCAGCCGTATTTCGTCGGACAGAAGCCGCAGGTATGCAGAGCACACCTGTTTTACGGGCCCAAAGCTCGTACTTAAAAGACTTGGTGCCGCTGGCCCAAGAAGAGCCGTGACGTCCGAATGGAGCCGTCCTCGCGTACTGCCTCACCTGCTCGTCAGCCGACGGAAAACTAGTGAGGCGGGCGTGTAACTCTGTGAATACTCGCCTGCCGTTCTTGCAAGTCACAGTCGTCATAAATGAGAAGCCGTATATGTTCATCGTGGACACGGGCGCGGCGGTATCAGTAATACCCCCGACAATCGTGTCACCAGCTACAGTTGAACCGAGCGCGGTGAGCATCAGGTCGGCAGGTGGGCAACCAATAAAAGTTTACGGCGAGGTTCGTTTGAAGGTTGGTCTACGCTGTCTCCGTCGTCAGTTGTACTGGACTTTTATCGTCGCTGACGTCACGCAAGCTCTCATCGGCCAGGATTTTTTGGCCCATTTCGACTTGATTGTGGATTGTCGTCGGCGCAGCATTCGCGATTCGAGCACAGATTTATCTGTTCAATGCTCAGTTTCTTCTGTGAACACATGCGGTGTTGTTGTCAACGATGCAGCTGATGTTCCTCCGAGTGTGCAGCTGCTGCTGTCGAAATTTCCGTGTCTCATCTCGCCGTCTCAGTATCCACCGACAGCAAATACATCAGCTGTTTCGCACACCATCGATACGGGCAGCTCTGCACCAAAGTTCGCTTCGCCACGCCGCCTCAACCCGCAGCGAGAAGCGGCAGCGCGTCAAGTCTTCGACCAGCTGCTTGAACAAGGTATAGTGCGTCCGTCGAAGTCTCCGTGGGCTTCACCGCTCCATCTTGTTCCGAAACGAAGCCCGGGTGAGTGGCGTGTGACGGGTGACTACCGCGCTCTCAATAGCATCACAGTCCCCGACCGCTACCCGCTGCCGCATATACATGCGGTGGCGTCGCGCATACACGCCAAGACGGTGTTCAGTAAGCTTGATCTGGTGCGCGCCTTTTATAATATTCCGTTGACACCAAGCGACATTGAAAAAACGGCGATCACAACACCGTTCGGGCTATTTGAGTACATGTTTATGCCTCTTGGTCTGCGTAACAGTGGAGCCACTTTCCAGAGGTTCATGGACTCCATCTTTCGCCACTTGTCCTGTGTTTTTGTATATCTTGATGATATCATAATTTTTTCCGAGTCTGCAAATCGACATGTTTCTGATCTCACCGATGTTTTCCGCGTCCTCAGTTCGCACAAACTTCGTATCGCCGCCGACAAATGCGAATTTTTCAAGACGTCGATAGATTTCCTCGGGCACACCTTCAGTGGTGAGGGCATCGGCCCGCCGTAGCACAGAGTTGAGGCCATTCAGGCATTTCCTCTGTCAGAGGACACTGCGAGATTGCGTAGATTTATAGGCATGGCCGGGTTTTATCGCCGTATGGTCCCGCACTTTTCAGAGATATCGCACCCTTTGTCGGAAATGTTACGAAAATGCCAGAAGAATGCTGCGGTTGTGTGGTCCGAGGAAGGAGAAGCTGCATTCGACGCAGTGAAACAAGCTCTGGCAACCGCATGTTTGTTGGCAGCTCACCATCCGACTGCGTCCGACTACCACCTGGTCACAGATTGTTCCGCGCACGCTGCTGGCGCCGCTCTGCACCAGGTAGTGGATGGTACGCCTCACGTGGTCGGTTTCTTTTTTAAGAAATTATCGCACGCACAGCAGCAGTACGCTGCTTTCGACCGCGAGATGCTGGCAGCATACATGGCCGTTATGCACTTTAAGCACACGATACAAGGCGGCCGTACCATCTTGTTCACCGACCACAAACCTTTGGTCGGTGCTTTTTACAGTCGTCGCCCCGCCAAGCTGGATCGCCAGCAGCACCATCTCGCGGTGCTCACTGAATACGTGGCCGACCTGCACTTTATCAGGGGCGCAGATAATGTCGTCGCGGACTGCCTATCGCGCGCAGCGTGAAGTATCGCCGTAGACGCGTGGGATCTGCCGGCTCTGGCGGCTTCTCAGGCCGCTGATCCGGACATGTGTGTCGCTCAGCACTCTCTGAAGCCTTTTCCCGTGAGCGGCGACCACATGTTGTACTGCGAGACGTCACAGGGCCACCCGCGTCCGTATGTGCCACTGTCTCACAGACGCGCCATTTTCACCAGCCTGCACAACACGGCTCACCCTGGCAAAAGAGCCAGTGTGACACTCGTGAAATCCCGCTATTTATGGCCGTCGTTGGTGCGAGATGTGCAGTGCTGGGTGACCGAGTGTCTTGCTTGTCAGGAAAGTAAAATTCACCGACATACCAAGCCACCCCCAACGCCATTTGTCGCGTCGGGTGGACGGTTTGAAACCGTTCACAACGACATCGTGGGCCCGCTGCCTCCGCAGGTTATGCGCGGCCACCCGTTTTCCAACGCTTTCCGCTATCTCTTGACGTGTGTTGACCGCGCTACACTCTGGGTCGAGGCCGTACTGCTGGTTGACTGCACCGCAGAAACGATTGCGAGGGCTTTCGTTAATTCGTGGGTCTCACTTTTCGGCGTACCGCTTTTTGTCGTAACCGACCGCGGTCCGCAATTTGAGTCTGACCTCTTCAGAGAGCTCTCCAATACCATCGATTTTCACAGATTGCGCACGACGGCTTACCATCCACAGATCAATGGTTTTATCGAGCGCCGACATCGGGTACTCAAGGCATCTATCCGAGCGCGACGTCAAAAATGGCTCGATGCACTGCCAATCGTACTCATGGGCATGAGGATGCTTCCGTCGTGCCATGGTTTGTCTCCCTTCAGTGCGGTGACCGGCACTGAGTTGATGTGCCCGCGAATCGCTCTCGACGATGCCGACTCTGCAGACAACCAACGTGGTTTTGTTCGAGAGCTGGCGATAAGGATGTCGGAGATGGATTTCCGATCAATGTCTGCTGGCACAAGGCATGGGCAATCGCAGGAGTACGTTTCATCCCAACTGCAGCACTGTTCACACGTGTGGATCCGTGTGGACCGGGTGCGGCAATCGCTGGAGGCTCCGTACAGCGGGCCATATCGTGTGGTGCATCGTGGCCCGGCAGTGTTTACTGTCGAGCTCCCATCAGGATCGACCGAGACCGTCTCTGTCGCCCGGCTGAAGCCGGCCGTCCTAACGGTAAGGTCGCACCATGTATCACCACATCACACTGACACTGCTGACACCACGCCCAAGGCTCAGGCGCCGGCTGACGTCTCACCTCAGTCAGAAGAACCGAGCAGGCATCAGGATACTCGCGTGAAGACGCGCAGCGGTCGAACTGTTCGTTTTCGGCGAGAACCACAGTTTTTCTATTTTTGATTCTATTGTTGTTGAGATGTTTGCATACGATTGTTGTTAGGTGTACATTTTGTATGCTCATGTTACGCCCACATGTACACGGAGAGGCATGTTTATTAATGACTGTGCGTGTGTATATCTCTTATATATAGATGTGTACGCATACGTTGGTTTACGCGTATGTGTGCACATTATTGTATGCGTACAACTGTTGTGTGCGTACTAACGTGTTTGCATTTGTTACATTGTACCTGTTTTTGCGAGTATATAGTGAACTTTTCTTATGTTATTGTTGTGTGCGTACATGACATTTCCTGGCTGGTGTACGTACGGATCATAGATGTACGGACTTGTGTGCTTATTTCAAGTGTTATGCATTTCATGTGTTGATACCAGCTGGTCTTACGTTCAGTTTTTGTACGGAACTTCATGTGTTTTTGTGTGTGTTTCAAGTTTCTACTCTTTGTTCAGTGTATTGTTACCCGAGAATTCTAGTTCCGGGATTCCTCGTGTCGGTAGTTGCTTTCGACTTATCGTTCGTTGAAGTTTTTTTCACAATTATATATTTTTTCCAGGACCGTTTACATATTCGTCTTGTGACTATTCACAACTTCTTCCATGTTTCTTCCGTATCCTGGTTTGAAATGCTCCGCATCAATGGTTTGAAATGTTCCGTCGAACCGCATCACATCATCATTGTTTTCGTTCACCGTTTTTCTCTTTTCGTTCCGTTCTAGATTTGTATCCTGTTTTTTGCTGGTAGCTCCGCTTCTGGGGGAGGGAGTCGTGTGGTGACGTTGTTTCATTTGGAGTGGTTGCGACGCATATAAGCGTTATGCGACAATTGCGCTGTCCATTGTTATGTTTTGTGTTTTGATTACTATGAGTTGTTTTAGTTTACATTGGTGTAATGTTATATTATATATTCATTGTAATTACTATTAGTTTTCTTTTGCATTATTTAATGTTAGTGTCGTATTTGAATATGTTCTTGTGCTGTGTGGGCCACTCTCGGCTTTATGATTGGTCCACGTCTGACCTGTCGCTGGTGTGGCACCTGATTGGTCCACGTCAGCAATGACCTGGTAGTATGTAGTTAGACGCCGCTTGCACACATAGCATTTGTTCAATTGTTCCTTGGTCACGCTTCGGTGTCGTACACATAATATATGCGCGTACTAGTTTGCGAGTACTGGTTTTTTTTCTGTAGCTAATCGCTACACTATCACCCACAGTGACTGATACTGGTAGCGTTACGACGACTTCCAACGGGTGTCGGCCAATGCCGAAAAGCTGAGTGTCAGACGCTGTTACCTCTGAGTCTCTGAAAAGCTTCCTTGCTAGCGGCAAACTCATGACATAGACACTAGCACCAGTATCTACCTGAAGTTCGATGTCTGCTGTTTGGCCTGACTCGACTGTGAATCTTGCGTTGCATGTCAATCTTTTGTCTTGTGCATCTGCCCAGGACAGTATGGTGACCTCTTTGACCGGTTTGATTTTGGTTGGCGCACTCGTCCTTTCCTTTGATCTGCACACAACAGCCCAGTGACCACACCGACCGCACGCATTACATTTTGCATTCCGAGCCGGACAAAATTCAGCTCTGGGTGAGCCGTGCGAAAGGTCGCAGTATGTGCACTGGCTATCTGTCACACCACAGTCACCCTGTTTGCATTTACAGGACATTCTTGTGACATTCACAAGATATAGTGATACACAGACATTCAGATATAATGATAATTCAAGAGTAGCTCTTTAATGGTCACTACTGTATGGAATATAGTCTGCACTCACTAACAAGGTCCTTCATTGATTCGTTCAATTCGCTTACTCGTTTGCTCCATTCCTTAAACGAACACTAGGCAACATTGTTTTCAATATAGTCATATATATATATACTAGCATTAAAACCCGCCCGTTGTGCGGAGCAATTCATAAAAATATTGCAAATTAAAAATAAATAAGGCAAACTCATGAAGACCTTAATCAATTAAAAAGTCTAAATTTCATTATTTTTAATTTTATTTTGACAAAATATTTTCACTCAACCCGCCTCATATTTGAACCCGCCCGACGTGAGGAATAATTCAGAACTCGAGCACCATCCGTTCTGATTCTTGAAGTCAAATCCATTAGTTTTGTATATTAATTCATTGTATACGTTGAAATTGAACGTTTTATTGCTGCCCGCGGGACATTTTTATTTAATAAAAATGAGCCATCGCTTCGTTTGCGTTTCAAGCCCCTGATCATTGAACCAGCGAACCATGAACCAGCGCAATAATGTCACCTCATATTCAAGCATACATACACAGACAGACAGATAATTTCTTCTTTATGTATATATACATAGCATTAAAACCCGCCCGTTGTGCGGAGCAATTCATAACATGAAATTCATATTCAATTCATAAAACAATATGGAAAAATAAAAATGAAATAGGGTACACTCATAAAAATATTAATCAATTGAAAATTATAAGTTTAATTATTTTTATTTCGACAAAATATTTCCCCTCAGTCCGCCTGAGTCAATTTTATACCCGCCCGTCGTGCTGAATAATTCAGAACTCGAACACGATCCGTTTTGCACCTTGAAGTCAAATCCATTGGTTTTGTGTATGGATTAATTCTACAGGGAAAATTGAACGTTCTATTGTCTATAGTTGCTGCCCGCGGAACATTTTTATTTTTAAAAAAAATTTCCTTTTTTAAATGAACCATTTGAAAAAATGATCTAAAAACACTTTTTTAAACCCACCCGTCGTGCGGAACAATTCATACAATAAAATTCATATCAAATCCATAAAATATAATGAATACAAATTGAAAACCAAAAAATGTAACCTATAAATATCTTAATCAATAGAAAAGTCTAAATGTGAATATTTTTGTTCTTATTTTGACAAATATTATCCCTCAACCCGCCTGATATATAAATCTGCCCGTCGTGTGGTATAATTCAGAACACAAACACGAAACAAACAATGAAAGATGATGAAATCTTTTCATCAGAATGTTTCCAAACTATATTTATTACTTAACATCATTCCCCAATATCATTTGCTTAAGTACTATTTTACTTTTACCGCTATAATATTTATTGCTAAAATTTATATATTGTCCGCTATCATTAAAACCCAATATAACCTGAGTCAAACCTACCCAACCCAACCCAACAATCCAATCTTGACCGCACTCAGCCTAGTCTGAGGTGATTTAACTTATTAGTTTGTGATCACAAAATATACTGATGCGATCATAATTTGTAATCAGAAGACTGAGATTATCTACCCCAGGGGTCCCAAACACGCGGCCCACAAATACTTATCTCTCAACCCGCCAATATAGTATCGGAACCAAACTGTAAGGCAGCTAAATTCACATTTGTTGCATAATGCGATATAATTATACACCATTATCATATTATCTCATAATTCCCGGTTAATGCTTCCACTAATGCATCATATTCATACAGTTGTTATTTTTTGGATTACACCGATATTAAAGCCCTTGATATTACAGCCGATATTATATTATGCAATCTATATTCTGCTACGTATTATTCGTAATACATATATCATCAGATCGCAAAATATATTTAAAGGTTCACATCATTCTCCAAAATCATTTGCTATTCTACTTTTATCGCTAGAATATTTACTGCTAGCAAAATATCATATACCTCGCTATCATTTAAACCCACTCTTTATAGATACATTTAAGCCCGCCCGTCGTGCGGAACAGTTAATAAAATATAATTAATATTCAATTCACAAAAAAATTAGTGAAAACTGAAAAAGAAAAACAAACCCATAGGAAAGTTTTAGCCAATATAAAAGTCTAAATGTAAAATTTATGTTTCAATTTAGAAAACATGTTTTTCCACAACCCGCCTCATATTTAAAGCTGCCCGTCGTGCGGAATAATTCAGAACTCAAACACGAAACAAACAAAAAGAAAATTGATGAAAAACGACCAATAGAAAAAGTGAAATTTGTATATTCTTGTTTTAATTATTGACGATGTTTTTCCCTCAACACTGCTCAAATTCACACCCGTCCTTCGTGTGTAGTAATTCAGAAGTGTAACACTATCAAAACAATGAAACTTTCTGTCATCTCTATAATTCCAGATTTATGCGTCCGCTAAAACAGCATATTCATATAGTTGGCATTGCATGATATTACAACCCATATCCTTATGCAACTTAACCTTATGCAACTTGAAATTAAACCAATTAAATTATACAGTAAAATTCAGTAGATAACTTTGTTCCCAGTAGTATTTTACCCGCCCGTCGGGCGGAACAATTCATGTGTAAATATTGAGGACAATAAAGCCATTCTATTCAGTATAGTGTAGCATTAATTAAACTGTACCCAATAAAACCACACCATCCATGCTTGGAGCTAATATGATGCATTCTTAATTGTGATTGGGCTTCAGTGAAATTTAATCGGTGTATATTCCTGTGTAATCGCAAGTGCGCATAATAGCTGTCAAATTGGTAATATGTGCTTTTGACTTTACACCGCCGTAACTTCCTTCAGATACACTTTGGAAAATTACAAATTATACCGTATTGTAGAAAACAAGATTTCTAGCACGATGATATAATTTATTTTTATGTGTTACAAATATTTACTGAGAAATAGTAGAAAAAGGAATAAATTTCAGTCGCCCGGTGTTCAAGTGCAATTTTGAATGTATTTGAGAATTTTGCCAATTTTACACGTTTTTTTGTATAATTTGTGGGTATAAATTATAGCTTATCTTGTAGAACACAAAACTATCTACACATTAGTATATTCCTGTGTAATCGCAAGTGCGCATAATAGCTGTCAAATTGGCAATATGTCCTTTTGACTTTACACCGCCGAAACTTCCTTCAGATACACTTTGGAAAATTACAAATTATACCGTATTGTAGAAAACAAGATTTCTAGCACGATGGTATAATTTATTTTTATGTGTAACAAATATTTACTGATAAATAGTATAAAAATGAATATATTTTAGTCGCCCGGTGTTCAAGTGTAATTTTGGATGTATTTGAGAATTTTGCCAATTGTACACGTTTTTTGTATCATTTATGGGTATAAATTATAACTTTTCTTGTAGAACACAAAATTATCTACACAATAGTATAATTTTTATAGCTGTACCATTGCTGGTTTATGAGGAATAGATAGCGGAATATTGACCAAAATATTCACGTTTTTTGTGCTAATTTTGCCTTTTTGCTTTTTTGTCATTTACACTTCACACCGCCGTAACTTTTGTTTAATACACTTTCGAAAATTAAAAATTATGCCGTGTTGTAGCAAACAAAATTTCCAGCATGATGGTATTATTTATTTAGATGTGTGATTATTAGTTTTTGAGAAATAGAGAAAAAAGTATAGAAAATCGGACGCGTGGAGTTTAAATAAAATTTTGAATGTAGATTGATTGTTTTCCATTTTACATGTTTTATATTTAATTTTTGGGTATAAATTATAATTCGTTGAGTAGAAAAGAAAATTTTCTACACAGTGGTATAATTTTTATAGTTGTACTATTGCTGGTTTAGGAGGAGTAGTCTTCAGAAAATTGACCAAAATTTTCGCATTTTTCAGGGTTCATTTTGTCTTTTCACCGCTATAACTTTTTTTGATTTCATTTTTGAAATTTAAAATTTAATCTAAAGTGTAGACAAGAAAATTTCCAACGTGATGGTATAAATTGTTAGCGGGTAGGCTGAGTGGTGGCCGAATAATAGCTGATAGAAAATGGACCAAGGAGGGTTGAACAGACACACAGACACACACACAGACACACACACACACACACACACACAGAGGATCTCTTTTATATATATAGATATATATATATATATATATTAACATTAAAACCCGCCCGTTGTGCGGAGAAATTCATAAAAATATTGCAAATTAAGAATAAATAAGGCAAACTCATAAAAACCTTAATAATTTAAAAAGTCTAAATTTCATTATTTTTAATTTTAATTTGACAAAATATTTTCACTCAGCCCGCCTCATATTTAAACCCGGCCGACGTGCGGAATAATTCAGAACTCGAACACCATCCGTTCTGGTTCTTGAAGTCAAATCCATTAGTTTTGTATATGAATTCATTCTACACGGTGAAATTGAACGTTTCATTGCTGCCCGCGGGACATTTTTATTTCATAAAAATGAGCCATCGCTTCGTTTGCGTTTGAAGCCCCTGATCATTGAACCAGCGAACCATGAACCAGCGCAATTATGTCACCTCATATTCAAGTATACATACACAGACAGACATATAATTTCTTCTTTATGTATATATATAGCATTAAAACCCGCCCGTTGTGCGGAGCAATTCATAACATGAAATTCATATTCAATTCATAAAAAATATGGAGTGTACCCTATAAATGAAATAGGGTACACTCATAAAAATATTTTTTCATCATGAAATCTCATGAAATCTTGAAATCTCATGAAATCTTGAAATCTCATGAAATCTTTTCATCAGAATGTTTCCAAACTATATTTATTACTTAACATCATTCCCCAACATCATTTGCTAAAGTACTATTTCACTTTCACCGCTATAATATTTATTGTTAAAATTTATATATTTTCCGCTATCATTAAAACCCAATATAACCTGAGTCAAACCAACCCAACCCAACCCAACCATCCAATCTTGACCGCTCTCAGCCTAGTCTGAGGTGATTTAACTTATTAGTTTGTGATCACAAAATATACTGATGCGATCATTATTTGTAATAAGAAGACTGAGATTATCTACCCCAGGGGTCCCAAACACGCGGCCCACCAATACTTTTCTCTCAACCCGCCAATATATTATCGGGACCAAACTGTAAGGCAGCTAAATTCACATTTGTTGCATAATGCGATAAAATTATACACCATTATCATATTATCTCATAATTCCCGGTTAATGCTTCCACTAATGCATCATATTCATACATTTGATATTTTTTGGATTACACCGATATTACAGCCCTTGATATTACAGCCGATATTATATTATGCAATCTATATTCTGCTACGTATTATTCCTAATACATATATCATCAGATCGCAAAATATATTTAAAGGTTCACATCATTCTCCAAAATCATTTGCTTAAGAGCTATTCTACTTTTATCAATTCATAAAAAAATTAGTGCAAATTGAAAAAAAACAAACCCATAGGAAAGTTTTAGCCAATATAAAAGTCTAAATGTGAAATTTATGTTTCAATTTAGAAAACATGTTTTTCCACAACCCGCCTCATATTTAAAGCTGCCCGTGCGGAATAATTCAAAACTCAAACACGAAACAAACACAAAGAAAATTGATGAAAAACGACCAATAGAAAAAGTCAAATTTGTAAATTCTTGTTTTAATTATTGACGATGTTTTTTCCCTCAACACTGCTCAAATTTTCACCCGTCCTTCGTGTGTAGTAATTCAGAAGTGTAACACTATCAAAACAATGAAACTTTCTGTCATCTCTATAATTCCAGATAAATGCTTCCGCTAAAACAGCGGATGCATATAGTTGGCATTGCATGATATTACAATCCGTATCCTTATGCAACTCAAGCGTATACAAACCGTAAAAAAAACAAACCCATAGGAAAGTTTTAGCCAATATAAAAGTCTAAATGTGAAATTTATGTTTCAATTTAGAAAACATGTTTTTCCACAACCCGCCTCATATTTAAAGCTGCCCGTGCGGAATAATTCAAAACTCAAACACGAAACAAACACAAAGAAAATTGATGAAAAACGACCAATAGAAAAAGTCAAATTTGTAAATTCTTGTTTTAATTATTGACGATGTTTAATTGATAAGCGTAAACCAATTAAATTATAGAGTAAAATTCAGTAGTTAACTTTGTTCCCAGTAGTATTTTACCCGCCCGTCGGGCGGAACAATTCATGTGTAAATATTGAGGACAATAAAGCCTTTTTATTCAGTATAGTTAATTAATTAAACTGTACCCAATAAAACCACACCATCCATGCTTGGAGCTAATATGATGCATTCTTAATTGTGATTGGGCTTCAGTGAAATTTAATCGGTGTATATTCCTGTGTAATCGCAAGTGCGCATAATAGCTGTCAAATTGGCAATATGTCGTTTTGACTTTACACCGCCGTAACTACCTTCAGATACACTTTGGAAAATTACAAATTATACCGTATTGTAGAAAACAAGATTTCTAGCACGATGGTATAATTTATTTTTATTTGTAACAAATACTTACTGAGAAATAGTATAAAAATGAATAAATTTTATTCGCCCGGTGTTCAAGTGTAATTTTGGATGTATTTGAGAATTTTGCCAATTTTACACGTTTTTTGTATCATTTGTGGGTATAAATTATAGCTTATATTGTAGAACACAACATTATCTACACAGTAGTATATTACTGTGTAATCGCAAGTGCGCATAATAGCTGTAAAATTGGCAATATGTCCTTTTGACTTTACACCGCCGTAACCTCCATCAGGTATACTTTGGAAAATTACAAATTATACCGTATTATAGAAAACAAGATTTCTAGCACGATGGTATAATTTATTTTTATGTATAACAAATAGTTACTGAGAAATATTAGAAAAATGAATTAATTTTAGTCACCTGGTGTTCAAGTGTAATTTGGGATGTATTTGACAATTTTGCCAATTCTACACGTTTTTTGTATCATTTGTGGGTATAAATTATAGCTTATCTTGTAGAACACAAAATTCTCTACACAGTAGTATATTCCTGTGTAATCGCAAGTGCGCATAATAGCTGTCAAATTGGCAATATGTCCTTTTGACTTTACACCGCCGTAACTTCCTTCAGATACACTTTGGAAAATTAAGAATTATACCGTATTGTAGAAAACAAAATTTCTAGCACGATGGTATAATTAATGTTGATGTGTGACAAATAGTTACTGAGAAATAGTAGAAAAATGAATTAATTTTAGTCACCCGGTGTTCAAGTGTAATTTTGGATGTATTTGAGAATTTCGCCAATTTTACACGTTTTTTGTATCACTTGAGGGTATAAAGTATAACTTTTCTTGTAGAACACAAAATTATCTACACAATAGTTAAATTTTATAGCTGTACCATTGCTGGTTTATGAGGAATAGATAGCGAATATTGACCAAAATATTCGCGTTTTTCAGTGCTAATTTTGCATTTTTGACTTTGTAATTTTGACTTCACACCGCCGTAAATTTTTTTAATACACCTTGGAAAATTAAAAATTATACCGTGTTGTAGAAAACAAAATTCCTAGCATGATGGTATTATTTATTTAGATGTGTGATATTTATTTGTTGAGAAATAGAGAAAAAAGTAAATAAAATTGGTCGCCTTAAGTTAAAATGAAATTATGAATGTAGATTGTAATTTTGTCATTTTTACATATTTTTATTTAATTTTAGAATTTGAATTATAGCCTAACAAGTAGATCAGAAAATTTTCTACACAGTGATATAATTCGTATAGCTGTACCATTTATGGTTTATAAGGAGTAGATGGCGGAATATTGACCAAAATTTTCGAATTTTTCAGGGTTCATTTCGTCTTTTCACCGCTATAACTTTTTTTTTTTTTTTTAAAATTTAAAAAATAGCCAAAAGTGTAAACAAATAAAATGAAAATTTCCAACGTGATGGTATAAATTGTTAGCGGGCACGCCAAGTGGTTACCGAGTAGCAGCTTGCAGAAAATGGACCAAGGAGGGTGGGACAGATAAACACACAAACACACAGACAGACAGAGGATCTCTTTTATATATATAGACTAGCATTAAAACCCGCCCGTTGTGCGGAGCAATTCATAAAAATATTGCAAATTAAAAATAAATAAGGCAAACTCATAAAAACCTCAATCAATTAAAAAGTCTAAATTTCATTATTTTTAATTTTATTTTGACAAAATATTTTCACTCATCCCGCCTCATATTTAAACCCGCCCGACGTGAGGAATAATTCAGAACTCGAACACCATCCGTTCTGGTTCTTGAAGTCAAATCCATTAGTTTTGTATATGAATTCATTCTATACGGTGAAATTGAACGTTTTATTGCTACCCGCGGGACATTTTTATTGCAGAAAAATGAGCCATCGCTTCGTTTGCGTTTGAAGCCCCTGATCATTGAACCAGCGAACCATGAACCAGCGCAATTATGTCACCTCATATTCAAGCATACATACGCAGACAGACAGATAATTTCTTCTTTATGTATATATATAGCAGTAAAACCCGCCCGTTGTGCGGAGCAATTCATCACATGAAATTCATATTCAATTCGTAAAAAAATACGGAAAAATAAAAATGAAATAGGGTACACTCATAAAAATATTAATCAATTGAAAATTATAAGTTTAATTATTTTTATTTCGACAAAATATTTCCCCTCAGTCCGCCTGAGTCATTTTTAAACCCGCCCGTCGTGCTGAATAATTCAGAACTCGAACACGATCCGTTCTGGATCTTGAAGTCAAATCCATTGGTTTTGTGTATGGATTAATTCTACAGGGTAAATTAAACGTTCTTTTGTCTATAGTTGCTGCCCGCGGAGCATTTTTATTGGTAAAAAATACCTTTTTTAAATGAACCATTTGAAAAAAATGAACTAAAAAATGGAAACACCCTTTTTAAACCCGCCCGTCGTGGGGAACAATTCATACAATAAAATTCATATTTGAAGTCAAATCCATTGGTTTTGTGTATGGATTAATTCTACAGGGAAAATTGAACGTTCTATTGTCTATAGTTGCTGCCCGCGTAACATTTTTATTTAAAAAAAATTACCTTTTTTAAATGAACCATTTGAAAAAATGATCTAAAAACACTTTTTTAAACCCACCCGTCGTGCGGAACAATTCATACAATAAAATTCATATCAAATCCATAAAATATAATGAATACAAATTGAAAACCAAAAAATGTAACCTATAAATATCTTAACCAATAGAAAAGTCTAAATGTGAATATTTTTGTTCTTATTTTGACAAATATTATCCCTCAACCCGCCTGATATATAAATCTGCCCGTCGTGTGGTATAATTCAGAACACAAACACGAAACAAACAATGAAAGATGATGAAATCTTTTCATCAGAATGTTTCCAAACTATATTTATTACTTAACATCATTCCCCAATATCATTTGCTTAAGTACTATTTCACTTTTACCGCTATAATATTTATTGTTAAAATTTATATATTTTCCGCTATCATTAAAACCCAATATAACCTGAGTCAAACCTACCCAGCCCAACCCAACCATTCAATCTTGACCGCTCTCAGCCTAGTCTGAGGTGATTTAACTTATTAGTTTGTGATCACAAAATATACTGATGCGATCATAATTTGTAATCAGAAGACTGAGATTATCTACCCCAGGGGTCCCAAACACGCGGCCCACCAATACTTTTCTCTCAACCCGCCAATATAGTATCGGAACCAAACTGTAAGGTAGCTAAATTCACATTTGTTGCATAATGCGATATAATTATACACCATTATCATATTATCTCATAATTCCCGGTTAATGCTTCCACTAATGCATCATATTCATACAGTTGTTATTTTTGGATTACACCGATAATACAGCCCTTGATATTACAGCCGATATTATATTATGCAATCTATATTCTGCTACGTATTATTCCTAATACATATATCATCAGATCGCAAAATATATTTAAAGGTTCACATCATTCTCCAAAATCATTTGCTTAAGAGCTATTCTACTTTTATCGCTAGAATATTTACTGCTAGCAAAATATCATATACCTCGCTATCATTTAAACCCACTCTTTATAGATACATTTAATTCGCCCGTCGTGCGGAACAGTTCATAAAATATAATTAATATTCAATTAATAAAAAAAATTAGTGCAAATTGAAAAAGAAAAACAAACCCACAGGAAAGTTATAGCTAATATAAAAGTCTAAATGTGAAATTTATGTTTCAAATTTTTCCACAACACTATCAAAACAATGCAACCTTCTGTCATCTCTATAATTCCAGGTTAATGCTTCCGCTAAAACAGCATAAGTTGGCATTACATGATATTGCAACCCATATCCTTATGCAACTTATGCTTATGCAACTTGAAATTAAACCAATTAAATTACACAGTTAAATTCAGTAGTTTACTTTGTTCCCAATAGCATTTTACCCGCCCGTCGTGCGGAACGTTATTGAGGACAATAAAGCCTTTATGTTCAGTAGAGTGTAGCATTAATTAAACTGTACGCAATAAAACCACACCATCCATGCTTGGAGATAATATGATGCATTCTTAATTGTGATTGGGCTTCAGTGAAATTTAATCGGTGTATATTCCTGTGTAATCGCAAGTGCGCATAATAGCTGTCAAATTGGCAATATGTCCTTTTGACTTTACACCGCCGTAACTTCCTTCAGATACCCTTTGGAAAATTACAAATTATACCGTATTGTAGAAGAAAAGATTTCTAGAACGATGGTATAATTTATTTTTATGTGTAACAAATAGTTACTGAGAAATAGTAGAAAAATGAATTAATTTTAGTCGCCCGGTGTTCAAGTGTAATTTTGGATGTATTTGAGAATTTTGCCAGTTTTACACGTTTTTTGTATCATTTGTGGGTATAAATTATAGCTTATCTTGTAGAACACAAAATTCTCTACACAGTAGTATATTCCTGTGTAATCGCAAGTGCGTAAATTGTGATTGGACTTCAGTGAAATTTAATCAGTGTATATTCATGTGTAATCGCAAGTACGCATAATAGCTGTCAAATTGGCAACATGACATTTTGACTTTACACCGGCGTAACTTCCTTCAGATACACTTTGGAAAATTAATAATTATACCGTACTGTAGGAAACAAAATTTCTAGCACGATGGTATAATTAATTTTAATGTATGACAAATAGTTCCTGAGAAATGGGTATAAAAATGAATAAATTGTAGTCACCCGGTGTTCAAGTGTCATTTTGGATGTATTTGAGAATTTTGCCAATTTTACACGTTTTTTGTATCATTTTTGGGTATAAATTACACCTTTTCTTGTAGAACACAAAATTCTCTACACAGTAGTATATTCCTGTGTAATCGCAAGTGCGCATAATAGCTGTCAAATTGGCAATATGTCCTTTTGACTTTACACCGCCGTCACTTCCTTCAGATACACTTTGGAAAATTAAGAATTATACCGCATTTAAAAAAATACAATTTCCAGCACGATGATATAATTTATTTTAATGTGTGACAAATAGTTCCTGAGAAATAGGTAGAAAAATGAATTAATTTAGGCGCCCGGTGATCAAGTGTAATTTTGGATGTATTTGACAATTTTGCCAATTTTACACATTTTTTGTATCATTTGTGGGTATAAATTATAACTTTTCTTGTAGAACACAAAATTATCTACACAATAGTATAATTTTTATAGCTGTACCATTGCTGGTTTATGAGGAATAGATAGGGGAATATTTACCAAAACATTCACGGTTTCCAGTGCTAATTTTGCATTTTTGACTTTGTCATTTTGACTTCACACCGCCGTAACTTTTTTTTAATACACTTTGGAAAATTAAAAATTATACCGTGTTGTAGCAAACAAAATTCCCAGCATGATGGTATTATTTATTTAGTTGTGTGATAATTAGTTTTTGATACATAGAGAAAAAAGTATAGAAAATCGTACGCGTGGAGTATAAATAAAATTTTGAATATAGATTGAAATTTTGTCATGTTTACATCTTTTATGTTCTATTTTTGGATATGAATTATAACCTATCTTGTAGAACAGAAAATTCTCTACACAGTGGTATAATCTGTTTGGCTGTACCATTTCTGGTTTATGAGGAGTAGATGGCAGAGCATTGACCACAATTTTCGCATTTTTCAGGGTTCATTTTGTGTTTTCACCGCGATAACTTTTTTTGGTCTTATTTTTAAAATTTGAAATTTATCCTATCGTGTAGACAAGAAAATTTCCAACGTGATGGTATAAATTGTTAGCGGGTAGGCTGAGTGGTGGCCGAATAATAGCTGATAGAAAATGGACCAAGGAGGGTCGAACACACACACAGACACACACACAGACACACACACACACAGAGGATCTCTTTTATATATATAGATATATAATAGACAAATTCACCAAGTCACTGTACTGTACACCATCGTTCAAATTTTTTTTGTCGGAGGGGAATGTTAGAGCACAGGGAAACCCAACCGGATATATGGCTATATGAATTTCTATATTTTCACTTAATTGCTGGGAGTCATGGTCCAATGTCCCCACACTAGCTGCACGCCTGAAGCTGAAGCTGGCTTGCGTTCAAATTCGAGCTACCCGCCGAACGTTCGACGATAGCAAACAGAGCATGGCGAGAAAAACTCGCACGTGATTTGCCCGTGCGATTCCCTGGTTTGGCTTAGTGTTTTGACGTGAATTATTCACTGCAAGGAAAGTATCATTATGTACGTAATTGGCGCGGTTATTTGCCTCATTCTGCATATGTCGAGGATGCTTGTCGTTCGGCAAATTCCAATTCCACAATACAATCTGTAGTTTTAACATATAACACATAATGTTCAACATAACACATATTATATAACATATAACACATAATGTTCAACATAACACATATTATATAACATATAACACATAATATATAACATATAACACATAATATATAACATATAACACATAATATATATCATATAACACATTATATATAACATAACACAAATATATGAATGATATTAACATACAATACCCGCAGCGGCCGAACAACACATACACGCAGCGGATGATCAAATATCGCGAGTGCAGAAAATGAGCGGTACACAGGAGTCCCTGCTAACACTCGAACACTGTAGAGTAGCGATTGGTTCAGCACGTAGTCCAAACGGTGGGCGCTAGAGGGCGCCAAGTGATAAGCGCCAGGGTCAAGATGAGCGACCCTGACCAGTCGCTGCACAGTCATTACTCAGTGCGTTTCACTAGTGGTGGTGTGCGGCATTTTATTGTGAGTATTGTGTATGTAATTATATCATATGACATAAACGTAGTAATGGGTGTGTAATTGTATTATAGTATAACTCATGGCATTAATCCAATTTAAGTTAGTTTGATTGCTGTGTAACCGAATCATTCACCCACTCGCTGTTTAACGTCACGATCGGATGAATGGATAGGTTATGTATGGTCGTGCGTCACGACCCGATTTATCATGAATATGTGAGTCTAATACGCCGTTGCCGTTTACGTGTTTTTGTATTTCAGTAAATAACATTCGTGATAATAATATACTCGTGCCACGAATGTCGTTTTTGATCAAACACTGTAAAATTCCGAGCAAGAGCACGCACTGGATTACCGAAACTCGGGTAGTGGCTCTGGCAGGGTCGGAATGTCTGGGGTGTGCCTGTGCCGACGAGTAATATATGTGTGCCTTATACACTCCAAGTAAAACACTGGTCATGTGATCGTCGGGGTAAGCAACGTGCGATGTCTGGGAAAACAGTCGATATTGACCATGTAACGGAAAATCTAAAATCTAAATTATAATCTAGACAGGCGTGCGTGGGGCAGCGCTGCCCACGCGCGCCTACAAGACGTCACGCCACAACCGCACCACGGACAAGAATTCTAGCTCACGTGACACACGGGAGCACACACGGACACACACACACGTACAGTCCTCACGCCCACCGCCACAACCAATCAGCGGCGAGCCGGTCAAGCGCTTGACGCCGCTGAGCATGCACACTTCACCAAAAGCATACATACAAACACATCACCACACAACGCAAACGCGAATCGCACACACACACACACACACACACACACAAACACACACACACATACACACATACACACACACACATACACACACTAAACCACACACACTCCAACGCGCTCACACTCTCTCTCTCGTTGCACATAATCACACTACACCTCCACCTGTTTTTACAGAAATAAATCAACTAAAGAACGTACAATTATTTAAACGCAAACCAAGCAAAAATGAACGAATATAAAAACCTAACTAGACGACGGCCTCCACCAGACGCACACACCTTGGCTGCGGCGAAGCACATCACGTCAGGCCACAGCGTCCACCACGCTCCCGCCTCCGCCCGTGCTATTCAGTGCTCCACCGCAGACTGCCGTGCTCTTCATCGCCGGCTGCCGCGACAGGGCACAACACCACGACCCCAGCATGCTCCCGTCGACACTGGTGCTCTTCAGCACCCTGCCGCGACAACCGTGACGCCACCGCTCACGCAGGCCACTCCGTCGTCTCAAATCCTTCGTTTTCTCCTCCGGCTTCAGAAGCTCCTTTCTTTCGCCTGCCATCCAGCACTAGCAGCTTACACCGGCGATCTTCTAGCTGCCCGGCGACAAGTACAATACCAGTGCAGGGGGACGACGAGCATCCCTCGGCCGCAGCTGCCCCGCTGCCTCCTGCCGGCACCATGCTCTCCTGCCGTCCCCCTGCACACCAACCTGACACGCCGCCGAGCACTTCCACCATGTGTTCCAGACCGCTGCTAATACTGAAAGGCACTGTCTCCGCTGCTGAAGCCGGGTCGCAGACAAACAATACTCTCACAACAAAAAGGCCGAAATAGCTTGTGGAAAACAAAAACACTAAAATATATTACAGACAGGCGCGCGTGGGCATGACTGCCCCACGCGCGCCTACAAGACGTCACGCCACAACCGCACCACGGACAAGACTTCTAGCTCACACCGCGACACACGGGAGCACACACGGACACACACACACACACACACGCACAGTCCTCACGCCCACCGCCACAACCAATCAGCGGCGAGCCGGTCAATCGCTTGCCGCCGCTGGGCATGTACACTTCACCAAGCGCATATATACAAACGCATCACCACACAACGCATACGCGAACTCACGCGAATCGCACACACACACACACACACACACACACACACACACACACACACACACACACACACACACACACACACACACACACACACACACTAAACCACACACACTCCAACGCGCTCACAAACTCTCTCTCTCGCTGCACACAATCTCACTACAGACCATCGCGAAAAACGAATATCACGACTGTGATCGACATGATTACTAATAATACACAATGGTGCCTCCGCCGGTTTGTGTGGGGAATGGGCGGCACAAACAGGCGTCCCGGACATGTAACCCAGACAGGTGCAGGTACACAGACAGACACACAGGCGACCCAGACACAGTGGTGGCACAAACAGGCGGTGTAGACACAGGCGAAAACTATTCATGAACGACAAACACATGACACGATGAAAACACGTGAGAAAATAACACGCATACTTGCACGCACTCATACGTTCGGTCGTGTACATGGTGAAAAATACATAAAAATAATCGCAAGTCGTGTTAAATGGTACAATAATATGCAATATAACAATGGAACAAGTCAACATACATGCACAATTCACTGCAGTGAAATTATACGATGAATATTAATATACAGCGAAATTAACATAAATAGAGACATGTGTGCGATAAGAAAACATGTATACGCCACAAGATATACAAGATACATACGCCAAGAGATATACCATAATGACGTTTCACTCACATATTAAACCTGCAATAACGCTGAAAGTGTTAGTATAAAGTGCTGAAGTGTTAAAATACCCTGTAGGTTGACTGGTTTGATTACTGGGATTCCGATTAGTGTATTTTACTGCACGAATATTCTTTCGACCTAGACGACACTAATTTCGGTCCATTACAAACGAGGAGTCACCACCATCATCTCTGAGGCGTGGTTGATCTTATTTGAAGGTTCCGACGTTCGTGTACAACCAGACTGGCGCCGAAATATTATCTGACAGAACGTTTGCTGAAACTGGGTCGACATTGAGTAGTAGAATATGAAATTCATTGCCGAATTGGTGAGAGCCAAAATATCCATCAAGTCACCGAGGTTCTTATAGCACTGCTCCATGAACTCGGTACCAATGATGCCCGACAGCAGCGACAAAATTCCCTGCGGTAACTCAGTGATGAGGAACAATAGCAGAACAGCCAGCAACATGGATGTGGTGCGTTGAGACTGGCGGTTGTCACATCCTCTTCTCCGTTCTCGGCTGCCACCCGGATTTTGCCGTAGGCGAGCACGTCTTTGTTGAGCTTTCACCATCTCGTGCTCCAAGCAGCAGCTAAAAACTGTTAAAATAAAACATGGCATCAATTTGAAACAGACACTGTGTACCCAAAAGTTGACCTTTTTCAGTAGAAAGTTATTGACCTTGCTGAGCTGACTGAAGCCAATAAAGTATCTCTGACTAATGGAGTTGGTCGGCGTCTCGTGTTGGATGAAGAACGCGAGAAATGTTGGAATGCTGAGCAGCGGACAAACGACGTAGGACAGTAGAATAGCCAGTTTGACGTTCTGCATTGAACACCAGCGTCGGTTGAGCGACGGATGTCCGATGGCGATGTAGCGGCACACGGCCAGTACCACTGTCAGCCAGATGGACACTGTGTGGAACACCTGCGTGCCGTGACTGTAGATCAACATGAATACGGCCCATTTGTGCGTGTACAACTCCTCGCCAAATGCGTGCAGGTAGATGTGCAGCGCGAACGGAACGTACAGCAACATGACGACTATATCGGCGACGGCCAGGCCTGTGAGGATCCTGTTGATTGGGTTGACCATGTGACTGCGCGTGAGCACGAGCATGTTGAGCACATTGGTTATCAGACCGAAGCCACACACGACCAGCGACAAGTAACCGTGCACCTCGCCGTAGGAGGCGGCAAATGCAGCCACGTTCGCGCCGCAGTACAACGTCGATGAGTTGTCGACACCTGACAAGTTGGTCGAGTTCATCGTGCCTCACGCTCGCGTCTGCAGTGTATAAATTGACATCAATGGGTGAAATCAAAGATAAAACCATGTACAGCAAGTGCAGTCAAGCCCAGATACCAATTTCATATATGGATCGTTTTTTTGAGATAGCAGGGCGAATTGTATGCGGTGTCCTTTAGGTGTTTTACATATTGTATATTTACATTATTCTACCCGACCCTTCGAAATCGCCATTGATATCCCCGTCCATTGTATTCATGTCCAATTAAATCGACTTGGCGGGGCGGTGAATTCGTTCGATCATGCGATCTTCGGGAAAATTTCGACATAGTCCCACATGTCAAAAATGATGTGTTATATATGTATGCATGTATGTGTGCTTACTTGTATCTGTGCGTGCGAGTGCTCGTGCGAGTGTGCGTGCTTGCTACGTAGGCATGCATGTATATTTGTATGTGTGTGTGTATGAATGTGTGTGTGTGTGTGTGTGTGTGTGTGTGTGTGTGTGTGTGTGTGTGTGTGTGTGTGAGTGATTGGCGATGTCTGTATGCGTGTGTGCTGTTGTGTTCATGGCGAGTTGTGTTTCAGTGTGAAATTGGTGGTGCGTTTTGGAGTTGTGTTGGGTAAGCGGTTGGTGCTGGTGAGTTGTGTGTTGGCGCGTGGTTCGTGTGTAGTGATTATTTTGAACAGTGTTGTAGTGTCTTGTCATACTTGCTCCATCAGTCTCATCAATATATCACAAGCTATTTCGGCTTGGAAGCTTTGAAATTGACTGACTTGGTTTCAAAATATGACGGCTCCGGTGAGTTGAACGTATGGCTGGATAAGCTGAAAATGGCAGCTAAATTTAAAGGTGTGGGTGATATTTCGACAATAATGCCACTCTTTTTGAAAGGTAAAGCATTCAGAATTTTTCAGCAGCTGCCAGAAACTGACAAGCAAAAAGCTGGATGTATTATTGCCTCATTGAGCCAGGTGCTTGGGCTCCCTCCGTGCGCAGCGTACTCAAAATTCGTCAATCGACGACTGCAAAGTGACGAAACATTGGATGATTTTGTAGCTGACCTTCAGTCGCTGGCCTGTGGCGTCACTGACAGTGACAACGAAGCATGGGTGACCTGTCAATTTCTTCAAGGGCTTCCGGAAGAGATTCAGGATCCAGTCAGAGCACTACATGGGGCGGAACTGAGTTTGGTAGATGTGTTAAACTGTGCCAAGCAGGTGCAGGCAGGACTGGTTTCCAAACCGTATGGCCGCGGCTTTGCTGCTACAATCAAATGTTTTAATTGTGGTAAGTCAGGCCATATTGCTCGGCAATGCAGATCGAAAAGTACAACCGATGGTTTAGTGTGTTATGCTTGTGGTCAACCCGGCCACATTGCTCGTTGGTGTCCGGGAAACGAGGAGCGGGGAATGGCTACTTCTACAGTGCCGTCCGCTCTTCCCCGCAATCAGTAACCATTGTTTGGATGGACGGTACAATTGTGAATGCTCTCGTCGATACCGGTAGTAGTCATTCCGTAGTTAAAATGAAATTAGAAAAAAAGCAACAGATTTTGCTACAAGACAGATTGCAATTGAAAATAATGGATGGGTCGACCCTCACACTCCGAGGTTAAAAAGGTTAAATGGTTAAATGCCTAAGTGGCAGCTGCTACACGGGAAAAAGCCGAAGCTTATGAACACACAGGCGTGCCCCGTGCAGCTCGCTGCCACCGCAGAAACGACCCTCTCCACGCTGTGGCGCCACAAGGACGTAAGACGTATCAGAGAGGGCCAACTCCCCAGAATGCATGGCACAACTCATGACTGATATCTGGTACCATTTACTGCTGGGTTGACAGGGGCTGTGGGATTGTAGAATTCGCCCAATGAAATTCTGCTCCGCCGGGTTTCGAACCACGGACCTCCCGCTTGTGAGGCGGGTGTGCTAACAACTGCACCACGGAGTCCACAGTAGGTTGTGCTAACTGGAGAGTGGTGAAGGTAAACACTGGTCGAATGGTGAAGAATGTGAGTACTTGGGTCTGTGAAAACAGTCAGCTTCCTAACGACGTTGATATGGTGATGGGAATGGACTTGATAACTGCTGTTGGTGGTGTGACGGCTTCAGCAGATGATTCAGTCGGCTTTGATAACTCTGGAAAAATGGCGTTTGCTGCAGCTGAAGTCGGTGATGATATTGCTGAGCAAGGCTTTGTCGCTAATTTCCGTGATGGCAGGTTGACTGTTAAATGGAAGTGGAAGGACAGTGCCCCGGAGTTTTTGAGTGTAAATAATAATTACAGGGTGAAAGAAGCACAGCGTGAAGAGTTTGAGTGGGAAGTGTGCTCGTGGATAACTGACGGCATACTTCAAGAGCACGATCCAGTGAAACATGGAGAAATATAAAGTGTGATACCTCTGATGGCGGTATGTCAGGAGAAGAAAAACAAGGTACGACCAGTACTAGACTACCGCGAGCTGAACGTGCACATCAAAAGTGCACCAGGTTTAGACAGCGTTGTTTGTGACGAAAAGCTTAGATAATGGAGACGATTGGGTGAAAATGTCAATTTGCTAGATCTTAAAAAGGCGTATTTGCGAGCTCATATTGATCCATCACTGTGGCGATACCAAGCTGTGAAATTTCACGACAGATATTTCGTCATGACTCGTCTCGGCTTCGGGCTAGGTATTGGTCCGAAGGTGATGACCCACATATTGAAATATTCGATCTCGAACAGTGAAAAATTGCATGGTGCTGTGGATTGCTATATTGATGACATTATTGTGAAAACAGATCTTGTAGAAGCTTCTGAAGTTCGTCAGCATAACGGCAAATATGGATTAGTGACGAAAGAACCTGAAAAACTGGACGGAGCGAGAGTACTAGGTTTGCGCGTGAAAAAAGAAGCCGAATGCTTCAAATGGACTAGAGACACCAGTCTACCAGAATTACCCGACAGTCTTACTAAACGAGCTCTCTATTCGTTGTGCGGACAGTGGTTAGGACACTTCCCATGCGCTGGATGGCTGAGGGTGATTTGTGGCTGGTTGCGGCGAGAATCCTGCAATGATCAGTTCAATGTAGATTGGGACGATATTGTTCCTCAACAATTTACGCTGGTGGTGAAGCAAATAGACAAAAAATTGAAGAAACATGACCCAGTATCAGGAGTTGGGAGTGTGAATGGTTACTCTGGTACTTTATGGACGGATGCAAGTGATACAGCGCTGGGTGTAGTTCTGACGATCGACAACGCAATAATCGAGGATGGCTCGTGGTTGAGGAAAAAGGGTAAGACATCACATGTCAATGTGGCTGATCTCGATGCTGCAATCAAAGGAGTGAACTTGACCATTAAATGGAAGTTGTCACGTATTGAGATAGTTACTGATTCGACGACCGTGAGAGGCTGGTTGAATAATGTGGTACAGCGGACACATCGTCTGCGCACTCATGGCATGTCAGAAATGCTTGTTCGGCGTAGGCTTGACGTTTTGAGAGAATTGATTGAGATGTATCAACTGTAAGTGACTGTCAAATTGGTTTCTTCTCGAGATAAAATAGCGGATAAAATGTCAAGAATACCAGAGGACATCCTGAAAGAGATACGTGCTGTTGGGATTGCTGCTGGTGTAGCCGATAGGGTGGTGGAACTGCACAACGTCACTGGACACATGTGAGTTGAAAGAACGTGTGAGATATTGCGGGAAGAAGGAGAATCAGTTCCGAAGTCCACTGTGGACCGCATTTTGAGTAGCTGTGAAGCCTGCAGTAGAATCGATCCTGCTCTACGAGAACGTGCTCCAAAAGGTCGGTTGTCATCTGGGCAAGTATGGCGGAGTTTTTCGATGGACATAACATATGTCAAAACTCAACCGTACTTGTCTGTGATAGATAATGCGTCCCGATTCACAATTTGGAAGAATTTGTTCAGCGAATCATCTAGCTCTGTTGCTGCTGCTCTCGAAAACATTTTCTCGGAGTTTGGTCCACCACATATTCTATTATCCGACAATAGTCCTACTTTAATGAATCGTACTGTGAGTGAATTGTTTCGCTTATGGGGAGTCGAGCTTCGCCAGTGTTGCGCGTATCGCCACCAAGGAAATGGCATTGTCGAGCGCATACATCGAACAATTAAGAGAATGGTTGAAGGGTCTGGACGCCCTGTAGCAGAAATGACCTTTTGGTACTCTGCCACCACTAGTTCGGTGACTGGTGAGAAGCCGTTCGTCAGCGTCTTTGGATGTGTGCCAAAATTGCCTGGTGTGAAAAATCAGAGGAGAACTGCGAAGTCCAACATGAAACAGGAATGGAGTGGAGCGATGCCGGAGGAGAACATAAATCCTTACTGTGTGGGTGATTCAGTATATCTGAAGCCAGCTAAGCCTGCGTGCACTAGTCGTTGGTCAGGACCCCATCAAGTATCATCATCTGAGCCAAACAGCTGGGCGGTGGATATCGGCGACGGAGTGTCACGACATATCAGCCACGTCAGGAAGGCGGTTAAACACGACGACAGTGATGATGAAGATTCGTCCGAGGCGGAGATCGACAACCTGGAGAGAGCTGAGACAGCGGAAAGAAGTGAAGTGTCGGGTGATAGCGACGCTGTTCAGAATGATACTGGTTGGCAGCACAGATTGCGTGACAGTTCAAAGATTGCTGTTCCTGTGCGTTTCAGAGAGTAGGTTTGAAGACTGTGTAATTTTTGTGTTCAATTCGTTATGTGACTACTTGTTGTAATAGTTAGTGAGACTAACTAGGGGCGGTGTTATATATGTATGCATGTATGTGTGCTTACTTGTATCTGTGCGTGCGATTGCTCGTGCGAGTGTGCGTGCTTGCTACGTAGGCATGCATGTATGTTTGTATGTGTGTGTGTGTGTATGTATGTGTGTGTGTGTGAGCGATTGGCGATGTCTGTATGCGTGTGTGCTGTTGTGTTCATGGCGAGTTGTGTTTCAATGTGAAATTGGTGGTGCGTTTTGGAGTTGTGTTGGGTAAGCGGCTGGTGCTGGTGAGTTGTGTGTTGGCGCGTGGTTCGTGTGTAGTGATAATTTTGAACAGTGTTGTAGTGTCTTGTCATACTTGCTCCATCAGTCTCATCAATATATCACATGATGAATCTAGTTGTGAAAATCCTGCGCACTTCTGTAAATGTGGATTAATTGATTGAGTGCGAATTTGTTATTGCACATTCAGAAAATCCCTTCTTTCATTGTGCTAGCGACATTTTAGCGACGGTTAGTTAACGAAATTGCAACAACAATCGAACAGACATGGCAGCATCATTATCGAGCCAGCAAGCTTCACGTCAACATTTGCAACTTACCACAACGTTGAATCCAAATAGAACGAACTTGCTCACTCTCTACGATGACCAGCTGGATGTATCGTTAGCCTGTTTGTAGGCGTATATTTCATTACTGGTGACTTGTCGAGAGGACTGATGCACGTGCCCGTGCATGTGCACACACCGACGAACATACTAGGAGGCAACAGTTGACTAGTAGCGTGTCAGCAGCTGTCACCACTCCGACGGCCGCTGACAGATTGGGCTGTTGCTGACCGACGAAGCCTTTCATACTAGACGCAACACGTACGTTGGTTTTCGTCTCGATTGGTAACCATAAACAGGTGTTATTTTGCACATGAAATGACAGTCGATTTACAATATGCGTGCATCACGTAAAAGTTGAATCGCACAACAAAATCGTCGACAAGATCTCGGTGGGCGACCGCTAACGACATATAACAATGTGTATATTTCATTGAAGCGTGACAAGGACCCTTGTGTGGGCACTACCCTATTTGCGCATCGCTCCAAAGTGCGCGTAGCAAAATGGAGGCGGAGCTAACAGGCGCGTTCCGTTCAATGCGATACTGACGCTCTCTAACGGCGGAAAGTGTAACTAACCTAACCTAACCTAACCTAACCAACCCAACCTAAACAAATCAGCCTAACCTAACCAACCTAACCTAACGTAACAACGAAAATGCATTTGTCAAAAATAACACTAGAACAGTGCGTTGATTAGCTTTGATAAATATAACTTTCAAAAAGTAATATTGCAATAATTAATGTTAATTAGGTATATTTCATATCATTTTGTCGGCGATAAAAAAATCGAAATAAATTGAAATAATTTAAATATATTAAAAATTGCACACTAGAAGAGCCTTAATTATCTTTGAAGAGTTGTTCTTTGTCGGAACATAATTTTTGAATTAGTACATTGAAGAATATCGCAATCTCAGTACATTAAATTGAGCTAAACCAGCATATTTCTAATTCGAAGTGAAGCAATTAATGTATAAGGTTTTATTAATACTCCAATTAAATCAATAAACATATATATATATTTTCCACTGTTTGAAACACGTCAAAGGGCCTTATAAATCATGTTGAGAAAGAAGCCCAAACGATCATCTCAAAACGACAAGAACAATCTAGGCTACTTTACTCGCACCGAGGGAGCCCCATCCCTCTCGGCGCGCCTGGGCTAATCCGGTGGGCGGAGCCTATTCAGCTTACGTTGACTTTGGAGCGATGCGCAAAACGGTGGGTCCCCTTGTGTGTTGCAATATTGACATGTATCATAGAAATAGCAAGCCAGCGCAACTTAGATACTGCAACAGTTAGCATAGTAGCGCTAGCTTTTTCTACGCAATTTTATGACGTTCGGTGAGCTGGTAAAGCCCTTCATACTAGTTGATTGTATATGTCTGAGGTGCTGGTATACAACATTGTATTCATATTATAACAAGGGCTATAAAACAGCTTAATTGGATCACAAAGAAGAAATTCCCAAATTAAGCATGCAGAATAATCGGTAGCGAGATGAAACACTTGGCTGGACAAAAGTGCATGATGGTGGCGCATGATGTTTCATCAGCCGGCCGGGTTACGCCATCCTCCGGTCAAAGCTTGTACGTGCTGCGCTGCGGCCAGGCACAGTCGCTCGTTGCCGGGAGCAGCCACCAGCTGTACTCCGTGGACCCAGCTGCCGTCGTCTGCTGAGCACATGGCTAGCGGCACCTGCACCACCGGCATACGGAGCGCATTGAATATGCCGGCATATGATATGTCCAGCAGGGTAAACAGGGGACAATGAGGCGGCGGCGTTGGATGACTGACGCAGATCAGCACTCCGTCATCACCCAACAAGCTGATCAACTCACGGTGCAGTCGCTCCACATCCATGACAGCTTTTGTATCTCTGACAATGACCTCACCCAACAGGGCAATCGCTAGAGGCATTGCCGTGTGTTCTGAAAGCCCAACACAACACTTGGCCACCTCAGCGACCACACCGATGAATCCGTGCTTGATACCCAGAATTTTGGCCGCCGATGCCTGTTCTGGATCAGCTCGAACTTTATGAATCCATAACTGTAGTTGGTGCTTAAACAAATTTAGTTCCACTTTTATCATTCGCATCTGACTGGTGCTGTCGATTTTCTGCCTGAGTTCTTTCAGTGCCAATCGAATACGTTTATCAATTGGCGAAGAAAACAGTGTCGAATTAGACCATCCCTTACCATATTTTAGGTAGTAGAACTTTATATGTGGTATTTTTGGCAGCGAACGAAGGCCCAGCTTCTCTTCGTACTCGGGTCTGACTATTGCTGAATAAACAATTCGAAGGTCTTCAGCATACTTGCATATAGGACCAATAACAAGAAGAGGATCGGTCTCTGCAGAAACTGTCGGAAGGTGACCATTATTTGATACCACACTGGAGCTTGGTTTAAGGCCGAACACTCCGTTGAACAAGCACGGAACCCTAATCGAACCAGCTATATCTGAGCCCAATCCAACAGGTGAGCCACAGGCAGAAACAAGCGCCGCCTCTCCTCCGCTGCTACCACCGGCCGTTCTTGTGGTATCATATACATTGTTTGTACGTCCGTGCAATTTGTTGTAGCTATCCCAGCCCATACACGCTTCTGGAGTGTTCGTATGTGCCAATACAATGGCCCCAGCTTCTTTCATTAACCTCACTACGTCTGCGTCATGTTTGGCAACGTAATCGCGTCTTGATAACATACCAAGTGTGTGTTTCATACCTTCTACTGCAATCGATTCCTTAACGGTGAACGGAACGCCCAACAGCGGTCTATGGGCCTCCAAACGAGCGGCAGTGTGATTGGGATCTTGCAGCATGCTGTCAATACGGTCGGCATCTTGCAGGGCAGCTGCAAACCTGTGTTCGGTGACACAATGCAGGATGGGATCCACCTGGTTGATTCTGTCGATGAAGGCACCCACAACCCGACGACTGGTCACTTGCCTCTTCCGAATCATGTCGGCCAGTGCACCAACGCTCTTCAACACCAACTCATCGGTTACGGAAGGCAATTTGACACTAGAGTTACGGTGGAACATACGCGAACACCGATGAACCAAGCCTAGCAGCGCGTAACATAAATGCAGAATCGCCTCAATGGCGTGACAAATTTCCAAACCGACCAAACATCTACCAACATACACTATGAAAAGTATTGTCTTCACAACTATCTTCATGAATCAATCTGAGTGTCTTCGTTCATAAAAATCACAAATTGTGTGAGGGATTACGCACGATGAGCGTGGAATAGATATCGACTCCCGCCTTGGTGTTACGGTGATCGAGGATCAATGATCCTTGAATCAGTTTATGGTGAACGACATCCTGTATGTTGGTCTATCATAGCACGAGCTCAAACTGGTACACTGATGATACGCACTGCAGAAACACGGACTGCCACTGTCACGCACACTGTGGATGTGTACCGGTAAACATCAGTGAACTCAGTGGCTAAGCAGAGAACGCTTTCTGAAAGCCAAGTAAATATTTACGTTTCACATGAGACTTTTCACAAGCAGCCTTCACACACAAAAAAACTTTGAGCGTCTATGTTGGATAAGGGCGAATAAATGATACTTTCAAATTCGTGACATGTCGCCAAATCTAACCAGCGAGGCGCTATATGCTCTCTATCTGTTGAGATCTGGTGAAACGGCAGTGTTAAGACTGTCGAATCATAGTCAGAGGAGAGACTTGAAGAACTGGAGGTTCTCCTGGAGTAGCCTTGTACATCACTTCGAATAGAAGCAACAAAGGTGTTATGCGGGATGTTGCAAAGGATTTGTGTTGAGTTTTACATCAATTGAATGTTGGCATCGGTACAGAATGTTCCATTCAGCCTAAAAATCCAATCTTTCGCATTGATTCGATTATAACTTAGGTGACCTCTTGGTGCGCTAAAAATCAAGAAAAGTTGAGCTAAAAATCCTAAAAGTTTTACTAAAAAGTTGCATTTAAAATGTTGCCGAAACTTCACTAAAAATCATAAAAGGTGAAGGTCACCCAATTATAAAAAACAAACTGTTTGTGAAAAAAATTACTTTTACATTACTTAACTATTACTTCAATAAGTTTTGAGTATTTGCGGTTGTACTCACACACACACACACATACGGACATACAAACACAGACACACAGACATACATACAAAAATGTGGAATTAAAACGCAACGTCCCACACCAATATATAACAATATATAACAAAATAACCAGCGACAAAACGACACATACACACACATATACATACACGAATACACGATAATACGTGTATATACATACACGAATACACACACATACTCCCGTGCGTATGTGATGATGATGATGATGTACGCATATATTACACCCAGCTGGAGCAGGAGGTGCAATGCGCTATAGCCACATTCAAAAATGAATCACTGGTGTATCAGCCGGTTCCACTGCTGGCGATTAGTAGCCGTTGCAGCTGCACTACTAAGCGTCAGACCGAGCCGCTGCAGGTCTTCCTCCATCTGCTGCCGGTAAGTGAAACGCAGGGCACCGCCTCGACGTCGTGGCTCGGTAGGCGGACTGGACAACACGACAGCCAGCGGCACATCAGGCCGGCGCAGCACATGTCCCAGTAGTGTCAGTCTCCTCGTGCGCAGAGTACGAGACACCTGCACCGTGTCAGTCTGAGCGTAGAGGCTGCTGCTGATAACAATAGTTGGGTAGCGGATACCAGCGCAATACCGTAGGAGAGCACGATGTCCCGCATCGACTTCCTCACTCAGCGTCTCTGTCAATGCCCACGTTTCGCCACCATAAATCAGTGTGGACTGCACACAGGCAGCGAACAGACGAATTTTGGCCTGTATTGATGCGTTTGAAGTCCAAACACTGGAAAGTCTGCGGGCGGCCAGCCAGGCCAGCTGTCGGCGTCGACGGTACGCCGCTCGGCTATTCGACATTTCACTACCGAGATAGGAAAAGTCAGCGGTGAGTTTTAGCAGAGCACCCGATTTCGTCTTGATGGTGGCTGTGTCTTCACTGCCTACCGCCATGTATTCACATTTGGCTTCATTCAAATGCAGCCCGACCGTTGATGCAACGTCCTCGAACCGGTCCAGCTGACTCTGCGCGTCTGCTGCATTGTCGGCAACAATGGCGATATCATCAGCATATGCCAGAGCGCAGAGTCTAACTGCAGGATATCGTGATGACAGTCGGCGGCGCACTGTGTAGGCACTACTGTCCAGCAGACTGCGTCGCATTACGTAGTCCATGACTATGATGAATAAATATGGCGCCAGAGTATCGCCCTGCAAAACGCCAGTGCTTGTGTCGAATGGCTTCGTCAGACCGCAGGGTGTCCGCACACAAGCGGTGGTGTCCGTGTAGAGGCTCATGACGGCGTCGACAAACATTTTGGAGTCACAGTAAATCAACAGTATTTGTTGCAGTGCTCTTCGGTCCACTCGGTCGAACGCCTTCGAAAAATCCAAAAACACCACGAAGATCTGCTTCTTTCGGGTTCTGCAGTCGTCTAGAACGACACGAAGTGCAGCAATCTGCTCAGTTGTGCCTCTGTGCTTGCGGAAGCCGGCCTGCGTACTTAGAAGAACATCGTCCATCTGGGAGCGAAGCCGATTGAGCAGAACTCGGTTGCAGAGTTTAGCCGCTGCAGACATCAGGGATATACCACGCTGATTGTTGATACTGGTATCGCCACCTTTTTTTGGGACTGTGATTATTATCGACACCAGCCATTCGGGTGGAGGCTGAGCGCTGAGCACAACGCTGTTGACAAAAGGCAACAAAAGGTTGGCCAGCGATCCAATCTTCCATACATCCGATGGAATGCCATCCTTGCCTGCTGCTTTGCCGGTCGCTACAGCATGGGCTGCTGTAGCAAGCTCCTGTGATGTGACGGCAGTTTCGACGATCGGGGGTCTGGGTGGCAGCGCTAGAGTTGAAATGAATGCCTCATCAGACTCAGCTTGGTTCAGCAGTGACGAAAAATAGTCCCTCACCGTCGTCAAACGTTCCTCAATACTCTCAGCTGGGATGAAACTTGGTGGAATACGCTTACGACCAGTCAAATCGTCAATAATTTTCCATATGGCAGCGCTTCGTCCAGCTTCCAAGTGGCACGAAATGGCATCCGCGGCTTCTTTGATCCGCAACTCTCGGCGCTTCTTGTGTGCATGTAGAAGATCTTCCAGTTGCGCGTCTCTGAGGTGAGCGGGAGCTGAGAGAACTCGCCGACGCAGTTTTTCCAGTATGACATCATCATTCCACTCACTGAATGTGCAGTGACGGGACTTGGACGGTAGCAGGAGTTCCGCAGCTCGACACACCGCTGCTGTGAGCTCGTCGAACGAATCGCCCTGGTTGAGCTGTCGGTCATATATATTCATCACTGTTCCGACAAATCGCTGTTGGACGGCTGGCGTCTTCAAGGCAGACCAGTCAGGCTGCTTAATCTGCTTATTGTGTCGACTAGGCCAGACGATGGTTTTCAACTTACATGCGACAAGGGCGTGGTCGGATATTATGCACTTTGGCCGAATGAGTGTAATTTTCCTCACCAGACGTCTTCTTCTATGGGAACACATATGTAGTCAAGCCTGGCTCTGCGGCGCTGTGGACCAACAAACGTATAATGATGATGCTGTCTCTTCAGGCGCATGTAGCCGTTGATCGGTGTAAGTTCGCTGCTCGTGATGAAGTCCTCCACTAGCTCGGTGTGTGCAGACTGAAATCTTTCACTACCAGGATGAATGGCCACTTGCCGCAAGTCGGTGTTAAAGTCCCCGACGAGACAAGTCAGGTCTCTGCGAGGCTGGCATTCCTGGAATGAAGTCAGAATGTCCAGGCACGCCTCGTTTTCCGTGGTGTTTCGGGTGCATGCTGTTGGCAAGTAACAGTTGGCGATATGTAGCCGAGCTGTCTTCAGCTGGAATGTGGCCGTCACGATTCTACCGTGCAGGACGTTCATCCTCAGAAGTGACGAAGTCATCTGAGGTGAAAGAAGAAATCCGACTCCGCCTTGACCAGCCTGACTAGCAGACGCGTACCAGAAAGTCCAGCCCGCCCCGACGTCCACTGACGAAAGTTGAAGAGTGCAGCGGCGCCTATGCTCCTGTACGGCAATAAGTTGAATTTGCAAATCGGCAGCTAGTCTGACGAGTTCAGTTAGTCGGCGATCGTCTGTCAGTGTTCGCACGTTAAATGTGGCTATAGTTAAAGCATGGGTTGTTAAAGCAACCTCACGGTCCCGGCTGGCAAACCGCAGATCCGTCCTTTGCTGACTGGGTCGACGCCCTCGCAGGCGCGAGCGTTTACCGCGATGAGTCATAATATGGCTGCGATAACACACTACGCACTACTCATAACGCGCTGCGCGTAAGCACAGTCAAACAAAGCGTTTACCGCGATGAGTCATAATATGGCTGCGACAATACACTACGCACTACGCATAACTAGAGATGCGACCTCAAAAAAAACCGACGGTTTTTTTAAAAAAAACCGTTTTTTTTGCCAAAAAAAAACGCGACCAAAAAAAACACGTTCTTTTTGGTTTTTTTTGAAGAGTCATGCAAAGAATTCAAATTATGGAAATGATATATTTGGGATGTTAAATGAATTATTTTCATCAACACATGGGTTATTCATGCTATTAGTGACCCTATCAAATTGAATTATCATTAAATATGCACAATATAATTGTTATAATGTGTCTGAAAGGCCTAATATCATTGTTTGCACGGTACTGTGCGGCACTTCTATGTACAGTACAGTTTTGCATTCAATTATTGAGTTAATCATTGTGTAAGAAAGCAGGGTTTGAGAACCGTTTCTTATGCTAAAATGTGAAACTGTTTTAAAAAACAACAGGTGGCACAATTTATTATTGTTTCTTACATATTACCTTTTTCCTACCAGAAATGAACTACGTTGATTATAATAAGTTTCATCATTTCATTCAACAGATCAATTATTTGCAAATATAAAAGTACAAACACTGCAAATATTTACACAATTACTACAAATATGCACATAAACTTAGTGTCCCTAATGAGACTACGAATAAAAGCGGGTCGCAGTGGCAACGGACCAGAAAAACGGAAAAAAATTTCGTGTAGGAAAAAAAAACAACTGAGGAAATATATTTGATGTACAAAAAAGTATTTGAACACAAATAACTACATTAAAGAAACCATCATCCATAAAACCAGTTTTAAAAACAGGTTACTAATAAAAAAAACAGTTAATTTGGTTAAACTTTCCTTGATCTGCCGCCAATTTTTTTCCCAATCTCTACATCTACGAAAAAAGTTTTTCCAAAAAATATATTTTGAAAAAAACATGGTTCAAAAGAACAGTTTAAAATAAGTGGTTTAACCAGCCGCTTATACGTACCAGCAGGCTACTTGCTATACAAAAGTTATTTGAACGTACATCAATCAAATCTATCTTACATAGATACTGTTTTAGAAAACATTGTTTCATTAAAAAAGCGTTAGTTTAAATGAACGTTTGTCAAAAAAACACTTGACCAACCAATTAGCTTGTCTTGTTCTGCTGCCAACATTTTCTGGACCTGTACATTAATAAAACGAATTTAAAACCAGTTTGAAAAACATCATTGCATTTTTTCATAAAAAACATGGTTTCTTTTAAAAAAAACAGGATTATTCAATGAATTTGTTTTGTTATGCTGACAAATTATTTCAAATATCCACATAATTAAAACCATCTTTAAAAACATGGGTTTTATCAATGAAAAAAACCTAAACCACCGGACCCGGATGCACTTTCAAACAGTCTCCTGAGGTATTTATTGATAAATATTCTTGTTTTTTATACTATTATCAAATTATCTTTGAAATAAGACACGTAAAGATGTACAAAACATCAATTGAACTCATTTCTATGTACTAAAATCTAACATCCGATGACAATTGGGGCTAATTCTAAAAAAAACCAAAAAAACCAAAAAAAACCTAAAAAAACATGTTTTTTTTTGCAAAAAAAACCGCAACAAAAAAAAACGTTTTTTTTGCATCACTACGCATGACGCACTGCGCGTAAACACAGTCAAACAAAGCGAGAGCCGCGCGTGCGTATGTACGCACAGAAAGAGCAGATAGACAGACAAACCTGCATATCTAACAGTGTTTTGGTATACACAAACAAACACACACACACACACACACACACACATATATATATATATACATACAAACAGCCATAGATTCTGAAAGCCGGAAGTATTAGAGGAAAATGATCCAGATCTACATGGGAATCTCCGCATGTGTATATCTGTGTGTGCGTATATAATAGGACGTTTGTGGATACACATATCCACAAACACACACACACACACACACACACACACACACACACACACACACACACACACAAACACACACACACACACACACACACACACACACATACAGACTCAAACAAACAAACGTAAATACATATGTGCATGTGTGTTTATGCAGGTGCATGTTGTTCATGCACGTGTGTGTATGTGAGTGTTTATTTTTATGAGAATTGTGCTCTCACAATCAGAACAGAACGCAAAATGACACAGTAACAACGGAAAAAAGACCAAATTCGTAGATAAAATAATAAAATGACTGCAAACAAAAATCACTAAATACAAAGTGTTATTTGCAAACTCCTTGAAATTATGGATTTCTCAAAATTCCGGCCTGTCTTTCTAGCAAACAGATATATTTACGAACTTGTTGGAATTATGACGTATGAAGTCTATTTAGGGCTGAAATAAAACCAGTTGGTGGCTGAATAGTTGCGGGAACAAGTTGTCAGACTTGTTCTAGTGCCGATACAACTCAGATATGACAGGTACAGATAAAATGATAGAACTATCATGCAACCATATGATATCCCCTAACCAGTGGCGGCACCAACAAACAATATGGTGAATTGTGCAGCAGTATGCTAGATTCACAGTTGGTTCCGCAAAATGCTCCTAAGATAAATATCTCAAACACGAGGCAAGCATTTACGAGATCCTGTTTTCGGGAGACTTGAAAAGGTATCTTATATCAGGGGTCTACTCACGTTCTCTTATATCTCACATATTCATTTTTTCATTCAGTCATTCCATTAATTTCCGCAAATAGTTTTTAGAACACAAAGTACACATGACACGCAATATACAGTAACAACTATCAAGTAGGGAACTCAGAGGGGGCTACGACCATTTACGCCAACGTACCAACTGATCCAACGCTTACTGCGATGCGATAAACACCGAGCGTTAGCCACGATGCTACAGGCCGTGAGTGAATCTGACAGTGGCGTATCTAGAGACTGAGTTATGTGAGTGACTATCTTTGATAATTTTTATCAGCTATGTGAAGTTTATGGTAGGGTAGGTTAGCTTTGGTTAGGTTAGGTTAGATAATGTTTGGTTGGGTTAGGTGGGTTATGTTAGGCTAGACTTGGTTAGTTTAGGCTCTGTATACCTGTAATGAGGTTCGGATATAACATACAGCTAATAAATATAGCTTATAGCTTAGCTTATAGCTTCTGCTTATAGATGGTCACTCGCATATTTCAGTTTCTAGATACGTCACTGTCAGATTCACCCACGGCCGGTGTTCATCGCATCAGCGTTTGACCAGATGGTACGTTGGATCACTTGGTACTAGAGGCGGCTGTAGATATGGCTATAGAGCCACTACTAGAGCCGGCTGTAGATATCTACAGCCATGTCACTACATTCACGCACTCTCACACACACGGACATCCATACGTGAATCCATACACAAATTCATACATAACTACGTAAATTCATACATTCATACATATAGTCCAGTGTTTCTTAACCTTTCTCAGTGTTCGCACCCCTCTGAAAACAGCACTCAGATCTCGCACCCCCATTATACCCGCGGTCAGTTCTCGTACCCCCTTCTCGTATTATCGATAGGTATACTAAAATATAAAAATTTAAACGACGTAATAACAAAACTTTTGTATCCAATATTAGATCATACAACTCCCTGATGAGGATTTAGCAAAACTTTTTCAGAAAAAAATATAATGCATAGGTTCAACAAATACATTTTTATAATAACAGGAATCCTCGAACCCATTACTGGGGTCGTCCGTGTATTATGAACACGGGGCAGACTTGAATGCTGTACTAGTCACATCAGTCATTAATCGCTCAATATTGTCTCCAATGAGCGCTTTGTTGCTTCATGTTTTGCACATCTATGTATGAGCAACTAGCAAAAAAACATGAAGTAATAAGAGAAAAAGTGGGAGTGACAATTTTGTTGTGGTCTGTGTATTTTCAATGGTTCATATTAGATGCCTGGATAGATGAGGGATATGGTCATGTGATGATGTTGTTTGTATGTTAACAGGTGGTGCATCATCAGTTCGACACTCCCATCGATCTCTACTCGCCAGGAAATGCTGCACAGTCTTTGGAAAACCAGACTGGAATATCAACGTAGGTTCTCGTTGCACCAGATTTCATCTTATTGCCGGCTCAGTTTAGCGGAGAAATATTCACACCTGCCTGAATATATTTCAAATAAGAAAAACAATTTTCAAACGCCAGCTAGTAAAGCAAAGGAAAGCTAATAACTGTAGCCACAGATAAGCTGAAATGAGAAAACCACATTTTAGGTGTTTCTCCGTGTGATGAAGCCAAAACATTATAATACGAGTCTCACAAACGTTGGAACATATTGTGATTGTTTGTGTCTAAAATTGGCACAAAATATATTAGCTAAACATTGTGTGTGTGTGTGTGTGTGTGTGTGTGTGTGTGTGTGTGTGTGTGTGTGTGTGTGTGTGTGTGTGTGTGTGTGTGTTTGTGTGACCGATAGGGGAGTACTACAATATTGCCCTATGAACATATTAGCCAAAAATGCCCGAGTACTCCCATACTCTGCAATAGGGCAATATTTTCACCTCGGCCAGCGTAGTGTCAAAGGCGTACAAAGTGCGGTGAATGCGACTGCGGCTTGTGGCCAATATGTTCACTTTTCACCATAGCGTAATTTCAGTGGTTTTCAACGCAACGCACGAGTTTATACACAACAAGTAGCTAGCGCCTAACATACTGTGCGGTTATTGGCTAGGTCAGGTCAGGTCAGGTCAGGTTAAGTCAAGTTAGATTACTGAGCCTAGCCAATAACCGCACAGTATGTAAGGTGCTAGCTAGCGTGTTGTGTATAAAATCGTGTCTTGTGTTGAAAACCACTGAGATTATGCTGTGGTGAAAAGTGAACATATTGGCCACAAGCCGCAGTCGCACTCTCGCACTTGATACGCCTTTGACACTACACTGGCCGAGGTGAAAATATTGCCCTATTGCAGAGTATGGGAGTACTCGGGCATTTGTGGCTAATATGTTCATAGGGCAATATTGTAGTAATCCCGCAAGCACTCAAGGCCATCTTCGAGAACGACCAGAACGACCCCGTGTACCAGCGCCGCTTGCGCGAGCAACAGAAGAACAAATCGCACGTGGTCTTCGACCTGCACGAGGCCAAAGTATCCGCCAGCGGCACGTGGCATGGCGGCGCGGCCACGACACCACGTGGCACGCCACGTCGCTTCTGAGTTGAGCGTGAGTCGAAGAGAGTTAGAGTCAGCTGATGGCCGCTTCATATTATCACAAGCAAGCGCATACGAGTCAACCGTGTGTTTGTGTGTGTGTGTGTGTGTGTGTGTGTGTGTGTGTGTGTGTGTGTGTGTGTGTGTGTGTGTGTGTGTGTGTGTGTCTGTGTGTGTTTGCATGTGTTTGATGTACATACTTGAAGGGAGAGCGTTTTTGCACTGAGAGGAATGGCTTTGTTGTGTGTATTGTATTTGTATTTGTATTTAACCATGTATTGCCACACACAAATATACAATGTTCAAACAATAAATATCACAATTGGCAAAAGACCCGTCGAGCTAATGCTCATAGACAGGCTTACATTTCACTTGTACAGGTGGAAATAATGCTATCAAACCAGGTTATTTATACACAAGTACATACATGCACACTCATGCGCGCGCGATCACGGCGCGCGATCACATATAAACACTATTCATATACAATGATACACAACAAACATATAACCATACCTACCACAGTCTACCATACATATTCGTACACATATTCTCATACACATATACACATGAAACAATACGCAAACATACGGCTATATGCAAACAAAGTGCACGCGTATACAACTCCCATACTCGTCTCCGTACATATGACCATACAACACCTAACACGTATTCAATTACATACGCGCATATGATACACATACCCACACATACACACAATGCGCAAACAGACAAATATTTTGGAAGCAAACACATAAAGATACAGATATACACACAACATACCAATACCTCATGCATAAACACATTCATACATATCTATTCTCTTTCCAAGATTCATATTTATTCATAAATTCACGAATACGTAACAATTGATAGCAAAACAAAACTACATCATGCAACTTTTGACCTGAGTTAAGTCGGTAAATTTTTATAATAAGCATTTATAGCTTGTTTTATTTTCTCCACGTCGCTCTCAATATATAACAATTCCTTCACAGACATCGGTAAACCATTCCACAACTGAGGCCCGTAATACAGAATACTGTACTTGAATAACATTGTTCGAAATCTTGGTGGAGTTAAATTATAACTACTTCGTGTACTAATTACAGTGCTTTCCCGAGTGAATATGTTGTGTTTACGGTTTTTGCATTTGAGATTTTTACTGATGAGTATGATCAAGAATTTGTTTCGAATTGTGTGGAATTGTTGAATTTTTAAATTTTGGTAAATATCGCTGATAGATCCGAATTTATTTTTGTGAGCAATGCATCGTAAAACTCGGTTTTGGATAAGTTTGATTCTAAGAAGGAAGGAAGGCCATGTGCAAGACCAATTAGCGCTACAATATATTAGATGAGGATATATAAGAGTATAGTAGATACTAATTAAGGCTTCTGTCGTTAACTGGTATCTTACTTTATATAAAACACCACAAATTTTAGAAATTTTGCCAAATACATGCTCAATATGGTCTTTCCAATTTATATTTTCGTCGATAATAACGCCGAGGAATTTTGTTTTTCCAACTCTATCCATTTTTTGATCGTTTAGATAAACATTCGGAAACGTGTGCTGTCTTGACCTGTTTTGGAACAATATAAAGTTAGATTTTTTGGTATTTAGTTTCAAGTGATTATGTAATATCCATTCATGTACCTGCTTTAATTCTTCTTGAATTTCTCTATGTAAATCCTCAATATTATTATTAGCCAAAATTGCATTTGTATCATCTGCATAAAGGGTGAAGCTTAGTTTTTTGCTAGAGTTAGAAAGGTCATTCACATATATAAGAAAAAGAATGGGCCCCAGAATCGACCCCTGGGGTACACCTTTGTTTAAATATTTTTTTGTAGAGTATCGGTTATTATAAAATACTGTTTGTAATCTGTTTTCCAGGTAGCTCTTAAATAGCTTTAAACAAAGCCCCCTAATTCCAATGTTTTCAAGTTTTATCATTAATATCTCATGGTCTAATGAATCAAACGCTTTAGAGAGGTCTAAGAACATTCCTATTACAAAAGCTCCTTCGTCTAATTTTTTGTAAATTTCTGAAGTAAATTTTAGAATAGCAGTTTCTGTGGAAAGTTTGGGCCTGAATCCGAATTGATTTTCATGTAATAAGTTATTTTTTTCTAGGTATTTGTTTAGTCTTCTTGAGATTAACTTTTCAATTATTTTGCTTACTGCCGGTAATAGAGAGATTGGTCGGTAGTTATTAATGTTGTTTTTATCTCCTGTTTTAAACACGGGCACTACTTTGGCTATTTTTAATTTTTCTGGAAAAACACCGGTCGAGAAAGATAGATTTATAATGTGAGATAACGGAGTACTTATGAACGCTCGTACTTCGCGTAGTATTCTCGGCGGAATGTCATCACAACCTGCAGAATTTTTGTTGAGGATTTTTAAACATTCACTTGTTTCCATTGGATCAGTTGGATATAAGTACAACGAAGTGTTTGCCGGTTCGTTCAGGTATTTCATATAGCTATTGTTGCGTGACACGTCATTGTTAGAGAGTCCAGCCGTGAGAAAATGATCATTCAACTTATTAGCAATCTCCAGATCAGTATCACCTATCGCAGAAAGATCGTTTTTCTCTACTATGTTTCTCCCTAGGATAGTGTTTATTATTCGCCAATGTTGTTTCGGATTTCCTTGAAATTCTTTCAATTGATCTTTGTAAAATTTATTTTTTGCTGCTCTCAGTGTTCGAGTTAAGGTGTTTCTGTATTTTTTGTATTCTTCTTTGAACGTGATTGGCCACTTTTTTGATAGTTTCTCAAGTTTATGTTTTTTACGTATACAATCCTTTAGACTTTTTGTTAAATAAGGATTTAAATTTTGTTTCGGTTTCATTTTTTGGATATAAAGAGGGAAGTTTTCCTCGAATTTTTTGTGAAATATCATGATGAATAAATCGTACGCTATATTAACATCTGAACACTCCATTACTGCTGACCAATCAGTGGTGGATATGTCTTGTCTAAATTTTTCTATTGTTTGTTTGCAAAAACTTCTTCTATATGAATAATTCATCCTGCCCTTGTCATTATTACTATTTTTAAAAAATGACAAAATGGGACAATGGTCTGAAATATCATTTTGAATTATGTAGTTGGCTGAGTTTGAGTGTGTATTTGTTGTCCATATTTGGTCAAGTAGTGTGGCTGTTGTGTTTGTCAATCTAGTGGGCTTTGATGTCAGAGGATATAAAGAGAATGAATGCATGCAATTTTTGAATTCAGTTGTCATATTGCCATTACTTAATAGGTCAATATTGAAATCCCCGAACACATAAATATCAGAGTATTTTTTCCGGTAAGCTATATCTAAATTTTCATGAATTTTTTCAAGAAACATTTGATAATCAGAATTTGGTGGCCTGTAAATGCAAATAATCAAATAATGCTTATTGTTATATTCTGTTTGTGTATGTGTGTGTGTGTGTCTCAGCTTTTGTGTGCGTTTAATGTGTTAGTTTTAGTGTGTGTTTATTTTTGTGTTTATGTGTGTTTGTGTGTGTATACAGAAAAATATGACAAGCCCCCCCTAAGCCCCCCAAAAATCATAATCATAGACATTAAAAAATTTACCACTGTAAATGAAGTCCTGTAATTTTTGTTCAACTTCGAGGACTCAGTGTGCCCCAGTCCCTTATGATATTATTATGTAGTCAGCGTTCGAGTGTAGCTCTTCATGCTTCGCCAGGTCCCCATAACTTTTTCCTTAGCCCCCCTCAGCCCCCCATCGGAAAAATCCTGGCGCCGCCATTGTGAATGTATATATATATATTAACCGAGTTGTATTCAACGAGTATTCAATATATATATATATATATATATATATATATAGATATATATATATATATATATATATATATATATATATATATATATATATATATATATATATATATATATCTATATATATAAAAGAGATCCTCTGTGTGTCTGTCTGTCTGTGTGTGTGTGTGTGTGTGTGTGTGTTCGACCCTCCTTGGTCCATTTTCTATCAGCTATTATTCGGCCACCACTCAGCCTACCCGCTAACAATTTATACCATCACGTTGGAAATTTTCTTGTCTACACTTTAGATTAAATTTTAAATTTCAAAAATGAAATCAAAAAAAGTTATAGCGGTGAAAAGACAAAATGAACCCTGAAAAATGCGAAAATTGTGGTCAATGCTCTGCCATCTACTCCTCATAAACCAGAAATGGTACAGCCAAACAGATTATACCACTGTGTAGAGAATTTTCTGTTCTACAAGATAGGTTATAATTCATATCCGAAAATAGAACATAAAAGATGTAAACATGACAAAATTTCAATCTATATTCAAAATTATATTTATACTCCACGCGTCCGATTTTCTATACTTTTTTCTCTATGTATCAAAAACTAATTATCACACAACTAAATAAATAATACCATCATGCTGGGAATTTTGTTTGCTACAACACGGTATAATTTTTAATTTTCCAAAGTGTATTGAAAAAAAGTTACGGCGGTGTGAAGTCAAAATGACAAAGTCAAAAATGCAAAATTAGCACTGGAAACCGTGAATGTTTTGGTAAATATTCCCCTATCTATTCCTCATAAACCAGCAATGGTACAGCTATAAAAATTATACTATTGTGTAGATAATTTTGTGTTCTACAAGAAAAGTTATAATTTATACCCACAAATGATACAAAAAATGTGTAAAATTGGCAAAATTGTCAAATACATCCAAAATTACACTTGATCACCGGGCGCCTAAATTAATTCATTTTTCTACCTATTTCTCAGGAACTATTTGTCACACATTAAAATAAATTATATCATCGTGCTGGAAATTGTATTTTTTAAAATGCGGTATAATTCTTAATTTTCCAAAGTGTATCTGAAGGAAGTGACGGCGGTGTAAAGTCAAAAGGACATATTGCCAATTTGACAGCTATTATGCGCACTTGCGATTACACAGGAATATACTACTGTGTAGAGAATTTTGTGTTCTACAAGAAAAGGTGTAATTTATACCCACAAATGATACAAAAAACGTGTAAAATTGGCAAAATTCTCAAATACATCCAAAATTACACTTGAACACCGGGTGACTACAATTTATTCATTTTTATACCCATTTCTCAGGAACTGTTTGTCATACATTAAAATTAATTATACCATCGTGCTAGAAATTTTGTTTTCTACAATACGGTATAATTTTTAATTTTCCAAAGTGTATCTGAAGGAAGTTACGGCGGTGTAAAGTCAAATTGTCATGTTGCCAGCTATTATGCGCACTTGCGATTACACATGAATATACACTGATTTAATTTCACTGAAGTCCAATCATAATTTACGCACTTGCGATTACACAGGAATATACTACTGTGTAGATAATTTTGTGTTCTACAAGATAAGCTATAATTTATACCCACAAATGATACAAAAAACGTGTAAAATTGGCAAAATTCTCAAATACATCCAAAATTTCACTTGAACACCGGCCGAATAAAATTAATTAATTTTTCTACTATTTCTCAGTAACTATTTGGTAAACATAAAAATAATTTATACCATCGTGCTAGAAATTTTGTTTTCTACAATACGGTATAATTTGTAATTTTACAAAGTGTATCTGAAGGAAGTTACGGCGGTGTAAAGTCAAATTATCATGTTGCCAATTTGACAGCTATTATGCGCACTTGCGATTACACAGGAATATACACCGATTAAATTTCACTGAAGCCCAATCACAATTAAGAATTCATCATATTATCTCCAAGCATGGATGGTGTGGTTTTATTGCGTACAGTTTAATTAATGCTACACTATACTGAATATAAAGGCTTTATTGTCCTCAATAACGTTCCACACGACGGGCGGGTAAAATGCTACTGGGAACAAAGTAAACTACTGAATTTTACTGTATAATTTAATTGGTTTAATTTCAAGCTGCATAAGCTTAAGCTGCATAAGGATATGGGTTGTAATATCATGCAATGCCAACTATATGAATATGCTGTTTTAGCGGACGCATAAATCTGGAATTATAGAGATGACAGAAAGTTTCATTGTTTTGATAGTGTTACACTTCTGAATTACTACACACGAAGGACGGGTGTGAATTTGAGCAGTGTTGAGGGAAAAACATCGTCAATAATTAAAACAAGAATTTACAAATTTGACTTTTTCTGTTGGTCGTTTTTCATCCATTTTCTTTGTGTTTGTTTCGTGTTTGAGTTCTGAATTATTCCGCACGACGGGCAGCTTTAAATAAGAGGTGGGTTGTGGAAAAACATGTTTTCTAAATTGAAACATAAATTTCACATTTCTACTTTTATATTGGCTAAAACTTTCCTATGGGTTTGTTTTTCTTTTTCAATTTTCACTAATTTTTTATGAATTGAATATTAATTATATTTTATGAACTGTTCCGCACGACGGGCGGGCTTAAATGTATCTATAAAGAGTGGGTTTAAATGATAGCGAGGTATATGATATTTTGCTAGCAGTAAATATTCTAGCGATAAAAGTAGAATAGCTCTTAAGCAAATGATTTTGGAGAATGATGTGAACCTTTAAATATATTTTGCGATCTGATGATATATGTATTAAGAATAATACGTAGCAGAATATAGATTGCATAATATAATATCGGCTGTAATATCAAGGGCTGTAATATCGGTGTAATCCAAAAAATAACTGTAGGAATATGATGCATTAGTGGAAGCATTAACCGGGAATCATGAGATAATATGATAATGGTGTATAATTATATCGCATTATGCAACAAATGTGAATTTAGCTGCCTTACAGTTTGGTTCCGATACTATATTGGCGGGTTGAGTATTGGGTACTATATTGGCGGGATAAGTATTGGTGGGCCGCGTGTTTGGGACCCCTGGGGTAGATAATCTCAGTCTTCTGATTACAAATTATGATCGCATCAGTATATTTTGTGATCACAAACTAATAAGTTAAATCATCTCAGACTAGGCTGAGAGCGGTCAAGATTGGATGGTTGGGTTGGGTTGGGTAGGTTTGACTCAGGTTATATTGGGTTTTAATGATAGCGGAAAATATATAAATTTTAACAATAAATATTATAGCGGTAAAACTGAAATAGTACTTAAGCAAATGATATTGGGGAATGATGTTAAGTAATAAATATAGTTTGGAAACATTCTGATGAAAAGATTTCATCATCTTTCATTGTTTGTTTCGTGTTTGTGTTCTGAATTATACCACACGACGGGCAGATTTATATATCAGGCGGGTTGAGGGATAATATTTGTCAAAATAAGAACAAAAATATTCACATTTAGACTTTTCTATTGGTTAAGATATTTATAGGTTACATTTTTTGGTTTTCAATTTGTATTCATTATATTTAATGGATTTGATATGAATTTTATTGTATGAATTGCTCCGCACAACGGACGTGTTTTAATGCTATATATATACATAAAGAAGATATTATCTGTCTGTCTGTGTATGTATGCTTGAATATGAGGTGACATAAATGCGCTGGCTCATGGTTCGCTGGTTCAATTATCAGGGGCTTCAAACGCAAACGAAGCGATGGCTCATTTTTATGAAATAAAAATGTCCCGCGGGCAGCAATAAAACGTTCAATTTCACCGTATAGAATGAATTCATATACAAAACTAATGGATTTGACTTCAAGAACCAGAACGGATGGTGTTCGAGTTCTGAATTTCTCCTCACGTCGGGCGGGTTTAAATATGAGGCGGGTTGAGTGAAAATATTTTGTCAAAATAAAATTAAAAATAATGAAATTTAGACTTTTTAATTGATTAAGGTCTTCATGAGTTTGCCTTATTTATTTTTAATTTGCAATATTTTTATGAATTGTTCCGCACAACGGGCGGGTTTTAATGCGGTTTTAATGCTATATATATACATAAAGAAGAAATTATCTGTCTGTCTGTGTATGTATGCTTGAATATGAGGTGACATAATTGCGCTGGTTCATGGTTCGCTGGTTCAATGATCAGGGGCTTCAAACGCAAACGAAGCGATGGCTCATTTTTATGAAATAAAAATGTCCCGCGGGCAGCAATAAAACGTTCAATTTCACCGTGTAGAATGAATTCATATACAAAACTAATGGATTTGACTTCAAGAACCAGAACGGATGGTGTTCGAGTTCTGAATTATTCCGCACGTCGGCCGGGTTTAAATATGAGGCGGGCTGAGTGAAAATATTTTGCTATATATATACATAAAGAAGAAATTATCTGTCTGTCTGTGTATGTATGCTTGAATATGAGGTGACATAATTGCGCAGGTCCAATGGTATATATATATACATAAAGAAGAAATTATCTGTCTGTCTGTGTGTGTATGCTTGAATATGAGGTGACATAATTGCGCGGGTTCATAGTTCGCTGGTTCAATGACCAGGGGCTTCAAACGCAAACGAAGCAATGGCTCATTTTTATGAAATAAAAATGTCCCGCGGGCATTTAGACTTTTCTATTGGTCAAGATATTTATAGCTTACATTTTTTGCTTTTCAATTTGTATTCATTATATTTTATGGATTTGATATGAATTTTATTGTATGAATTGTTCCGCACGACGGGTGGGTTTAAAAAAAGTGTTTTTAGTTCATTTTTTCAAATGGTTCATGATTTGCTTGATTGTATGAATTGCTCCGCACAACGGGCGGGTATTAATGTCATATATATACATAAAGAAGAAATTATCTGTCTGTCTGTGTATGTATGCTTGAATATGAGGTGACATAATTGCGCAGGTTCAATGGTATATATATACATAAAGAAGAAATTATCTGTCTGTCTGTGTATGTATGCTTGAATATGAGGTGACATAATTGCGCGGGTTCAATGGTATAGATCAGGGGCTTAATTGTTCCGCACGACGGGCGGATAAAATGCTACTGGGAACAAAGTAAACTACTGAATTATTGTACCATATAGAACCATTAAATAAAAAACCATTATTATATAATAAAGAACCATTTGAATATTAGTTAGTTAGTTGTCATTAGTTGGTTTATATATAAAGAACCATTGGTGTTGGGGCTTAATTGTTCCGCACGACGGGCGGGTTTAAATATGAGGCTGTTCGAGGGAAAATGTTAAATGTTTTGCTTTTTAATTTGTATTCAGTTTATTTTATGGATTGAATATGCATTTTATTTTATGGATTGAATATGCATTTTATTTTATAAATTGTTCAGCACGACGGGCGGGTTTAAATATGAGACGGGCTGAAGGAAAATATGTTGTCAAAAAATATAATTGAATTTAGACTTTTCAATTGAGTAAGATTTTAATGAGTATATCTGTTTTCTTTTTAAATTTGCAATATGTTTATGAATTGAATATGAATTTCATCTTATGAATTGCTCCGCACAACTGGCGGGTTTCAATGCTAGACGGTGATATCAAGTTATTAAAATATTTTGGAAACATTATGATGAAAAAGTGTAGTCATTTTTCATTGTTTCGTGTCTGAGTTCTGAATTATTCAGCACGACGGGCATGTATAAATATGAGGCGGTTTAGGCAAACTATTTTGTGAAAATAAATATGAAAATATAGAAATTTAGACTTTTGTATGGGTTTACTCAACTCTTTTTTAATTCATATTCCTTCTCTCTCATGAATTGAATACAAATTTAATAGTATGAACGGTTTCGCACGACGGGCGGGTTTACATGCTAGGATTTTCATTGTTTGTTACGTGTTTGTGTTCTGAATTATTCCGCACAATGGGTTGGTTTATATATGAGGCGGTCTGAGGGAAAATATTATGTCAAAATAAAAATAAAAATATTAACACTTGGACTTTTCTATTGAGTAAGACACTGATGAGTTTTCATTTTCTTTTTTAATTTGGAATATTTTTATGAATATGAATTATTATTAATATTAATTCCATTTTATGAATTCCTCCGCACAACGGGCGGGTTTTAATGCTAGTATATATATATATATGATGTTGGTGTAGCCAGGCAGTAAATTTTCGCGCTTGCAAACGAGATTAAACTGGATTGCTATTTCACATTTAGCAATTTTATTTTTGGTCGATTCCATGTATCTAGCCAATTTCTGATCGCTTCTATTCAGACAACTTGTTGTTCCGCACAACGGGCGGGTTTTAATGCTAGTCTATCTATATATATAAAAGAGATCCTCTGTGTGTCTGTCTGTGTGTGTGTGTGTGTGTGTCTGTGTGTGTGTTCGACCCTCCTTGGTCCATTTTCTATCAGCTATTATTCGGCCACCACTCAGCCTACCCGCTAACAATTTATACCATCACGTTGGAAATTTTCTTGTCTACACTTTAGATTAAATTTTAAATTTCAAAAATGAAATCAAAAAAAGTTATAGCGGTGAAAAGACAAAATGAACCCTGAAAAATGCGAAAATTGTGGTCAATGCTCTGCCATCTACTCCTCATAAACCAGAAATGGTACAGCCAAACAGATTATACCACTGTGTAGAGAATTTTCTGTTCTACAAGATAGGTTATAATTCATATCCAAAAATAGAACATAAAAGATGTAAACATGACAAAATTTCAATCTATATTCAAAATTATATTTATACTCCACGCGTCCGATTTTATATACTTTTTTCTCTATGTATCAAAAACTAATTATCACACAACTAAATAAATAATACCATCATGCTGGGAATTTTGTTTGCTACAACACGGTATAATTTTTAATTTTCCAAAGTGTATTGAAAAAAAGTTACGGCGGTGTGAAGTCAAAATGACAAAGTCAAAAATGCAAAATTAGCACTGGAAACCGTGAATGTTTTGGTAAATATTCCCCTATCTATTCCTCATAAACCAGCAATGGTACAGCTATAAAAATTATACTATTGTGTAGATAATTTTGTGTTCTACAAGAAAAGTTATAATTTATACCCACAAATGATACAAAAAATGTGTAAAATTGGCAAAATTGTCAAATACATCCAAAATTACACTTGATCACCGGGCGCCTAAATTAATTCATTTTTCTACCTATTTCTCAGGAACTATTTGTCACACATTAAAATAAATTATATCATCGTGCTGGAAATTGTATTTTTTAAAATGCGGTATAATTCTTAATTTTCCAAAGTGTATCTGAAGGAAGTGACGGCGGTGTAAAGTCAAAAGGACATATTGCCAATTTGACAGCTATTATGCGCACTTGCGATTACACAGGAATATACTACTGTGTAGAGAATTTTGTGTTCTACAAGATAAGCTATAATTTATACCCACAAATGATACAAAAAACGTGTAAAATTGGCAAAATTCTCAAATACATCCAAAATTACACTTGAACACCGGGCGAATAAAATTAATTCATTTTTCTACTATTTCTCAGTAACTATTTGTTACACATAAAAATAAATTATACCATCGTTCTAGAAATCTTTTCTTCTACAATACGGTATAATTTGTAATTTTCCAAAGGGTATCTGAAGGAAGTTACGGCGGTGTAAAGTCAAAAGGACATATTGCCAATTTGACAGCTATTATGCGCACTTGCGATTACACAGGAATATACACCGATTAAATTCCACTGAAGCCCAATCACAATTAAGAATGCATCATATTATCTCCAAGCATGGATGGTGTGGTTTTATTGCGTACAGTTTAATTAATGCTACACTCTACTGAATATAAAGGCTTTATTGTCCTCAATAACGTTCCGCACGACGGGCGGGTAAAATGCTATTGGGAACAAAGTAAACTACTGAATTTAACTGTGTAATTTAATTGGTTTAATTTCAAGTTGCATAAGCATAAGTTGCATAAGGATATGGGTTGCAATATCATGTAATGCCAACTTATGCTGTTTTAGCGGAAGCATTAACCTGGAATTATAGAGATGACAGAAGGTTGCATTGTTTTGATAGTGTTGTGGAAAAACATGTTTTCTAAATTGAAACATAAATTTCACATTTAGACTTTTAGATTAGCTATAACTTTCCTGTGGGTTTGTTTTCCTTTTTCAATTTGCACTAATTTTTTTATGAATTGAATATTAATTATATTTTATGAACTGTTCCGCACGACGGGCGAATTAAATGTATCTATAAAGAGTGGGTTTAAATGATAGCGAGGTATATGATATTTTGCTAGCAGTAAATATTCTAGCGATAAAAGTAGAAAAGCTCTTAAGCAAATGATTTTGGAGAATGATGTGAACCTTTAAATATATTTTGCGATCTGATGATATATGTATTAGGAATAATACGTAGCAGAATATAGATTGCATAATATAATATCGGCTGTAATATCAAGGGCTGCATTATCGATGTAATCCAAAAAATAACAACTGTATGAATATGATGCATTAGTGGAAGCATTAACCGGGAATTATGAGATAATATGATAATGGTGTAAAATTATATCGCATTATGCAACAAATGTGAATTTAGCTACCTTACAGTTTGGTCCCGATACTATATTGGCGGGTTGAGAGAAAAGTATTGGTGGGCCGCGTGTTTGGGACCCTTGGGGTAGATAATCTCAGTCTTCTGATTACAAATTATGATCGCATCAGTATATTTTGTGATCACAAACTAATAAGTTAAATCACCTCAGACTAGGCTGAGAGCGGTCAAGATTGAATGGTTGGGTTGGGTTGGGTAGGTTTGACTCAGGTTATATTGGGTTTTAATGATAGCGGAAAATATATAAATTTTAACAATAAATATTATAGCGGTAAAAGTGAAATAGTACTTAAGCAAATGATATTGGGGAATGATGTTAAGTAATAAATATAGTTTGGAAACAGTCTGATGAAAAGATTTCATCATCTTTCATTGTTTGTTTCGTGTTTGTGTTCTGAATTATACCACACGACGGGCAGATTCATATATCAGGCGGGTTGAGGGATAATATTTGTCAAAATAAGAACAAAAATATTCACATTTAGACTTTTCTATTGGTTAAGATATTTATAGGTTACATTTTTTGCTTTTCAATTTGTATTCATTATATTTTATGGATTTGATATGAATTTTATTGTATGAATTGTTCCGCACGACGGGTGGGTTTAAAAAAGTGTTTTTAGATCATTTTTTCAAATGGTTCATTTAAAAAAAGGTTTTTTTTTAAATAAAAATGTTCCGCGGGCAGCAACTATAGACAATAGAACGTTCAATTTACCCTGTAGAATTAATCCATACACAAAACCAATGGATTTGACTTCAAGATGCAGAACGGATGGTGTTCGAGTTCTGAATTTTTCCTCACGTCGGGCGGGTTTAAATATGAGGCGGGTTGAGTGAAAATATTTTGTCAAAATAAAATCAAAAATAATGAAATTTAGACTTTTTAATTGATTAAGGTCTTCATGAGTTTGCCTTATTTATTTTTAATTTGCAATATTTTTATGAATTGTTCCGCACAACGGGCGGGTTTTAATGCGGTTTTAATGCTATATATATATACATAAAGAAGAAATTATCTGTCTGTCTGTGTATGTATGCTTGAATATGAGGTGACATAATTGCGCTGGTTCATGGTTCGCTGGTTCAATAATCAGAAGCTTCAAACGCAAACGAAGCGATGGCTCATTTTTATGAAATAAAAATGTCCCGCGGGCAGCAATAAAACGTTCAATTTCACCGTGTAGAATGAATTCATATACAAAACTAATGGATTTGACTTCAAGAACCAGAACGGATGGTGTTCGAGTTCTGAATTATTCCGCACGTCGGCCGGGTTTAAATATGAGGCGGGCTGAGTGAAAATATTTTGTCAAAATGTAAATTAAAAATAATGAAATTTAGACTTTTTAATTGATTAAGGTTTTCATGAGTTTGCCTTATTTATTTTTAATTTGCAATATTTTTATGAATTCTTCCGCACAACGGGCGGGTTTTAATGCTAGTATATATATATATGTGTGTGTGTGTGTGTGTGTCTTCTTGCAGTCGTCATCACTATTTTTGAAGTCGCTCTCACTGATTTTGGAAATATTTAAGACGTGATTTCATGCGGAAGTGCCTTAGAAAAGTCTACGAAAAATGAGTATTTGTGTATGTTTTTTTATTCTGTGCTAGTGAATTTTGGCATATATTGTTTATGATATTGAGGCACTGAATTAGCTCCTATAATTCTATCTCTAATGTTTCTTCAATCTTCTTGTGTTGGCAACTGATATTTTTCCATTTCTCCTTGTAGTTTAGATATTTTCTGGCAGCTCTAAAAACCTTTCTATTCGTCTAATCTTCTCTATTCGTCTTCGTCCTCAAATTCATCCACCAAACTGGTGCAGCAAAATCCACAATTAATCCACTTTTTCAATGCAAGTCGTTAAATGATTGACATTGTGTGCGTGCGTGTGTATGTATGTATTTGTATGTATGTATATGTGTGTGTATGTGAATGCACTGACACATAGTGACTCAAGCGCTTGCGTGACTTAAATTCTCTACATCCCAGTGACTAATTTAGTACGGTCGTTGACATACACAGGCCTTGACATACGTCAGTGTTGAAGTCACCCTGTAAAATTTGGCATTGTTTTATACTGAGCTCGCCTTTTACAGAATGTCAGCTTTGCGCAATAAGTATAGAATTAAGGTTTGCAACAATTGCAAAACCTTTCACATTTGCCAAGCATCAATTTGACGTCTATTTGTCGCAACACGTCAATGTCTACTTGACGTTCTAAATCAGGGGTTCTCACCCTTTTGATGGTGCCATACCCCATAGTGTTTAAATAATTATCACCAATCCTATCATTTGTCAGTATGTCTTCCAGATCCACGAGTATTTCAATCTCTTGAATTCACTGTACTAGATACGCATTACTAGACAATAACATAATAATTGATAATTTTATTTTTCATAAACCGTTGATAATTTATACCAGTAGCCAGAAATATATTCCCATACCCCCGGTCATTATTCCCTTGGGGTACGGATTCCCCCGGTTAAGAACCCCTTATCTAAACTACAATCAAATCCACAAGTCAAATTGCAAGTGCCTATTGATTACGACTTGCTAACAGCACACAAATAACACGATAAAATAACATTATTAAAACATGCCTGACGGGTATGTGTGTTCGTTTGTGTTTGAGTAACTGAATGTTCAGAGCGCTCAACGTGTGTTTTAACCACGTGTGTTTATGTGTGTATGTGTGTATGTATGTGTGTGTACGTTGATGCATGATGCATGTGATCACCACACACATGCACGCACACTGTTGCACGTGCACGCTTGATGTCAGGAGGGAGTGTGGCCCCCTCCCGACCTGACCGATCAGCGCACACTACCGCCCCCTGGCGAACGTCCTTTAAGACAGGTGGTCGAATAGCCCAACCGTGAACTGCCCACCAGTCCGGTGCGTATTTATGTGTGTATGTGTGTATGTGTGTGAGAGAGAGAGAGTGTGTGTATGTGAGAGAGAGTGTGTGTGCTGGAGAAGCATCATCAGTTCTGGTCTCATTTGAGAACGGAGAAATTGCTTGGCTGACATTCATACACACACGAGACCACAATCACAGCTGATGCCAGGTTTTATGACCCTCCCTGAAGACAATATTTGGAGCCACATTATAATTAAAGCACCATTATAATGCAGGTCCGATTTTAGCAAAATGCAGTTGAGAGCAGCCTCTCGGTCTCCATTAAACTGTGGACTTTCACGCGCTATTTTATGATAAATTTGAATATCATGTGTGAGGCTCCTCAACACTCGAGGTCCCAGGCCAGGGCTCGGGGAAGGGGTCGCTACGACTCTGATAATACTACTGCTTTAAATGAGTGTCCTCCTATATTGTGATATCTCAAAAGCAAACATTCCCCGCAGGGACACATTGACACAAAATGCATCCTTGACAAGCCTGATGCATGAGAATCACTCGCGTTTCACAATAAATGCAAAATAATTTCAATCAACAGCTTGTCTGAAACAAGTGCACGCGCACCTCCAATAATTATCTCTCGTGTATGTCTAATAGCGCCAGATTAAAACCAGGCGTACATAACTCAACTATACAAGAATCTTATTAATCTTCTATGTTTGTTGTTTGTGACAGGTTCAAGACAATCCGTTTCAAGGATCAGCACGAACAATCAACGAAAATATTGCACAAAGCTACAGTTTCAACAAGGTCATGTGGGCTATGAGTGAGTGATCCACTTATTCACAAGCACAAACCAGTTCAGTGTTTTTCCACTGCGGCAGGGGATCAGAATACTGCCGCATTAAAAAAAAAATAATTGCGTTTAATGCAATCGCCCGTATTGCGCTTTTCATTGCAATTTCATCCACACTTCACGCACACTCTCATTCACTCATGGATACATATATACTTTTTCACACAACGACATGCATATATACAGGTAAACATAGAATTAAACATATAATTAAATATTGAACTAAACATTGAACTAAACATTGAACTAAACACACACACACACACACATGCGAACATACTTTCATTCAGATATATGTGATAACATCAACTTGGCCGCATCGTAGTTGAGTCGTTTTCGTGCTGCATCAGTTCGCATTCTCGGCAATGCCAGTCGTCTAGTTCGGCGCAGATTTATGTCGTGCTGATTGGCTTGTTCAAACGTACCGTAAAGGGCGGACGGTTTTTTCGTGGTCATTATTGTTCGAATGAGTCTTTTTCTGCTGTTTGTTATGAGGTCATCGACCGTTGGAAGGCAGAGTTGGCGGTAGGCTGAAGATATGTGGTCGTATTTTCGTTTTTTGCTCAGAAATCTCGCATAAAAATTGAGAATTACCCGCTGCGTGTCGTGTAAGAGGCGACTAAAAGCCGACCCTCTGCTTCTTCCTCCCTGTACTGCCATATCCAAGGGCAAGAGCGATAATTCAGCACAGTTGGCACCCCCCTTGGATTACCGTAGCTGTCTTCTTTACTATCTCCTCTACACGAATTATAAAGAAGTCCACTGTTGCGTAAACACGCCAGCTTATATATAGAAGCTCAAGTTATAGGTTAAAGGTTAAAGGCAGCAAGTGACACGGGAAAAAGCCGAAGCTTATGAACACACGGGTGTGACCAGGACAGGACAAATGTGCGTTTTTATTAATTCATATTCGTTTATTCTTGTTTCTAATGACCTCTTGACATTTACTTTGATGTGACAACTGAATTTATTGAATTTATCAGCGCTGTTGTGTGGAAAATGAAGAGATGGCTCAATAAGAAGTGGTGAATCAGTGAGAAAAAAGGTTTAGGTACGACTCTAGACAATGCAAACAACATGATAACAAGTTTGAAAACTAATTTTTAAAACACGTTGATAGATGGCAAGTGATGGGTGACTACTGAGAAATGAATATTGCACAATTTTTTGCATATCAATCTAATTTTGCCATTTCCTTTCATGCAATTTTATTTGGTGTATATTTCTTCGTAGAACACCAGCAGGGAAAATATCACAGTAATTTCCATTTAGCTCATATCATAGCGTGCAGCTTATAAGCTAATGCTCATTCAATATTCCTGCGGTGACGACTGCGCAATACTCACCGGCGTAATTTCATTCAACACATCGACCTTGTACTTTGTCATGCTAGGTTATTACTACTTGCCTTTCACGAAACACAATGGATGCGCTGCTGTAGTTCTGCTTATTGGCCGAACAACACTATATCACGATACTTATACGACAATAATTATTGATAATTATTGATTAATAATTATCAATTATCATTAATCAGGCCAGAAACTGCGTATGTCTTTGAGAGTACATTTGTGTGCTTGATGGGTTCATGTTTGCACGTGCAAGTAGACACGAGCGATTCCAGGAGAAACTGATATCAAATGAATCTGCACAATTACAATTGGCCGTTACAGCGAGCTGTTTGCAACCAATTTGTTGCATGCAATGTTTTTCTTCATCACGCAGTCAGCAATCAATACTCAACACTCACAGTTATCAGGGTCAGATGTCGCAATCAAGGTTTAATGATACCGCGGCGTGTAACCACTCATCTAAGGTTTCAATGTGTTAGAAGAAAACAAATTAATGGTCACACACACACACACACACACATACACACACGCATTTATCCATATACACAAACGTAAAACAAATAATTGGATACAATTAGAACAAAATAAATGTGAGATTCCAGTTAATAATTGATAATGAAGGTAATGCTAGCATACACACACACACACATAAACACACACACATGCACACACACACACACACACACACACACACACACACATAAACACACACACATGCACACACACACACACACACACACACACACACACACACACACACACACACACACACACACACACACAGTCATCAACAGGCTTGCTATGTCTGCATGTGTAATACAGTATTAATTAAGAGCCAGCACAAAAACAGTAGTGAATTATCCGAGTATCAATGTGTGCATAATTGTGCCCACTATTAATCTAAGAGAAATTTTATTTATCTAAGCATATTGTATACTTGTATATATATATATATATATATTTATATGTTAAGGAATAAATAAATATTTAACAATTGTGTGTGGTGATGATCATTGACTGGCTGTTGTTGCGTCAGCCGAGTCAATGTCACCTAGACTACAGGCAACGCTACCTAGATACAATGCCGTTTCACGAATTTGTGACGTCACAGCGTTCGGCCTACGTCGGTGAAGCTTGTATGTGCTGCGGTGCACTGTTAGTTGATATTATGCGTACGCCGGTGCATTATTTTCACAAATACTCCCAGTTTTAGATGAATCTTTGCATTTAGAAGCTGTATAATGCTTAACAATTCTTTTTACGACCTAATACAAACACAATTTAGGCGGTTTACGATCATATATTGTACCAAGCGTGAGAATTAACAACAAGAAAACGATCAAATATAGAAGCCAATATGACATGTTTCATTAATTACTTGCCACAGTGAATTCAGATACGGGCACGCTATTTAATTCATCATTCACAACATGCTGCAGCTCATCAACATGTCGACAAAAACGTGTTTACACACTTCACGAATACAACATTGCGAAATACAAAGCCAATAACCGAACATAAATTCAAGTATTGACAACCGTACAACAATTAATGTGATGCTAATGATGATCAAATATCACATAGAACAGCGGTCCGAAGCAGGCGCTAATTATCCGCTGATAGATATTGTAAGTGTGTTTGTAAGTGGCGATTTGTCAATTGTAAGTGTCGCTAAGTGGGGAGCTGAAGGTCGGATAGAAGGACAAATTCGTGTTTTTATCAATCCGAACGCTTTCATTTTCGCTTATATCGACTTCCTGACATTAAATTTGTTCTAACCACTGGATTCATAAGATTTCTCAGCGGTGCCAAGAAATCAATGAATTGACACGCTTCCACATGATAATATTGAATAATCGAGCTTAAAGCAAATCCATGGGCAATATTCATTCTATATCAACGATAATGACACGCGCATATATACACCATATCACACATTAACACCATATCACAAATTATCACCATATCACACATTAACACCATATCACAAATTACCACAAATACCACACATTATTGAATTGAAAATTGAATTGAAACATTAACACCATATCACACATTAATGCACAATTTGCACGCATCAACATTTACATAAATATTATTGGATATTGGTATGTCTTGTTTGATAGCTGTCATCCATTTCTTTCGGAGAACCTCGTCTTCCGGTACTTGTCTTTGCACCCGGACACACATCACTTATCTGGCATGTTTCCTGAAAAACATAATAACAAAATACTGCTACAGTAAACCAGGGGTTCTCAACCTTTTGATGGTTCCATACTCCCAATGGATTGTCAAATATGGTTCAATATCCGCGACTTACTGTTCAAATAATTATCACCAATCCTATCATTATTTGCCAGCTTGTCTTCCAGATCCAAAAATATTTCAATCGTTTGAATTTACTGTAATTTAGATACGGATTACTAGAAAATACCCAATGATAAATTTGTTATTTTATCATTATTTGATATTTTTTATTATTTTTTTTACTTTTAATATCATTATAGCTATTGTAAATTTATAGCAGTATCCAGAAATTTAATCCCATACCTCCGACCTTTGATTCCCATTCCACCAAGGGGTATGGATACTCCCGGCTAAGAACCCCTGTACTAAACAATCACAACGCAATACCAGCTTTTTCAAACAATGGGAGTAAGAATCGTAAGATGTAATAGAGAATGTCATTATTAAGATATGAAATGCAGCGCATAAAATGATTAAATATTTCAAAAAGATTGAAACATATCTTGATTAATTCAGCAAAATCAGGTTCAACGGAAGAGATAAATGAGTGAGCATTTATTGACTTACCTTTTACTCCGAAAGGTTAAATTCTCCGGAATACACCAATCTAATAATACTTGAAGTAAACTTGCGGGAATCACTGCAACACTGCTTAAAGTATGATAGAAACAACAGCGAATGCAAACGCTCAATGCCACTGCAATTGTGAACGCAATACTAACAGAAACACGTCGAACCAACTACGCTGCACTGAAAATATAATGCGCAGAACGCCACAAACACTATTATCACAGCGAAAACACGTAAAATCGCAAAACGCGCAACGCCACAAATACATACAACACCACAAACACGCGCTAACAACGAACTGACAACACCACACTGACAACGAACTGATCACGTGGTCAGCGATGCAACGTCAGCGTTTCAACGGTGTGTAGCTGAGTCATTAGCATCGGTTTGTAGCTGAGTCATATCAAGCTGTGATACTCAGGTGGCGTTAGGACGGACGGGCTGACGTAACACTCCCCATGGGGAGGGGATGGAAAGGCCTTGTATCTAGGTGGCGTTTCTACAGACCCTTCCAACGCCACCTAGATACAGGCCGTTTCACGAAAGTATGACGTCATCTGTTCAAGTGATTGACTCGTACGGGCGATACGCGTTGCTATGTGTTAATGCGGGTGTTTGACTGGCATTCCAGTTGAACCGACTTGAAAAAGCATGTAACCAACATGCAAAGCTTCAAATACAATTGCAAATGGAATAACTGAATATATTATAAAACCACACAGGCATGAAAAAAGTCACAACAAAAACATGCAACCACTATACACGAGACAATGTGGAACGTTTTCGCTTCAATTTCTCTCTAATTAAATGTAGATGAATTTCTGTCACAACAATTATTGTTCAGAAGAGCATTTACAGCGATGCACACACTTTTTCTGCAACTAATTGTAAATTACGTTGTTGAGAACAGTACAAGAAGTCGACCATAACACCGCAATCACTCAGTTTTTCTAGTGCATGAAACCTATCTATTGCGCGCTGGTTTCCAACAATACTCAATTTATCATACTTAATATACCTCTGCACAGTTAAAACCAAAGCAAAACAATATTATCAACATCAATAGAATACAACAGACTTCGGCGACCAATTTCTCTTAAATACGAAAATTGTTCGGATGATATGGTTTCACTTCGCGCAGCCAAAATGTTTTACATGAATCACAATCCTGTTTTTGAGAATAGCAATATCAACAACAATAACCTGCAGGTCCTGGAGCTGCGACGTCTACGTCGTGGGACCACCCTCCAATCTGGAGGCCAAACCGCAGCAACAACCCTTCCAGCCTCGCCAGAACGGCGGGGTTGTCGAGCTCCTGGGATCGGCTTCGGTCACCCGGGTTCCACAGGTCTTTTTTTTTTTTTTTTTTTTTTTTTTTTTTAGCTAAGTGCAACTGGCACAAATCGTGACACCACGCTACACATACACAAACAACAGACACAGTACCAACACCGCTCGCCTCACACTTTCATTTCCACGCATGCCACCGTCTCCTGCGGGGGCGTCGAGATATGATCCGCTCGCGATCATTTCTCGTATGCTCATACTCGCAGGAGACGTAGAACGACATCCAGGCCCGAGACACACATACACCTGCCACATATGTACACAGCCACTCACTACACGCCGACACACAAAAGGCTCAGTTCAGTGCAACTCCTGCCTGAACTGGTGCCACACCACATGCACATCACTCCACAACATCACACAATACACGAGCTCATTCGTCTGCTCATCATGCACACCAAACTCAACAACACCTGCACGTACACCGACACAGGCACATTCACCATCAACATCAGTCACCTCTGTCTCATCACCATCGACATCATCGCGGTCATCAGCACCACCGACATCACCATCATTCCCATCTTCACATACAACTCGTTCACCCTCACACTCACCAACAACTTCGTCCTCCTCACAAGCATCACTATCACCATCAGCACCATCCTCACTATCATCACCATCAGTTCTGCCATCATCATCACACTCACCACCACCACCACCTCCATCAACAACTCAACATCTCAACAACACTCTCACTCGCACAAACACCAACTTACACCGCACACACAACATCAACATTCTACAGCTCAACATCGACGGCATCAACACAAAAAAACACGAATTAACACACTTCCTCACACGACACTCCATTCACATAGCACTCATACAGGAAACAAAATTGCAACAGCACCACAGAACACCCACCTTTCACAACTATACCACCATCCGCCAAGACCGCACTAGCGGTCGAGGCGGTGGCCTCATCACACTCATACACAGTACTATCAACTACACAAACACCAGCACACAGACACAAACACTACTACCACCAAACGACACCACAAAAGAACAACAATCGATACAAATACGCACTGGCTCACACTCACACATTTCAATCATCAACGTATACATTCCACCACAAACTTCACCAACAGTACCTCGCAACTACACACCAGATATACGCAACCTCACAAACACACCTAACACAATACTGGGCGGTGACTTCAACGCCAAAGATCCTGCCTGGTACACACACAATCCACTCACCAACAGAGGCACAGACATACTACAACAAACAGAACACCTCTACATTCTCAACAACACTCACCAACACACTCACACCACACATCAGGCACACTATCATTCGACATCACCTGACATCACATTTTGCACACCGGATCTCACTCACACAACCACTTGGAAGGTGGTCAAAGAGCTTGGCTCAGACCACCTTCCAATCGTCATCACCACCAAAATCAGAACTGCACCAAACACAACCAGACGCACTTACACAAATTACACAAAAGCCAATTGGTCACAATTCACACACGACACGGAACTAGCATTTACGCAACTCAACACAACAGACATCACAGACATAAACAAAACAGTCCAAACATTTAACAGCATCATACACAAGGCAGACAAACAACACATCCCAAAAGGACACAGAAAACACCACAACCCAAACTTCACACAAGAAATGCACACACTCATCAAACAACGCGACACACTGAAACACTCTCCGACACCACACTCACACAATACATCCGAAAAAATACACGCACTCAACACCACAATCAACACCAAGATACATGAACAAAAATCACTGAACTGGCACAACTACATAAAAACACTAGATCACAGATCAAACACCACAAAACTATACAACACACTGAAAAGCATCACACTCTCAAACAGCAATATAACACGCACACACGCAGCCATCACGACCGACACATCATCTGTACCATCAAATAAACAACAAGCAAACACACTCATTAACCACTACTCACACATCAGCCACATCACTCCTACACAAAAAGACAGGACAATCATCAGACGTAAACACACATTCAGCACAGATCCACTATACACACCATTCACACATGCGCAGACACGACACATCATACACAACATCAAACAATCATCAGCCTGTGGTCCAGATGGAATAAGTAACATCCATCTAAAACATCTTGGTCCACGAGGCATACAGACACTCACCAACATATCCAACTACAGCTTCTCACACAACACAATACCTCACATCTGGAAAACGGGCATCATCATCACACTACACAAACAAGGCACAGACCCCACGCTTCCTTCTTCACATCGTCCAATCACACTGCTCTGCACACCATCAAAAATCACAGAACGCCTCATACTCAAACTCATCACACCACAAATCCCACTATCACAATCACAACACGGCTTCAGATCACTGCACTCCACAACCACACTGCTCACAAAACTCACACAGACCATGATGGGTAACATAAACACAACAAAACCACCACACAGAACACTACTCATAACACTAGACATCAGCAAAGCATTCGACAGAGTTCCACGACACAATCTCACAAACAAAATACTAGACACCACACTTCACAATAACACTAAGAGATGGTTGGCCAACTACCTCGCTGGCAGATGCGCCCATGTGAGGTACAATGGACAATCATCTCACACACGCAACATAACAAACGGAGTCCCTCAGGGCTCCGTTTTAGCACCAACACTATTCAACCTATACCTACATGACATGCCAGCACCCAACACTCCATCCATACAGATATCATCATATGCAGACGACATTACAATCACAAGCACACACAGACACGCCGACACAGCAGTGCACACACTACAACCTTACATCAACACACTACAACAATGGTTCAGCACAAACCAACTGAACATTGCACCTGCCAAATCCACAGCCACACTCATCACCAACTGGACATCCGAACACAACTACACACCACAAATCACCATCAACAACACGATCATCCCACACACGCACACACCAAAAATACTAGGCGTCACATACGACACACAACTCTCATTCAAACAGCACATCACCAACATTAAAACCAAGGTCACTCCACGCCTCAACACACTGAAAGCACTCTCTCACACAACTTTCGGACACAACAAAGACACCACAACCACCATATACAAACAGTACATCCGACCCGTCATAGAATATGCTAGCCCCGCATGGGCTAGCAATCTCGCAACACGCCACACAAACACACTTCAAACACTTCAAAACACCGCACTCAGAACAATCACAGGATGCACAGCTACCACACCAGCAGACCACCTTCATCACGAAACCAAAATACTCAAACTGACACACCACCTAGACATGAGAGGCACACAAACACTCGCAGCAGCAGTCACCAACACAGCACATCCACTACATCACCTCACAACACAAGACAACACAGACAGAAACATAAAAACAACACCAAGCACACTTTACCACAGACAAATTTTCACATCAATTCCACCAGCTCCCCCACGCACATCAATCAAGAAACACATACACACAGAGATCGCACGGAAAGCCATACACTCACTACAACACAATACACTCCTACAAAGACACCCACCTGACATACACAAATCAGAAAACACACTCACACGCAAAAACAAGGTGCATCTGGCCAGGTTGAGATGCGGTCATCATCCTGCCCTTCTGTCATATCAGAAAAGGTTGAATGACTCAATCGATGACACCTGTCCAGATTGCAATTCAGCACCACACACCATCACACACATCATGCAACACTGCACAGCACACACACAACTCAGACGCCAACACAAAATTACATCTATCAGTGACCTGTGGAACAACCCGGTCGGTGCCGTGTCTTTCCTCAGGAGCTCGAGGTTGCTCGGCCAGACAACCTGAGGAACAACAACAACAACAACAATAACCTGCAGCATATACGATCACTGGATGATGAGAATGTGAAATATCACCGTCACACATACGAAAGATGAGACGTTCAGCAACATCTTAAAAAATATAACGAAAGTATTCCGCGGAACACGTTAAATATTTCACATCAATATTGTCTGAAGTGATAAAATCAATATTGCCTGATGAAATCAATATAAATAAATATTTTTCGATGTGATAATGCACGACAATCCCAGCTCATTGGCACAATACTCGAAGATCTCACAGAGCGCATATGTTGTGTGATATGTGACGTGTGATACACAGCCAATATGTCTCTAGTCAAACCGACCATATTCCTGTCTGACATTCATCCATCGAACCATCTCACTAACCGCTCCAAAAACAAAGGCCTGTCATCCATAGCTGAATCAGTCAACGGATGAGAATGAGCATTTCTCAACCTGGAGTCTTTATACGGTGTCATTACATTACAAATAGTTCACCAAGACAAATACACAAATAGTACAAATAGGCAACGCCACCTAGATACAGGCAACGCCACCTAGATACAGGCAACGCCACCTAGATACAGGCAACGCCACCTAGATACAGGCAACGCCACCTAGATACAGGCAACGCCACCTAGATACAGGCACTTTCACGAAAGTATGACGTCATCGATGGCGGTCGCTTCACTCGTACGGGCGATACGCGTTGTTATTAGAAATTGTGCTTAGTGCGGGTGTTTGGCTTTCATTCCGGCTCAATTAAATTTGAAAATCATGTTACCAACATAAGAAGCTTCAAATACAATTGCAAATAGAATAACTGAATATATTATAAGCCCACACAAGCATAAAACAGTAAAAACACAAGCATGCAACGACCAAACACGATACAATGTGGAACTTTTCGCTGTTTCCATTGTTTCTTATTAATCGCAGATGAATTTGTCACAGCAATTATTGTTCAGAAGGATAATTACAGCGGTGCACAAATTTTTCTGCAATTAATTGTAAATTACGATGTTGAGAACAGTACAAGTAAACAAGCATAACACCGCAATCACTCAGTTTTTCTAGTGCATGAAACCTATCATCGCGCTGGTTTCCAATAATACACACTCTATCATACTTAATATACTTCTGCACAGTAAAAATCAAAGCAAAACAATATTATCAACATAAAAATAATACGCCAATTTTCGGCGACCAATTTCTATGGAATACGACAAATTTTCCGATGACATGGTTTCACTTCGCGCAGCCAAAATGTTTTACATGAATGACAATCCTGTTTTTGAGAAAATACAACAATAACCCGCAATATATACGATCACTGGATGATGGGTGTAGTGTGTGCCTACACCGCCAGAGGGCGCGAGGGTATTAGGCGTGGGTGACGCTAACGGCCGTCAGCCAGTGTGTGTACAGCAGTGGTGGTGTGTGTGTCGTGGCGTTGTATCATTCTATTGTTGTTGTATTGTTATTGTTATTGTTGTGTTGAGTGCTATAATATATCGTACATGGCGCAGCCGCTGCGAGACGAACAACAGCAGAAGCTGGACCAGCTCACAGAGTTGGTGACTCAGCTCGCTCGCCAGCAGCTTGTAATGGCAGCCCCCGCCAGCTCGCCTGCAGTCGCCCCACACACCATGGCTCATTGTCAGCCACCAGCCCGTCTGGCCTACGCCGCATCGGCAGCCGACTTCACCTCCTGGAAGGAGCGCGTGCTGGCGTACACCACACTGTCAGGCAGTGATAGCCTGAGCCCTGCCCAGCAGCAAGCGCTGCTCACGACACTGCTGGACGACGAGTGGTGCCGCGTCATCCGCCACTCACTGACGCTGCCGGCGACGGCTGATTTGCCCGCCTGTATCCGCCTATTGGAGGAGCATCAGCAGTCGCGGCAGAATGTGCTGGTGGAACGCCGGCGATTTTTCACCCGCCGTCAGCGGGACGGCGAGAATGTGGGCGAATTTCTGCGCTCTCTGCGAGAAGTTGCCGCCAGCTGCGATTTTTGCCCTGCCTGCCGCGACGAGCGTCTTCGCGATCAGTTAGTCATGGGGACAGCCGACTCTGCTGCCCTGCAACAACTCCTGCAGGTCGCACACAAAGACCTGACGCTGAAAAAGGCAACGCAGGTATGTCAAACGGCTGAGTCGGCCCGCCAGGACGCTGCAGCCATGCGGAACACCGGACCCGATGTGGCTGATTCTTCTGCTCCCCGCGCAGAGGTCGCCGCTGTAAGCCATCTGCAACCGCGCATGTGCAACGCGCAATGGCACAGCAATGACTCCGTCCCGTGCGTCCGCTGTGGTGGGCACCACCAGACAGTACCGTGCCGCGCTGCTGAGAGCATGTGTCGTCGCTGTGGAAAACGCGGGCATTACTCGCGCGTCTGTCGCTCATCGCAGCTCGGTACCCGCCGTCGTAGAGATAATTTTCCACGCGACGTCGCCGATGTTGCCGATGAAGTTGATGATGAGAACACACTAGATATGTGCCCGTATATCGGTGATGTAGTTGATGGCCAAAAACACACGCGCTTAACCGCCGTTCACATTGCCGTTTCCGCAGAGGGCCGCGCGCCGCGCGAGATGGCGATGCGACTCTGGCGCCGATGTGTCTGTAATTGACGCTGGGGTTGCGCAGCAGCTCGGAGTGGCCGCCAGTAGCTTGCGCCCACCGTCGTCGCGCCTGCGTGTTGCCAACGGTCAGTTGCTGCTGTGTCTGGACACGTGCGAGGCAGTCTTGCGACTCGGTGATGCATCCTGCCGCTCCACTCTGTACGTGGTGCCGTCAGTGCGCTGTGCTCTGCTCTGCTGGCGAGACGCAGTGGAGCTGCGTCTACTGCACCGGGCGTTCCCTCGGCAGATGTCTCGCGAACAGCACCTGCAGCAGGTGGCCGCTGGACCGGCAGCCGTTCAACAATGCCCGCGCTGGACCAGCACAGCTCAGCCAACAGCGGCGGACCGTCGTGCGCACAGCGAGCAGCTTATAGCGGCCTTCCCTCGTGTGTTCTCCACGGACGGTCCTCTCCGGGAGATGAAAGGCGGGGCAATGCGGATCGATCTGCGCGATGACGCGGTGCCGTACAACGTGACGGCTCCCCGCTCCGTGCCGTTCTGTCATCGCGCCCAGGCACAACAGCAGCTGGAGCTGCTTCAGCAGCAGGGCGTAATCGAGCCGGTCTCCCACCCGACAGATTGGTGCTCACCCATCGTCGTTGTCGGCAAGCGCAAGGCAGACGGCACGCCAAACGGCTGTCGGCTCACGGTGGACTTCATACGCCTCAACCGCTTCGTTCGCCGGCCTACACATCCGGTTCGCTCGCCTGTGGAGGCTGTCAGCAGTATGGGCCTCGGCAATCGGTGGTTCACCCAGGTGGACGCATTACAAGGGTACTTTCAGGTGTCCTTGCGGCGCGAGCACCGAGACCTCACCAACTTCATCACCCCGTGGGGCCGATTCAGGTTCTGTCGCGCGCCTATGGGCCTGGTCTCCAGCGGCGACGAGTTCAACCGACGCGGCGACGTCGCCTTGTCTGGCCTACCCGACTCCTGCAAGATCGTGGACGACGTGCTGGTGTATACCGCCAGCTACGACGAGCATCTGCAGCGAGTCTGGCAGCTGCTACAACGCTTCGACGACGCCGGCGTTACGTTGAACCTGCAAAAATTTATGTTCGCCGCCACTTCCGCCAATTTCTGTGGATTCCACATCAACGCCTCTGGATTCACCGTCGACCACAAGAAAATTCGAGCCCTCGCAGAATTTCCCGCACCGACGGACCTTACATCCCTGCGGTCCTTTCTCGGTTTGGCGAACCAGTTCGGTGACTTCTCGGACTCCATCGCCTCCGCTGCTGAGCCCCTGCGCCAGCTGCTTCGCAAAGGCGTTGAGTGGCAGTGGACAACACAGCACGATGCGGCTTTCACGGCGGTCAAGCGCGCGTTGGCCAGCCCTCCTGTGCTTGGTCACTTCGACCCAACGCGGCCCACAATGCTGGAGACGGATGCAGCACGTGAGAAAGGTCTCGGATTCGTTCTTCGCCAGCGGGATGATCAAGGCTGTTGGCAGCTGATCCAGTGTGGGTCGCGATTTGTGTCCGACACCGAAAGCAGGTATGCTGTGTGTGAGTTGGAGATGCTGGCAGTTGTGTGGGCATGTCAGAAATGCCACCAGTATCTGGCTGGCCTCCCCACGTTCAGTGTGGTCACCGATCACAAGCCTCTCGTTCCGATACTGAACGAGAAGGCACTCGGAGACATCTCCAACCCGCGCCTGCAGCGTATGCGACAGCGTCTGCTGCACCTGACTTTTGTCGCTAGCTGGAGACCGGGTGCAAAGCACAACATCGCCGACGCTCTGTCGCGCGCACATTCCCAGCCTGCTGATGCTGACGCTGACGTTGACGAGTGCTCGTCTGGATTCTTCGTCCAGACGCTGGACGCGTACACAGACGCAGACGACCTGGGTCATCGCACGTCACCGATTGACACCACCCTGGAGGCGGTGCGAGCTGCGTCTCTGGCCGACGATGAGTGTCGCCAATTGATGACGTACGTGCTGGGCGGTTTCCCTCAGCACAAACATCTGCTGCCCGCCAGTCTCCACCCATTCTGGGGCGTGCGCGACCAGCTCACTGCGGACAATGGGCTGATCCTGGTCGGCTGCCGCCTGCTTGTGCCTAGGTGTTTGCGGAAGGACACCCTCCGTCGGCTCCACGACGGTCACCAGGGGCAGGCCAGGACTGTGCAACGCGCACGGCAGACTGTCTTCTGGTCGGGCCTGAACAACGAAATCGCCACTGCCGTAGCATCGTGCCGAAAATGTCTGCAGTACAAAGACAGCCAGCAAAAAGAGCCATACCTGACGGAACCGCACCCGACACGTCCTTTCGAATCGGTGTCCGCGGATTTTTTCCAACACGCAGGGAAGACCTACCTCGTGTACGCGGACCGGTTCTCCAACTGGCCACTGGTGTTCGACTGTGGCCGTGACACCTCGGCTCATCAGCTGGTGAAGATGCTACGACATGTGTTCGCCATGACGGGGGTTCCGACCATACTGTCGTCAGACGGCGGTCCACAGTTCACGGCGCGCCACACGGCCGAATTTCTGCGACTTTGGCACATACGCCATCGTGTCTCCAGTCCGCACTTCCCGTCTTCTAATGGGCACGCTGAGTCCGCCGTGAAACGGGTGAAGCGGCTCATTCAGAAGGCGGCGCACGACGGGAACATCGACACAGACGCCTTTGTCGCCGGTCTGTTGGAGCAGTGCAACGCGCCGGGTGCCGATGGTCGCTCCCCCGCGCAGCTTTTGTACGGCCACCCCGTGTCGTCCACCGTTCCCACGCATCCACGCTCGTTTCTGCCGGAGTGGCAGCCGCCCACCGCTGAGTGCGACCGGCGAGCGGCGAGCTTACACAACAAGCAGGTCGCCCAATACAACCGGTCGGCTAAGGTGTTGCCGCCGTTGCGGCCCGGCACTACGGTGGCTCTCCAGGACCCGACATCCGGTCGCTGGGACCGGACTGGCGTGGTCGCCATGACTGGCCGTCGACGCCAGTACGCTGTGCGCCTGCCTCACGGCGGTCTCTACTGGCGCAACCGTAGACACCTGCGACCAGCAGCCAACACACCCTCGCCCGTGGTACAGCCGCCGCTCGAAGTGCAGTCGCCGCCATCTGTTGGCACGGCGCCGCTACCGTCGCAGGAGACCAGAAGCAGACCCGCATCACCGCCGCCGCCGCCGGGGGAGAATGTGGGCGGTACATCGGAGGCCTCACGAACCCCGCAATTCCGCCGGAGCGCCCGAACACGCAGACCACCGTCGCATCTGAGCGATTACGTCTGCAGAGCCGACAGCGCCCCCTCCACCACTTGAAGGGGAGATGTAGTGTGTGCCTACACCGCCAGAGGGCGCGAGGGTATTGGGCGTGGGTGACGCTAACGGCCGTCAGCCAGTGTGTGTACAGCAGTGGTGGTGTGTGTGTCGTGGCGTTGTATCATTCTATTGTTGTTGTATTGTTATTGTTATTGTTGTGTTGAGTGCTATAATATATCGTACAATGGGAATATGAAATACCAGCGTCACATATACGAAAGATGATGACGTTCAGCAATATCTTTGAAATATCACGAAAATATTCCGCAGAACACGTAAAATGTTTCAAGTCAATAGTGCATGATGTCATTAAATCAATATTGCCTGATGAAATCAATATAAATAAATATTATTCGATTTGATAATGTGCAATCACAAATCCTTCACAAAATACTTCGTGATGTCACAGAGCGCATATGTTGTGTGATACAGAGCCAAAATGTCTCTAGTCAAACTGAACATATTCCCGTCTAACATCCATCAATCCAGCCATCTCATGAAATGCTCTAAAAACAAAGACCTGTCATCCATAGCTGAATCAGTCATCGAATAAACATTTCTCAACCTGGAGAATTATACGGTGTCATTACATTACGAATAGTCCACCAACGCAATATTATTAAAATAAAATGAGCAGTATCTTAAGATAAATCAGGATTATTTGTAGCACCCAATGATCTTAGAGCCAACAACGCGAAATCATTCCCATCATTCAGCACAAGTTTAATATGTTGTCCTTCAATACTCGACGGACGAACAGCTTTGAGCGACAAACCGTACAATGCTCAAGAAATTCGAGCATGACTACACTGGATTTTGTGTCTATTCTCCATAAAGCACAAACAATTTGAAATAATACCTGATTCAAGCGTGATTCACACAATCTCTATGATGTTAATATGATTGAAGATGATCCGGTGTGTTTGGATATTTTCATGTTACGCTTTATAGTAGTTCTTGCTTTTCTGGGAATGAGAACATGCTGAATTTAGACTATCAGTCGAAATTCCATTTGCACCTTGGAACCAGCTCCAGGAATTTCCTAATAACATATAATGAACACAAACAAGAAAATATCAATAGCTCTGTGATGAAATAAACCTTTCATATTAGCTGAAGTAACTGCTGAAATGATTTATTTTGATTAATATTAATTGTTGTTTTAAGCGTGAACCGGATTTTGATTATAAGACACGTCTCGCAATGAACCAATCTACAGTGCAACCTCCCAGTAAACTCAAGCGGATAGTAAAATTCGCACGCGGGCCAAGATTCGAACCGCGAGCCTCTGACACATGATTTCAGCGCCTTAGCCACTACCCGAGAGCTGAAGTGATATGTGTGATATATTGTCGCTAATGAGTTTAAACACCAATAATATAAATATCTCAAGATCAGTGACCACAATTTAAACAATCAATTTCGACTAAGAGCGAAACACTAGCAGCTACACACCTAAACAGTGCCCACCTCTGTTGATTTATAAGTATTATGGTACGCAAATATATAACTACTTTGATAAGAAATGTTAAACGAAGCAAAGACCTCATGAGAAACGAGCAGATGTACATATTTTAATGAGCCTAGGAACGAAACCAAACCTCTGACCGCAGCAAAATGTCCAGAATGATGGCATGCAGAATCATCCGAGTGAGGATAACAAAATGGCAGCGCAAATCACACTTGACACGAAATCTGACAAATTCGCACGTCACTCTAAACCACACTGAAGTGAAAATCACTATACACGTCAATTATCGCCAAGAATAGCACGCGATAAAACACTAAACACACGAGAGCACTAACCACTTGCGCTTGCTACCATGCAACTGCCATGCTGACAGCTGAAAAACTGGTCCGCGCAGTGTGACGTGATGATGACGTCATACTTTCGTGGAAGGGCCTGTATATAGGTGGCGTTGATCTAGGTGGTGTTGGCCGAGTGTCGCTGTGATCGCGCGAGTGACGTAAGAGGTGAGCTATGCTCCTATTGGCGGAGATTGCGAGGCGGGAGACTGGCTCGTCGGTTGCAGTGCGTGTGGTGATCAGAATCGTTGTGAGAAGCGGACGGGAAGGTACGTTCGAGTGGTGTTTGTGTGTATGTGATTGCGTGTACGGGCGAGGTGTATTGAACGTGAGTTCTGCGGCCCATCGAGTGCTTACACGTTAGTTTGTTTCCTGCATTTAAAACATTGTTCATTTGCGTTCGCGCCATTAACAAGCTAACCGGCCACGCGTCATCCGCATAGCCGGAATGTTTTCGCCCCAAGAAGCAGTATCTGCGACCAATGCGGATATCGCGCAGCAGTGTCACCAGCAGGCAGTTTCGATGTCCGGCTCGTGCCAGAGTTTGACGGCACCGGCGATGTCGTAGAGTGGTGGAATCGGGCGGTGATGCTGTGTGAGTTGAAGTGTGTACCAGTCATGAGCGTGGTGCCCCTACGACTGACCAAGGGTGCATTCCACGTGGGTCGCATTTATCGGCTGAAGATCGGCGAAGTGTTAAACGGACTCGAGCCGCGCTGTATGGTGCTCCTGGCATAGATGAATACTTGGCGTTAGAGCGCTTCAGAAATCGTCGAATGAACACAGGTGAATCGGTAGATGTATTTCTGTCCAGTTTGAAAGTGTTGGCAGACTCTTTCGGCGGGGTCAGTGATGAATTGTTTGAGTGTGCCTTAGTTGCCGAGTGTGCTTTGATTACAGATCACAGAGCGATTACAGAGCGATATAGCGACAATGATTCGAACCGGTGCAGCCGCCGATAAGCTCACTCTAAACGACGTCGTGGTTAGAGCGCGGATGGCCCTGCAACGCAAAGAAGGAGCAATGAATCAGTCAAGGGATGATAGCTATTTTGCTGCACGAATGTCGACCGCATCTAGGACTGGGAACAAATGTTATACGTGCAATGAAGTGGGTCATTTCAGCAGACAATGCCCAAGATCGTGCTTCAAATGCTCCAAGGTAGGCCACATGTCTCGTGATTGACCGGGAAGCGCCAGAGGAGAGAGTACATCGGCGCCGGTGCTTTCTCCGCGTATGTAAATAAAGTGCTTCCGTCAACACGCGTTTAAATAGACAATCGCGAATATTCAGTGCTCATGGATACGGGATGTAGCTGCTGCATTGTTCTGACAGTGAATATGCTGGTCGTACACGAGAAACCGCTTGGTTTTGATGCCGTGCTGGGGATGAGTGCCATCAATGCGATGGGTGGTGTTCGAGTAGTAGATGGTGAAGTGACGCTGGGTGAGGATAATGTTGATGAACAGTGCTGTGCTGCAGCTCAGATGCTTCGAGAAGAAAAACCGGGACATGTCATAGAGTTCAACCCACAAATCAAGAGATGGATGTGCAAATGGAGGTGGCGTGACGACAAAGAACCAGATACTTTTCGCAATCGCATCGCGCAGTACAATGTGACGAACGAGTCGCGCGAGTCCTTCAACAAAGAGGTTCAGCTGTGGATACGTAATGGGAGGCTGGTTCCGTATGATGAGGAAGAACACGGACGGGCTCGTTGTCTGATACCTCTCATGGCTGTCCGACAGAAGAACAAAGAGAAAGTGCGGCCAGTTCTCGACTTCCGCGAACTTAATCAATACATTGACTCATATACGGCGGAAGCAGACGTGTGTCAGGATAAGTTGAAGAGTTGGACGAGAAAAGGTGACAATCTGTTCATCATGGACTTGACTAAAGCGTACTTGCAAGTTGCCGTCGACAAATCCTTGTGGCCTTTCCAAACTGTGTTGTACGAGGGCGTGCTGTATTGTCTAACGGGCCTGGGATTTGGCCTCAACTCGGCGCCTATGATTATGCAGGCGATAGTTGGCAGGGTATTGTCCTTAGACAAAACAGTTGAAAGAGGCACTTCAGCATACGTCGACGACATGGTGGTTGACGGTGACGTGGTCTCACCCGACGCGGTTAAACAACACTTGAGAAATTACGGATTGGAGAGTAAAGATGTGCAGCAATTTCCCGACGGTACTCGCGTACTGGGGCTTCACGTGTGGCGGCATCCTTCGGTGGAAGAGAGACAATGCATTGAGCGAATTCTCCAGCGATCAGAATCGCCGAAACATTTTTTCGTGGTGTACCAAGCTGGTCTCGCATTATCCCGTGGCCGGCTGGCTACGAGTATCAGCGTCGTATATCAAGAGACTTGCAACTGGACTTTCTAAAGGGTGGGATGACGAGATTCGAGAGGAGTCGAATCGTTGCGCTCGCGAGGTGTCGGAGCGTATGGAACGGGACGATCCTGTGAAGGGCACATGGACCATCAAAGGTGAAGCGGCCAATGTTTGGGTGGACTCAAGTGATCTGGCCATTGGAGCAGTGGTAAAAGTGGATGGCGATGTCATCGAGGATGGCTGCTGGCTGAGAAAGGACATCCACCACATAAATATCGGAGAGCTAGATTCAGTTGTCAAAGGCTTAGGGATGGCGGTGAAGCTAGCATTTCGTGAAGTCGACCTGTATTCGGACTCTGCTACTGTGCGTTCTTGGCTCACCGGAATGTTAACGAGACGAGAGCGAATTAGAACAGCCGCAACGTCTGAGCATCTTGAGGCGACTGGAAATAGTGAAGAGCTTAATTGAAGAGTACCAACTTACATTACGCGTACATAAAGTGGAATCGCACAAGAATCGTGCGGACGCGCTGACTCGCGTACCATTATCGTGGCTTCGTCGGGCAATATGTGCAGCTGGCGTACAGCAAGACGTTATCAAAGGAATCAAAGGACGTTATCAATCTTCTTCTAGGTGCCTTCTCCTAAATCTGAGTTCATTGTTTTCCATCCTCCTGGAATTCCTCCTCCCAGACTTCCGTTCCCTGTTTCTGACTCTGAGCGTGACCTTGGTGTTATATTTGATTCTTCTCTTTCGTTTTCCAATAACATTATATCTGTGGCCAGGACCTGTCGATTGTTCCTAGGCTCTCTGTATCCAATAAGTCCGTTTCTAGATCGTCCTTCTGCCATTAAGCTTGTTGTCACTCTTATTTTCTCTCGCATTCATTACTGCTGCTCTTTAGATTTTCATGTTCCTCATTACTCTTTGCGTGTTCTTCAGTGTGTGATTAATTCTTCATGTCGTTTTCTTTCTCCTACTCCCTGTCGTCATACTTCCCAATTTCTGTATTCATTCCTCGTATAAATTTTCTTATTTGTTGTATTGTATATAAGCTTATTCGTGACCCCCTTCAACCTTCATATCTTTCTGGTCTCCTCACTGTATCTTCTGCATATTCCCGCCCTCTCGTCTGCTCCCGTGCTCTCAACGAATCAACTTGGTCCGCTAAATCGTTTTCGTTTTCTTTTTTTGCTCCTCGTTTGTTCAACTCTCTTCCTGCTACTATTGTTCGTGCTCCTTCCTTTAGTTCTTTCCGTTCATCTCTTCTCGATTACTTGTTCAACTTGTCGTTTGATCCCTCCTCACATACTCTCACTCCCTATGCTACGGTATGATTTCATGGTTTACTCTGCTCTTGTCATGTTCTTACTGTTGAATATATTTTTCTCTAATTGGGTTGCCTTTTTCATGTGTGATCTGCTCTGTATGTGTGATCTGCTCAATTCGTGTTCCTGCCTTCCTAGTGTGTGGTTGTTCCTCGGTTCGCTCCGTTCTATTGTTATCTGTGTACCCATCTTACCTTGTTTGCGATCGTGTGTGCCTCGGTCAACCAGCGTGTTTGTCGCTGTGGGGACTCGATCGATTCATCGACATACATTGAGTGTGAGGGTTGTGCTCTTTCTCACCATGTATCGTGCGCTGGGCTGACCAACCCGGCATTCAATGCCATCAGGAAACACCGACTTTTCTGGCTCTGCCAAATGTGTAAGGCAGAGTACTGTGCGTTTCGTCGCTCGCCCCTCACTGAGGGCAAAGTGTCCGCGGTCATCGCCAACCGACTGGCGGAATTCCGCACTTCGCTGCTGGATGACATAAACAACAGTAAGTCATCACCTGCCGGAGCGCTCTCTGCCTCTGCTTCTGTTCGCAGCCAGGCAACCGTCCCCTCATTCGCACTTGTGCTGAAGAGCAAGAGTGAAGAGCCGGTAAAGATCGAGCGAGTGCAGTCGGCCCTCTCCACTGTCCCAGTGACGCAGGCGCGCGCCACCAAATCCGGTGGCATGGTGATAAAATGTGCTACCAAGGACGCGGCAGCAAAAGCGGCAAAATCATTGGATGGCAGCCCTGAGCTTGAGGTGTCGGTTGTCAACAAACCAAAAATGCTGCTTCCGAAAATCACGTTGGTCAACGTTCCGCCATCCTTTCATGAGATCATCCTTTCACCTTGCTGCCTCACTTCGGATGAAAAATGAATTTCTCGTGGATGTGCCTGACACGGATTTGAAGGTGTTGTTTATAACAAAGCCGCGACAGGGCTGTTCCCATGCGGTGCTGTCAGTCTCGCCGGAAGTACGCCAGCTGATCCGAGCTGCTGGCGACCGCCTGTATGTACACTTATGCTGCTGTCGCGTGTATGACAGAGATTGGGTTGTCCGCTGTTCGTGCTGCAGTAGACTGGGTCACAAAATGGATCGTTGCCCAGTAAAAACTGCGGTTTGTGGTCACTGCGCTGGTCCCCACATGTCTTCCGCATGTCCAGACACAACAAAGGTGAGGTGCATTAACTGCTCCAATCATGGACGCCCGGCTGACCATCCGGCTTTTTCACCAAAATGTCCGTCGCTTTTGGCCGTACAGAAATCCATTCGTGAGCGGACTCTTTCTGCTCCTCCTTCTCAGTCTCCAACTGATTCCCTTGCTGCCACCTCGGCGGTGTCTGCTTGACTACCACAGCCACATTGTTTCTCCCCCACTGCCACCTCTCTTTATCAGAACTCGTTCTCTAGTTCTCCTTCGCTCTTTTAAATATGAGGTCTTGCCGTTACAAAGCTCACTATTGATCCCATCTCTGTTCATCACATAATATTGATATCCTTTGCCTAACAGAAACTTGGCTTTTTGATACCGACATCTCTTCTTTTGTTGCTCATATACCTAGTAGTTTTGGTTTTCTGCACATGTCTCGTTCAAGCCTTATCTGCTCCTGTGGCGGTGGTGTTGGTTGTATCTATGCAAAATCACTGTCCCTTTCGCTAATTCCTGATCTTAAATCTGCTTATTCTTCTTTTGAATTCATTGCCCTTGCATTGTCCGTACCTTTTCGTCCTAAATTCTGCATAATTGTTGTCTATCGACAAATCACCCAGGAACTACGTCTGCCTTCTTTGATGAATTCTCTGATCTTCATGAATCTGTGACGAAATTATTCTCAAATAGATATCTAATTGTTGGTGACTTCAACTTCCCTCCCTCTAATGCATACTTCTCTCAGTTTTGTTCCTTCGTTGACTCTCATGCGCTTTGCTCTCCGATATCTACCCCCACTCATTCGTCGGGTCATATTCTTGACCTGCTTCTTTTTCCTGTGCCAACTCTCTCCACTGACTTAGCTGTACCGAAAGTTGAAGTTTTCCCTCCCGAACGCTCATTTTCGGATCATAGCTTATGCCTATTTGATATTCCGTTACCTTCTAAATCATCTAGTATGTTTCTTCATTCATTCAGATCGTATAGAAACTTTGATCCTGGTGTATTCTTATCATTTGCTCATCTGATATCATTATCATTGCATTATCTGATATCTTTATCATTGCATATCATGGCTCAGGGGACTCCTAACGGCAAAGGAGCGTGTCAGGACCACTGCCTGTAGTGAGTTGCTGATCAAGCGCCGACTAGAGATCATCGGTGGATTGTTGGACGAGTACGACCTGACGGTTGAAGTAATGAAGGTGGCGTCAGAGAGGAATAAAGCAGATTGCCTGACTCGTGTGCCTGGTCACTGGTTGAAACAGGACAAATCAGTGAGTGCCGCAGGTGCTGAACCGACTGACGTGCGTTCTCGCATCAGGCAGATTCACCACGACGCCGGACATCCGGGCATCCACCGAACGCGGTACTTTTTCCGGAGGAAAAAGCTTTACGTGAGCAAGCGGGAAGTCGCAGATGTTGTGAGGTCGTGTGATATCTGCAATTCGATTTGCCCGGCGGCGGTGAAATGGAGACACGGGAAACTGAGCGTGAATCAAAACTGGCACCGACTGGCAGCAGGTTTTGTGCATGTGCGTAATTTTTGGTATGTGTCTGTCATCGATTGTGGTCCTTCGAGGTTTTCTCTCTGGCGCAAGGTTCGCACTCGCAGCAGCGATGAAGTGGAGGACATTTTCGATGATATTTTTAGTGAGCGTGAACCCCCAAATGAGATACTTCTGGACAACGACACGTCTTTTCGTGGACAGTCTTTAGTGCGGGCGATGGAACGTTGGGGTGTGATCATTCGCTATCGGTGTGCTTTTCGCCCAAAAGGAAACGGCATAGCGGAGAGATCGCATCGGACTGTCAAGACCATTGTGGCGAGGAAACAGTGCAGTGTGAGAGAGGCTGTGATGCTGCACAATTTGACGCCAAGCGATGACGCCGGTCGCAGACCTGTTGATGGTGTGTATCGATATAGAGTGCGAATGCGTGACGAACTCCCGCGACAGCGCAGCACATCTGTTCGTGGCTGCGATTATGAGGTCGGCGATCCTGTCTGGGTGAGGCAGCGCGGAGATCGGTGTGATGCTGTCGGTCGCAGGAGTACCGTCACAAATGCCGTGTCAGACCTTGTTGTCGCCGTCGATGGCATCAACAGGCACGTGGGTGATGTCAGACCACGGGCGGTGACGGAGAACGGTGGCGGAGAACGGTGGCGGAGAACGGTGGCGGAGAACGGTGGCGGCACGAACTGATTGGACGAGGCGAGCGGTGACTTGGCGGACGACGGCGAGCCTGCCGTCATGGTGTACGATGAGAGGACTGCCGGGACTGATCCGGCGAGTAGCGGTCAGCAGCACACGCGACCACAGCGACAGAATCAGCATCCGGCGCGGTTCAATGATTATGTTGTGTATAATTCTAATCGGGCAGTGATTCTTAGAATCAGGGGGATATGTATTATGTTTATTGTCTACTGCATTGGTGGGTTTATTGTGTGTATATTGCAAGGTATTATATTTTGTACTATATATAATTGTATATGCGTGCATATGTATTTGTGTACGTACGTGGGAGTGTGATTTTGTGTACGTTGTTGTATGCGCGCGTGGAGGTAGCTGCGTCACACAAGCGCGAGCGATGAGTGCATGCATGCGCGGGTGGTATCCGCCCTGAGTCAACGGTCGCTCGTGCATGTTGGACAGTGCGTTACTGGTGAAGTGAGAGTGTGGTATTTGTGCAGTGGTTTCGAGTGGTGTTCGGTAGACAGAGTAGTATTTAGTGCATTGTGTTGCGGTGTGATCGTGTGGAATTGTGCTTTCTTATTCTTTTTAATTTTTGTACTTACATTCAAATACACAAATCCATATCGCATATCGCATAATCGCATATAACCGCATAAAATCGCAATAATGCATATATATGCCCCTCAAGATGACTTTAATAAAAGTCGAAAGGTGCCTCGGGCAAAAATGACTTTTTCGGTGCTTCTGGGAAAGCTCTCTGAAAACCAGAGAAAGCTGGTGAGACGAATTGAGAGTACTACTATATTGCCCTCTGAACATATTAGCCACAAACGCCCGCATACTCCCATACTCTGTAATAGGGCAATCTGTTCACCTCGGCCAGTGTAGTGTCAAAGCCGTACCAAGTGCGGTGAGTGCGACTGCGGCTTGTGGCTAATATGTTAACTTTTCACCATAGCATAATTTCAGTGGTTTTCAAAGCAACGCACGAGATTCTATACAACAAGTAGCTAGCACATAACATACTGTGCGGTTATTGGCTAGGTTAGGTCAGGTCAGCTTAAGTCAAGTTAGATTAATGAGTCTAACCAATAACCGCACAGTTAGGTGCTAGCTACCTGTTGTGTATAAACTCGTGCGTTGTGTTGAAAACCACTGAGATTACGCTATGGTGAAAAGTGAACATATTGGCCACACGCCGCAGTCGCATTCACCACACTTGATACGCCTTTGACACTACACTGGCCGAAGTGAACATATTGCCCTATTGCAGAGTATGGGAGTATACAAGCGTTTTTGGCTAATATGTTCATAGGACAATATTGTACTAGATCCAGACGAATTGAGACATGTATATACAAAAGAAACAAGACAGAAAACGCTGTATAATTCAGCAGAACACACACACACACACACATATATATATATATATATATTCCACATAAAGAAATTGCACTCACGCACCCGGTAATGTTATATGGTTGAAAAATGTATACTTCATCGTATATATATATATATATATATATATATATATATATATATATATATATATATATATATATATATATATATATATATATATATATATATATCCCTCCTGGCTTGCGTGGAAGCACTATTACTGCTGGAGCTGCGGTCGCACTAGGACTACTGTTTGCGCTAAGGAGTGATGGAGGTGTTCCCCTCGTATCCTTTGTCGTAGTTATTAGTTAGACAATCTTGTGTTGCTTGTGTGTGAAAATAACAAACTAAAAAGTATAACAAAACAAAGACGCGCGTTGCATAACATATATGTGTGTATTATATTAATTATATTAATTACTTTAATTATATGCATGTAGTGTATATATATATATATATATATATATATATATATATATATATATATATATATATATATATATATATATACACTACATGCATATAATTAAAGTAATTAATATAATTAATATAATACACACATATATGTTATGCAACGCGCGTCTTTGTTTTGTTATACTTTTTAGTTTGTTATTTTCACACACAAGCAACACAAGATTGTCTAACTAATAACTACGACAAAGGATACGAGGGGAACACCTCCATCACTCCTTAGCGCAAACAGTAGTCCTAGTGCGACCGCAGCTCCAGCAGTAATAGTGCTTCCACGCAAGCCAGGAGGGAGATACACCGACAGCAGTGGCGTTGGCGATGGCATATAGTCCGCAGGAGCTGGAGTCTGACTGTTATGCGCACCCACCCACCTCAATTTAGACGCCATCTAGGGAAATTTGGCATATGAGGGCAAATATTTCTGACAAAATCTGATATCCTGGAGAATTTGGCCGAAAGAATGTCAAAATAGAACATGACTCCAGGATCAGTTTCCTCGAATCAAGCCACAGTTACCCAATGTGAGCCATGAACATGCAGAATTTGAACGAGGTGCCCGTCTTCCGAATAGCCGCCATAATTGGACCCCTGAAGCACAACAGTCGACTGGAGGCTAGACACCCACGGGAATTGCCGCGCCAACAGCAACTGAGCAGCATCGATGAGTGTGTCATTGAGCCAGCAGTGCGGGTCCGCAGGCGTCGCGCTGATGTTGATGCGGTTCGACGCGCTCGGCACAGCCGTCCATGGAGTCAGTGGGCGTCTGACGTCATTTAGGCGGCGCCGCTTGACTGCAGTTTCAGTGACACTTTCAGGTTCGTCACACGCTGTGAAGACCGACGACGGGCTGGCGATAAAGGCACCAACTGGCACAATGGAAATGAGCCCATGGTCGCATGGAGCGGCGTGTTGGGCGCTGCTAACCTGAGGCGCAATGGTACTGTCCGTCGGTTCCGCCGCAACTCCAGGAGGCGACGGATGAGTCCAGAGAGACTCTAGATAGGGCTCCAAATTAACCAAAGCAACCTTTCGAGAAAAAAATTCCTGACGGTGCCTGGAGTTGGTCCGAAGTAAAATCCATACTGGAAATCACGTATGGTCCAAACCGATACAATTTTAGCCTGTATCCCTTACGCCCCCTTTTCTTCCTATTATTACGGACTAACACCCACATTCCAATCCGGAAAGTGAAAGATTTAAACCCTTGATTCCTTTTCAACTGGACATTATTTTCTGGCGCCATTGGGCTATTTTTATGTTGGAACTCACCGCATATTTTACCTCCCACATTTTCTCTAATCTGCTCTGAATGTTTACACTCTCAATATTAGGGTTTTCAATGACATTCGTGACCAGGGAGTCCAAATCTGGAGAGTCGTTGATGTGCATGTTCGATATTAACCGATGGCATCTCTCGAACACGATATAAAACGGGGAAAACTTGGTCGATTCCTGCACCGAGGTGTTCATGGTGTATGTCGCGGTACCGAGGGGACATTCCCAGTCATCCTGCCGTTCGTTGCAAAACTTCATGAGGATCTTTTTCATTGTGCCGTTTGTCCTCTCAGCATGTCCGTTGGTCTGCGGATGGTACGCGTGCGTACCAGCGTGCTTCACCTGGAATACCTGGAAAAGTGAACCATTGACCTGATTGCAAAACTCCCTATCCTGAGCTGTTGTTCTTCGCGCCTCAGCAGTCGAGCAGTGAGGTTGTGTGCGGTGCTGGTGTGGTGTTTACATTTTATGTGCGAGTAAGAGGTCTTTGGTGTCGGATATGTCTTCCAAAACGGAGCTTAGAGACGCGATGCTGGAGTGTCTGAGGGACAAGGAAGTCTTCAAGCTCATTTGGCAAAACATGATAGAGCCGGCCGTACAGAAAGCGGTGGAGAGCCGCGACAAGATCGAGGAACTCGACCTTCAGCTAGACCAAACTGAGGACAGAGTCAACCAGCTGGAGCAATTTGCACGACGGCAAAAGGTGTGTATTTCTGGCATGCCCGAGGATGCTTTTGAAAACCCGCAGCGGCTCGTCGAAGAGGTCGCGAAGGAGCTTGCCGTTGAGATAGCGCCGGATGACATCGAAAGTGTTCATCACATCGCGAGGCAGCCCAAGGACGCACCAGAACGGTGCTAGTGCGTTTCAACCGCTACCGAAAGCGTGAGGAATTTTACAGAGCCCGCAAAAATGTCCATAAAAAGCGAGTCTACATCAATGACCATCTCACGCCGCATAACAGCAAGTTGCTGTATGAATGCAGACAGCTGAAAAAACAGGGGAAGCTGTTTGCCACGCTGACTGATAATGGCAACGTTGAGATAAAAATTTCTGCATCCAGTCGTACGGCACGCGTTCGCTCTTTGGGAGAAGTTCACCAGCACGCACCTATCGACACGCACTCCGGCGAGCGTCGTGGCGAATTCATCGGGACGCCCCACTCCCCCACCCTCCCGGTGGACCAAGATGGGGAGACGTACACGCACGCAGGGGCAGCCCGTGCCTGGCATGGCTGCGTCTCGACAGTGCAAGTAAGCTGCGTCTTGACAGTGCAAATGAGCTGTCTCGACAGTGCAAGTGAGCTGCGTCTCGACAGAGCTAATGAGCTGTCTCGACAGTGCAAGTGAGCTGTGTCGCCCGACCCCTTCACATTCTTTCATTTTCTTTCACGCTAACGTCTGCCTCATCTTGTCTATTACCTACAAATTAACTGCATCTTAGATTAAACCTCCCAATTATATATCCCAATTCATTAGGTTATCAGGTTCATACTTCAACAGTTTCAACTCTATTGTTTTCTCGTTAGCTTTTTTGGTCTCAAATGACTCATGAAATTGGCTTCTATAAAACCGACACGTTCTATATTAAATCCCTTTGCACAGCTGTTTCTTTGTTTAACTTTTTCTGTTGCTTATTTTTTATGTACATAATGTTCGCACTACAAAATCCGGAAGAGGTTGATGCTTGTAAGGCTCATGCCTCATCTTTCAGCAGTTGCACTTCATTTTGTTCTAATGAGGTAAAACTGATTTTGAGTGAATATCATGGTAAGTTCTTAGCTTGCCATATCAATACCAGGAGTCTAAATAGAAACTTGGATGCCTTTAAGGATTTTCTAACTGAATGCAAGGAAAAGTTTTCAGTTCTCCTAGTGACTGAAACCTGGTTAAGGGATATCGATGCTCTAGTTTCATTGTCCAACTACAATTTTATTCATCAGAAAAGACTACAACGACGTGGTGGAGGTGTTGGAGTGTTTTTAAAGCAGGAGTTTGCGTACAATGTTCGTGATGACATTTGTGTGCATTCTATTTCACTAGAGCAAATATGCATCAAGGTAACCGTACAACAAAAATCTGTCATTATCATTGTAATGTATCATTCACCGCACTCTTGCTTTTAGTACTTCAAGACTGAATTCAACCAGACTCTTGATAAATTAAGGCATGAATCAAAGCCAATAATTATAGGAGGTGACACAAATGTAGATTTTATGAAGGCTGACCAGAGAAATACCGAATTATTCATTGACACAGCTCTATGTAACGGCCTGACACCGAACATCAGTCTGCCGACAAGAATCAAATCAAATCAAATCAAATCAAATGTATTTTTGCCATTCAGAACGGAACAGAAAACATAATGACAAAAGTTCGTGATTGGCGAGGCATAAGAAGCTTTAAGGGCTTGTGCTGCCTCAAAAATAAAAACAATTAAACAATACAAGAAACACATATGTACAGGGAAACAAGATTCATCCGAGAAGGTGGCGGTGAGGACCCATCAATGTCAAAAGCCGTGGTCACACGAGGCCAATTGTTGGCTTAGCCAACGATTGGCTTGGCCAACTGTTGGCTTGGTCGAGTGGTCACACGAGGCCAATTGTTGGCTAAGCCAACTGTTGGCCAAGCCAATCGTTGGCTTGGCCAACAATTGTCCCGAAAACCGAAGTTGAACATGTTCAACTTTTCAAGCCAATTGGCCTGCATTTCAGCCGCTTGCCTCAAGAGGGCGCTACGTTGCCGTGCAATGAACGCGCACTCTCACGCTGAAAATGATTAAATTCTCGCGCAAGGCAATATTTCGCAATAATCTCGCAAATATTCGATCCTCCGTTTTTCACCACATGGCGCTGAAGCAACGCGTACATTGAATGCAATTCAGTTTGAGCGCCTATGTTGTGTTGTGTTTTCGTGTTTTGTTTGTCTTACATTTTTCGTGATGAAGTGGTCAACTAAGGAAACCATTGCTTTTTTGGATATCTTCCAAAAGTATTCCGCGTTGTGGGATGCAACAAATAAGAATTACATGGACAAATTTGTAAGAGAACGTAGTTTTGTGGAGCTGAGAGACGAGCTGATTGGGGCGGGAATCGACGTTCCCAGGCTGGATATGTTAAAAAGAAAAATTAAATCCCTCAAGAGTGTCTACCGCATAGAAGTGAACAAGATGAAGAGAGCGGCAAAAAGTGGAGCGGATGCTGCGGATATATACACCCCTAGGCTTGGCTGGTTTTCGGCTGCTCATTCCTTCTGGCGGAACACTTCTTATGTGCAGGAATCTTCATCGAATCTGGTGAGTGATTGTGCATTTACACCAATACATTTGCATTACACCAATTTCACAATATAATATTTTTTATATATTCAAAACGCAATTCAAAGATTTTACAAACAAATTTCAACAAATTGAAAACATCTCACAAACGATTTCAAACATGTCTCTATATATATATATATATATATATATATATATATATATATATATATATATATATATATATATATATATATATATATATACATTTTGTCTCATATCCGATCCAGTTGCCACGGAACCGACAAATGGGTGTTGAACGCTTCCATATACTGTCTTCTAAGCTCGCCAGCTGCTCTGGTATGGTTGTTGGATAAAAATCCCACTGTCTCTCGGCTCAAAGATTGCAATGATCCTGCAGTGACCTCTCGTCTCCAGGAGCCCACATTAATATCACCGTTGTTCAAGTCTTCACTATCCACAGAACCAGACGAAAAATACTTTTTTGGAGACGTTTTACGCAGCCAATTGTGGAGGGCGCACGCAGCGTTCACCAAGGCAATTGTCGTGTCAATCTTTAAATCAATTGGCCTCAAGAAAATTCGGAATCTTGAACATAGTATTCCAAATGCGTTCTCCACCACTCGCCTCGCCCTTGACAACCGATAATTGAATATCTTTTCGCATTGCGTGAGGTTACGATGGCTGAAGGGTTTCAGCAGATTGGTCTGCAAGGGAAAAGCGTCATCCCCCACACAAACCCCACCTTTAGGCCAATTAAGGAGGTTTCTCTCCATCGCTATGTTCAGGGAAGAGTTCCTAAATACAGTGCTGTCCGACGCCCTGCCATCGTTGCCGACGTCGATGTATCTGAAACAGTACTCTGCGTCAGCCAGGGCAAACAGAACGATGCTGTAGTAGCCTTTGTAGTTGTAGAAAGCTGATGCGCTGTCTTTTGGACGAGTAATGCGGACATGTTTCCCGTCGAGAGCGCCGCAACAATTAGGAAAATTACACCTTGTATTGAATGAGTCTTGAATTTTTTCCACTACTCAGCTGTATCAGGTACCTGCAGCACGTAAAATATATAGTCGCATACAGCTAGACATTACGTAATACATGGTATTGATATTCTGTTGCTTTTTCAGAATCTACAGGGACCAGTGCTAGAGGAAGAGGAGAACAAGGAAGAAGAAGAGTTCCCAGACACGCCAGTCATTGAAGACCAGCCTGCTTTAGAGGATGGGGTTTCAACAAACGTGCAGTATACAGAGACTGACTCAAGTGGATTGAAGCACTCAAGTGATGAGCCCACTCCGAGTACCTCCAAACGAAAAATGGGGAGAAAAAGATTTTCCCATTCTTCAAACGTTCCATCAGCTATATCCCAACTTCGAAAAGTTGCTGAGATGGTGAGTGTGGAGGAGGATGAATACGACAAATTCGGCAGTTTTATTGCCTCCCAAGCTAGAAAATTGCCCTTGAGGAATTTTCTGATACTGCAGAAAAAAGTAACCGATCTTTTCACCGAGGAGAGACTGCGAGCCATGGAACCCACTGTTCAAACAAGCAGCTCCCAATGTTTGCCAGACGGTGATTTTTGTACATCTCTTTCATTCGAAGAGCTTTAAACGTTTTTGATCCTTTGTTATTTATCGTTTATGGTTATACCTTCGTTTGTTTGTCTTTGAATTTGAAATATATGTTTGTGGTTATGTGTTGGGGTTTTACTTTCACTAGTTTACTGTGAATAAATCTAATTATATATGATAAGGACAAAAAAAATAATATAAATCATAATAAGAACAAATCATATGGGTTTATTCTTACCTTGATGTACGAAGCAAGACCATCGTAAACTGCCCTCAACACATCATACAGAAACGTAGATACGCTGTTGTGCGGAACTCTGAATAGTAGAGCAAGGGAATGCAGGCTGTCACCACTGGCCAGATATCTCAAGGTTATTTCTAACTTCATTTTCGCAGAAAGAGCAGGCCTCATCACGCTGTTCTGTTTTTCGATCGCAGGAGACACGATCTCTAATAACTCGTTAAACTTATCTTCGTCCATGCGTAGAACATTTCTGTACGACAAAACGTCTTCGCTCAACAGTTCTTGAATCAAGTTGTCTGATGCCCCAAATTTGTTTCTTGCGTAAATCCATGGTTTCACCCATATTTTCGCGCTTGTGCCTCGCTCTTCCTCTTGTAGTTCGTTTTCAATTTCATCGCACACAATTGATATGCAGTGCTTTAAAAAATTCCTTTTGATTTTTGGCATGATCGGCAAAGCACCACCACCACTGAGAGAACTAGTCAGGACAGCAAGACAAACCACACTGAACGTACTATGCACCACATCTATTGGCTTGGACAATTACTGGCCTCGTGTGACCACTCGCAAGCCAATTGTTGGCCAAGCCAACTGTTGGCCCAGCCAACTGTTGGCCCAGCCAACTGTTGGCCCAGCCAACTGTTGGCCCAGCCAACGATTGTCCGCTGCAAGCCAACAGTTGGCTAGGCCAATCGTTGGCTTGGCCAACAATTGGCCTCGTGTGACCGCGGCTAAACTCAATTTAATATTGTCTTATATAATGACTGTACAATTGTTTTTTGAATTCTGACATCTTTCGTATTTTCTTCAGTGACGCCGATAATTGATTCCATAATTTTTTACCGTTGTGAAAAAAACTCAAATTTTTTACTTTTGTGCGTGTAAATGTTATTGTGAATTGTTCCCGGTGTCTCGTACTCAATGAAAATCTATCTTGAATATTGCTGGGCAATTTCATATTATACGCCTGGTGTATTTTTATCAGAGTTGAGTATTTGACTAGATCAATGAGCTTGAGTATTTTCAGCTGTTTGAAAAGAAGCGACGTGTTCTCATGATATTTTTTGTTAGAAACTAGTCTAATAGCTCTTTTCTGAGCAAGTATGATGGTTCTTAAATTGGAAACGTATGTATTGCCCCATGCTTCAATCACATACTGTAGGTATGGTTTGAACAGAGAGTCATATATTTGTATATTTGTCATCGTGTCGAATACATACCGAGTTTTGTTTAGAACAAAGTTGATTCTGCTCAGGTTAGAGTGAACCTTGTTAATTTGTTCTTTCCAATTGAGTTTATTGTCCACGACGATTCCTAGAAACTTGGTAGAGACGGCTTCCTTTATCTTTGTGTCATTAATTTTGATTTCATTTCTACTGTTGGCGGACTTCATTGAAAAATTCATGTAAGTCGATTTCTCCGTATTTATAGACAATTTATTACTGACTAGCCATCTATGTATCAAAGCAATATCCGTGTTTATAACATCATATAGTTTATCATAATGTTTTTCCTCATAAAATATATTGGTATCATCCGCCAATAGAATAATCTTGGGAATCTTGGATATGTTGAAAATATCATTAATATACAAAATAAATAATATGGGGCCGAGCACCGAGCCTTGCGGTACTCCACAATCTGTGATTTTCAATTATGAATTTTTTCCTTCTATTGACACATATTGTCTTCTATTTGACAAGTAGTTTGATATCCATTCGTGTGCTATCCCGCGAACACCATATGAGTATAACTTTTTTTCAATATTGAATGGTTCACTGTGTCGAATGCTTTTTTAAATCTAAAAATACATCCACAATTTTATTTTTGCTTTCGAAAGCTTCTGTTATTTCGTTCACCATGTCAAGTATAGCGTGCGACGTATTTCTTCTTTTTTGAAAGCCATATTGATTCTCATGAATTATTTGATTTTTCTCAATAAACTTCAATAGCCTTTTGTCATACAGTTTTTCGAGAATTTTTGAAAATTGATCAAGCAGGGATATAGGTCGATAGTTTCCGCAGATAGTTTTGTCTCCAGATTTGTACAACGGTATGACTTTTGCTATTTTCATAGCATCGGGAAATGTACCTGTTGAAAAAGAGAGGTTGAAAATATAAGCGCAACGGAAGATCCGCCAAAAAGCAAAAAGAGGAAGTGCTCGAAAATGCATGGGTCAAAAGAAATTTCACCGCCTGTAGTAAAGACGAATCAGGCTTTAAATATGCACATACACCAAATATTGTGGCAAAATGGATTGACGAAGGGAAGTCACCAATCGGCATTTTCAAGTTTTTTTGGGATGAAGATTTGATGCAAGTTCTGGAATGTGAAACAAATCGGTATCATCAGATGAAATTCGGCAGAGTTGAATGTTGATCAAAAGTGACATTCGTGGAGATGTATATTCAAACTCACGAATGTTTTTCCCTGGAAAATGACACCAATAACGAAATAAACAACAATAAAGAGATACACTGACACGCACAATATCAATTGAACCCCACACCCAGTACAGTACAGTAGCGTGATATAGACCCACACGTTCAAGCGTATAGACCGGGTTTACGTATTGAGCTGTGCAACGCAATTATGCACTGATATATTGCTATCACAGATGCAATCAGGTGAGAGGGCCAATTGATACGATATCAACCACAAACACAATACGAATTCTAATACAGATGTTTACATAACATACTCACATTAAAAAGTCGAAATATCGTACTAACGCACACACTCGCCGCTCCACTTATAGTACACAAATTGAACTGGGTTACACCAACACAAGTTCACATTCACTGGTCAAGTTCAAGTTCATTCACCCGTTGAAACTAACGCCATCTACCGTTGGAGTTTTCATTATTCGACAAATGTGACTATCCAAGAGCTATACCAAGTACTTGGCATATTCCTTCTATCTGGTTACAGCCCGATCCCGAACAGACGGCTCTACAGGGCCAAACAAGCCGACACACGAAATACAGTGGTAACGCAATGTGGAATGGCAATGAATCGTTTCGAGGAAATCGTAAGAAGGCTACATTTTGTTGGCAACACGAAAAAACCCGTCAGCGACAACATTTATAAGGTTCGAAGTCTTCTTAAACATTTCAACAAGCTGTTTATACATGTGGCTCAACCCCTAACAATGACATGGGCCATTGACGAAGCCATGAAACCATACTATGGACAGCACAACATGAAGCGGTTCATCAGAGGAAAACCAATCAGATTTGGGTACAAATTCTGCTGTCTCTGTTCTTGTGAATGACTCCTTATGAATTTCAGCCTATACGAAGCAGAAAACTCAGGATTTGAAGAAGGCATGGTGGTCGATGAAACTGCTGTACATCAACTAGCGAAAGGGATTGTGCCCGAGGGAATTAGTGGATTCATCGATAATTTCTTCACTACACTGCCTCTTCTCGAGTCGTTTCAGAAAAATAGCATCGGGCTAACGGGCACCATTGGGAAGGACAGAACCAAGAATGTTCCCGTTTGTGGAGAAAAGAAATCGAGAGGAGGTGCCGAAACATTTGAAAACGGTGATAAATAATCGTTACTGGGTGGATACCGTACACAAAAATTAACAATGTTACACAATTAGATTTCCTGATAGAAATTGTCAATGGCTTGCTGAAACCGTGCAAAAAACACGTAGATGTGTACCCTTTACGTCAGTGGTTCTTAACCTGGGGTACCTGTACCCCCAGGGGGTACGAAAGCTTAAAGTTGGGGGTACGAGACATGCTAGCTAGCAGCAGGTAGCCAGTTTATTGCTGTATTTACAATGGGACTGAAATATATATAGTGTTTTCTTCTACAATTGTCTTATTTTTTCACATTTACCGTGTGTGTGTGTGTGTGTGTGTGCGACCGTACGACTGAGTAAAATAAGTGAACGTCCGTATAACAGAGTCAACAGTGATAATGAACACGTACCGTACGAGTATGAGCTACATTATGCCCCTCCTTGAGGAGGTGTAGCAGTAGGAAGTGCAGATGTGCAGCGTGCGTTTGAATGGTGGATTGTCCGGTTTGCTGACTGCGCGTGCCACGTGGTGGCGTCATGTTTCGGGAGTCGTTGTGTGAGCGTTGTGGAGTGTGTGTCGGTGTGCGGTGTCATGTGGGCGCGCGTGGGGCTGTAATGCCCCCCACGCGCCCGTCTTCTTCGCCGTAGCTCATACTCGTACGGTACGTGTTCATTATCACTGTTGACTCTGTTATACGGACGTTCACTTATTTTACTCAGTCGTGTTCTGGCTTCTGTTGTAACAGGTTCGTGTTGTTAACCTCGGTTCTCTGGTATGAATGTTGACATATTTCTGTACTACGTACTGCGGAATTTTGTCTTGCTCATTGGTGACCATACTCAAAGTTATTTGGTTTATTTGTTTTTTTTCTTTAACTTTTCCAATTTAGTGCTGCGAACAATGCCTTTGTGGCTCTTTAGTTGAGGAAATCTTGTAACAACCGTACCGTACATCTTTCCAGGTATCAGTACGATAATCTGACATACGATGTCTAAGAAACGCAAGTGGAATGACGACTACGTTTGTTATGGGTTCACCTGTGCGACGGAGGCAGATGGAACTGAACGACCGCAGTGCATACTCTGCAGCACTGTATTCTCAAATGCAAATCTCAAACCTTCAAGACTCAAGGAGCATTTCAACAATCGGCATGGGGGCACAGACGCTGGGCATGACTTAAACAGCTTGAATATCAAGAGGGAACGATTTGATCGTAGTGGTACCCTGCCAAAGCGAGGTTTTGTGCCAGTTGAGAAACCATTGTTGCAAGCATCTTATGATGTTGCATTTTTGTGTGCGAAGAAAAAAAAACCTCACACTATTGCAGAAGAGCTCGTGAAACCTTGTGCACTAAAAATGGCAAAAACAGTGTTAGGGTCTGATGCTGAAAAGAAACTGAAACAGGTACCTCTGTCAAACGACATTATCCATTCAAGGATTAGTGACATGAGTCGAGATATTTTGCAGCAGGTGATCACGGACATGAAAGCTAGTCCTGTCAAAGTGAGTATTCAGGTGGATGAGTCAACCGACGTTAGTTTTTGCAGTCAGTTGCTGGTATTTGTTCGGTATGTGAAGGAGAAAGAAGTGGTGGAAGAATTCTTGTTTTGTGAACCACTGAAAACTACTGCAAAAGCAATCGACGTGTTCAATCTTGTGAAAGATTTCTTCTTGAAACATGGGATGACTCTCAACATGTGTGGGTCAATTTGCACTGATGGAGCCCCTGCCATGCTAGGAAACAAATCAGGCTTTGCTACCCTGGTGAAGGCAGAGGTGCCCCATGTAACTGTCACTCACTGTGTGTTGCATCGTCATGCACTTGCCACAAAGACGCTGCCAGAAAAATTGAAGAATGTTTTGTCAATTGTTGTGCGTGCAGTAAATTTCATCAGAGGACGAGCCCTGAATCACCGCCTCTTTGTGTCTTTTTGTGAAGACATTGGAGCTGAGCACAGTGTTCTTCTTTACCACACAGAAGTGAGGTGGCTCTCCCGTGGCAGGGTGCTTACACGTGTCTTCGAACTACATGAAGAAATCAAGCAGTTTCTTAGAAATCAAGACAGTGACATTGCTGACCATTTCGAAAACAGGGAGTTCATTTTGTCACTGGCATACCTAGCAGATGTATTCAAGCACCTTAACGAGCTGAATATCTCCATCCAAGGGACAGGGATGAACATGATCACTGCCAGAGAGAAGTTGTCTGCCTTCACCAAGAAACTCCCAATTTGGATAAAGCGCATTGAGAAAGGAAATGTTGCTAACTTTCCTTCACTTGATGAGGCTGCTGGTGCAGATGAAGAGTTGCCTATCCTGACTGGAATGAAAGATCATTTGCAAGAGTTGATTATGTCCTTCCAAGGATATTTTCACCATGGAGAGGTTTCTGTGGAACAGAGATGGATACGGGATCCATTTCTTTTCAACCTTGATTCCATGGATGATAGTGATATAATGAAAGATGAAATTGTTGAGCTGCAGGCCAATGACAGAATCCGAATGGAGTTTGAATCAATGCAGCTAGACATGTTTTGGTGTAAACAGCTAAAATTATTCCCACAGTTAGCAGAGAGAGCTCTGGAGGTCCTCGTGCCATTTGCAACCACATACTTATGCGAGGCAGGTTTTTCAGCACTCCTACACATCAAGACTAAGGCCAGAAACCGTTTGGATGCAAGTGACGACATGCGTGTGGCACTTTCGAAAAAAGAACCTCGCTTCAGTATCATCATTGAAGGAAAACAACAGCAAAAGAGCCACTAAAAATGTGTAAATCATTAATGTGTACTTTGTGTACCATGTATACTACTAGATTAGAAATTATTATACATTATGTTGGTTCAGTTCAGCAAGTGAATAAAGTTAATTTCTGAACTAGATTTGCATCACTAATCCATTTTACTTTTTTTTAATAGTATTAATTTTTGACAGGGGGTACGAAAAAATAGTATGAGATATCAAGGGGTACGGGCACTAAAAAAGGTTAAGAATCACTGCTTTACGTTATCCGATTGTGCGCGTTATGACCATTAAGTTATAAACGGTGAGACACAACGACGGTGCGGTGTTTGCGGGAAAATGTCAAGCCCAAATGCTCAAAATGTGATGAGGCGGTGCATATTCAGCGTGTGGTGTATCATGTTTTGCATTGTTTGTATGTTTGCGGATATGTTAGTGTGTCCGGTGTGTATGTGTCTACTGAACTAGTATGTCTGTGTGTCGTGTTTGCCTTTGTCACTGCGTGTGTTGTTGGATCATGTGTGTGCTTGACCAATTGTTGTCTGTATGCTTGTGTGTGACCTGATGTGTGACCTGAACACTGGGGTCAAAGACAGTCAGTCCAAAGATATCGCATTGTGAACGTAAGTAATTCAGTGGCTAACCAAACGCCACATTGGTGACCCCGACGTGATCGGTTGGTGGGTTCTTGTGCCTTGCATCACTGTATATACTGTATATACTGTATATATTTTTCGGCTATTTTCACTGGCTACATTTTTTCGTCAAAATGAATGACCGACCGATGGAGACTGGATTTGAAGAGCACGTAAATGATGTGGCCATAAAGGCACCGCCGTTCATGGAGGGTGCTGTTGACGGTTGGTTTGTCGTTCTGGAGGCGCAGTTTCACTTGCGCAACATCACAGCGGAAAGTACCAAATTTTTCTACGTGCTCTCATCACTTCCACCCAATGTTGTCAGCCGACTTCCACCATCGACTCTTCAAGAACAGAATTATTCGTCTCTCAAAGCAGAAGTCGTGCAGTTATATCAACGCACCAAGTCGGAACTCTTCGAGGAAATAATTGCCAAGCAGCAATTCACCGGCCGTCCGTCAGTTAACATGGCTGAACTGCAGACAACGGCAGCAAAAGTGGGCGTCTCTGACGATCTCGTGCGCCACCAGTTTATAAAAACTCTGCCGCCGACCGTTGGAGCTGTGCTGGCAGCTCAGCAAACAATGGCTTTGAAGGACATGGCTAAGCTGGCGGATGAACTCATACCACTTCTCAGTGCCAACACTCCTGCTCGCTCCGCTAGTACCTTCAACACGCATGCATCTCAGCAGCCGACGGCAGGCCAATCGCGTTCATCACGCAATTTCAGCATGCAGCCGTTCCGTCACGGCCAGCGTCCACGAGTGTGCAGATGGCACGTGTTTTACGGTAATTCAGCACGTAAGTGCAAGCCGTGGTGCCAATGGCCGAATAAAACAGCGGGACTACAGATGGAGCCGAGTTCGCGAAGTTCTTCACCAGCGCCTGTCGCTCGCTCTAGAGCCATGCCAACCACTCCAGATTGTCACACGTCGGAAAACTAGAACGGCAGGCTATGGTTGCTGCACCATATGGCCTGCCGCTTCTAACAGTTGCAGCCCGTATCGGTACTATCTGGCTGAACTTTGTCGTTGACACCGGTGCTGGAGTTTCTATTATTCCGCCAAGTGTAGTGAGTACGCCGTCGCTTCAGCCGACTTCTGTACGCATTTCAGCAGCAAACGGCCAACCTATGTCGGTGCATGGCGAGGTCCGTCTTGATATTGTGCTGCAAAAATTGCGTCGAAAATTCGCTTGGACATTGGTTGTCTCAGATGCCGTGTCTCCGCTGCTGGGGCACGATTTTCTTACACACTTCAAACTGGTGGTGGACTGTCATAACAGGTGTATTCGTGACACCACCACATTGCTCCGTGTGCCAGCCAAATCCAACGATGAGCAGTATGTTGGACTGGTGGTTAATGATTTGAGTCACCTTTCATCACCTGTGCGTTCGCTGTTGACTCAACATACAACTCTGCTTGCACCGCGCTCCGTCTGTGAGAATGTCACTATGCCGGTGCAACATACCATTGACACAGGCAGCGCAGCACCCGTCTTTGCTCGTCCTCGTCGTTTGACTGCTGACAAAGAGCAAGCAGCCAAATCTGCATTCGAGGCTCTCATGCAGGCAGGTGTTGTCCGTCGCTCCAACTCGCCGTGGTCTTCTCGGCTCCATATGGTCGCCAAGAAGACACCCGGTGAGTGGCGCATCACCGGCGATTACAGGGCACTGAACACTCGTACGGTGCCTGATCGCTACCCACTGCCGCATATTCAGGACCTGTCTGCTCGCTTGGCCGGTATGACGCTGTTCTCGAAACTTGATCTGCTCCAGGCGTACCATCAAGTGCCTATGAGCAAGGCAGACACCGCCAAGACCGCAGTCATTACGCCATTTGGGCTTTTTGAATATGTTTTCATGCCGCTGGGTTTGAAGAACGCGGGCGCTACATTTCAAAGGCTGATGAACACCATTCTTTCACATCTGAAGTGCACTTTTGTGTACCTTGATGATGTTCTGGTGTTCTCGCAAAACGAAGAGCAACATCTGCGTGATTTGTCAGCTGTGTTTCATGTGTTCGAGCGGCATGGGCTTCGTTTGTCGTTAGATAAATGCTCGTTCTTTCAATCGAGCGTAGATTTTCTCGGGCATAAAGTCACTGCTGCGAGCGTGTGTCCTCCGGACGCAAAGATCGCTGCTATCAACGACTTTCCGGTTCCAACTGACTCTTCATCTCTCCGCCGTTTCTTAGGCATGGTGGGTTTTTATCGCCGGATGATTCCTGGCTTCGCCAACATTGTGCACCCACTGTCAGAACGAACCAAGCATCAACCCAACAATAAGTCTCTTGCACTGAACGACGAAGAGCTGGCCGCTTTCGATATCATCAAACAGTCACTGTCTAGCGCATGCACACTGCCGCATCCGCTACCGCACAGTTCTCATATGCAACTCGTTACCGATTGCTCTTCGACTGCTGCTGGAGCTGCACTACATCAGATGGTTGACGGAGTACCTCAACCCATCTCATTTTTCTCGAAGAAATTGTCTGCAGCCCAGCGCAAGTACTCGGTTTACGACCGTGAGCTCCTGGCCGCCTATTATTCTGTGCTGCACTTTCGACACTATTTAGAAGGTCGGTCAGTGACTTTGTTGACGGATCACAAACCGCTGGTTTCAGCTTTCATCAGCCCAAACGTGGCCAAATCGGATCGTCAGCAGAGGCACTGGTCGTACATTAACGAATACGTGTCAGATGTACAATACATCCGAGGAGCAGAGAACATGGTCGCTGACTGCCTCTCGCGCAGCGTAAGTGCAGTCCAAGTGGACGTATTTGACCTGCCGGCGATTGCGCGCGCCCAAGTCGATGATGCCGAGACACAGGCTGCTGCCGCTTCTCTTACGCCATTTATGACGTCGGGAGATCAACCTCTGCTGTGCGACACATCAACGCCATATTCCAGACCGTTTCTGCCGCTCAAGTGTATGCGTTCTGTGTTCGATCAGATGCACAGTCTCAGCCACCCTGGAATCACGGCCAGCGTCAAGTTGCTCAAGTCTCGATATGTGTGGCCACAGATGGAGAAAGACATCAAGTCGTGGGTGCGCGCCTGCACGGAGTGTCAACAAACGAAGATCACACGCCATACTAAATCGCCACTCACCCAATTTGCAGTTCCTAGTGAGCGATTCGAATGTGTCCACATCGATTTGGCCGGGCCATTGCCGCCGGCCACTCCACGCGGCCAACCGTTCTCTACGCCTTATCGGTATATTCTCACATGTATAGATAGAGCAAGTCGCTGGTCGGAGGCTGTTCCTCTGCAAGACATCACCGCTGTAGCCGTCGCCGACGCCTTCATGACTCACTGGGTGTCGCGGGTAACCGATCGTGGCACACAGTTTGAGTCAGAATTGTTCCGTGAGCTCTCGCAATTAGTTGGTTTTCACCGCATTAGAACCACTGCGTATCGACCGCAATCAAACGGATTGGTTGAGCGGCTACATCGTGTGATAAAAACATCGATCATGGCTCGGAAGCAATGCTGGCTCTCTGCGTTGCCAGTGGTGATGCTGGGTATTCGCTTGTTGCCCACCGAGTCCGGCATCTCACCATTTACAGCTGTGACTGGCAGCAACATGTTGTCTCCGCGTGTACCGACGGGCGACACCATCTCGACCAAGCCGCAGCATGAGTTTGTGTTAGATCTCACCAAACGAATGCAAGAAGTGGATTTCCACAAACTGTCTGCCGGTAATTCGCACAACACATCGCCTTACTACGTGCCTGCAAGACTCATGACCTGCGAGCACGTGTGGGTGCGCGTCGAACGAGTCCGCCGCCCGCTCGAAGCGCCATATCGCGGCCCATTCCGAGTAATTTCCAGATCACCGAAAGTGTTCGTGATTTCTCTGCCGACTGGTGGGTCGGAGACAGTGTCAATCGATCGCTTGAAACCAGCTGTCGTTACTGTCCAGTGAGCTTCTCCGACCACCTCGACGTCATGCACACCTACTCCGGCTCCTCGGACACCAGCCGCACTGCGACCTGCTCCAGTACCTGTTCCTCGAGCGTCGCCGCCAACGCCAGTCACAACGCGGACTGGACTAAAAGTGAGATTCACAAAACACCCAGACTACCACTACTTTTGATTATTGCAGTGTAAAATGTATGTTAACATTGTGTATATCTGTATGTCCCTACTTGGTGTATGCGTGCGTGTTGAACATGATATGCGTATTAAGCACTGTGTTTCAATTTGCATATTTGACTACAAGCGCCACACTATCTTTATAATAATAGTGTAATATTGTTTGTCTTGTCGCGGATATCTGCTCATTCTTCACAAGACTTTGTACCATTGTTTGTCATGCACGCGTATCATTTACACACTGTTTAATGTTCATTTTTGTATTGATCTATATGTACCTATGTTTGTATACGCTGCTGTCGTGCATCGTATTGTGAATCGCTTACCTTGATGCACACGTGATTACCGAGCGTTTCGTTGATCATATATATATGTTCTGATGTCATTCGTACATATCTCTGATATTTTCATTGTATTTTTAAACATGTTATACGCACCACCATTGCTACTGTTTACGCTTACACTCGCTTACTTCACTGCTTGACTAGCTCCGCTTCTGGTGGGGGAGTCTTGTGGTGTATCATGTTTTGCATTGTTTGTATGTTTGCGGATATGTTAGTGTGTCCGATGTGTATGTGTCTACTGAACTAGTATGTCTGTGTGTCGTGTTTGCCTTTGTCACTGCGTGTGTTGTTGGATCATGTGTGTGCTTGACCAATTGTATGTCTGTATGCTTGTGTGTGACCTGATGTGTGACCTGAACACTGGGGTCAAAGACAGTCGGTCCAAAGATCTCGCATTGTGAACGTAAGTAATTCAGTGGCTAACCAAACGCCACAAGCGCTTTGCGCAATATCACACAAGATAATAATCATATTTTTCATTTTACTATATTTTTGCTTCACCTGTGAAACCTTGATTATATATCATGCATTTTATGAATTACATTGTCATTATTTTGTAAAAAATATTTGTAAAAGAAACCAGAAACTAAAATATATAACAGACAGGCGCGCGTGGGCATCACTGCCCCACGCGCGCCTACAAGACGTCACACCACAATCGCACCACGAACCAGACTCCTAGCTCACACCGTGACACACGGGAGCACACACGGACACACACACACACGCGCACAGTCCTCACCCGCCGCAACAACCAATCAGCGGCGAGCCGGTCATTCGCTCGCCGCCTCGGGGCATGGACAATTCACAGACGCATACACACACAGCTATACACAACTATACACACTTGCTCACACACTCTTGCACGCAATACGCAATTAAACTGTACACGATCACACATAGACACATTAACACGTTCACGCACACACAATATCAGTCAACGTAGACAATCTCTCACACACACTCTCTCACTGCACACAATCACACTACACCTCCACCTGTTTTCACAGAAACAAATCAACTAAAGAACGTACAATTATAAAAACGCAAACCAAGCAGAAATGAACGAATAAAAAAAGCTAACTCGACGACGGCCTCCACCAGACGCACACACCTTGGCTGCGGCGAAGCACAGCACGTCAGGCCCCAGCATCCACCACGCTCCCGCCTCCGCCCGTGTTCTTCAGTGCTCCACCACAACCTGCCGTCCTCTTCATCGCCGGCTGCCGCGACAGGGCACAACACCTGGACCCCAGCACCCACCGTGCTCCCGCCGACTCCCGTGCTATTCAGCACCCCGTCGCAGACAGCCGTGACTCCGCCGCACACGCAAGCCGCACCGTCGTCGTCGTTCGTCATTTCTCCTCCGGCTTCAGCAGCTCCTTTCTCTCACATGCCCTCCAGCACCAGCAGCCTCCACCAGCGATCTTCTATCTGCCCGGCGACGAGTCTAACACCAGTGCAGGCGGGACGACGAGCAACCCTCGGCCACAGCTACCCCGCTGCTTCCTGCCGGCACCATGCTCTCCTGCCGTCCCCCTGCACACCAACCTGACACGCCGCCGAGCACCTCCACCACTTCCTCCAAGCCGCTGCTAGTACTGGAGGGCACTATCTCTGCTACTGAAGCCGGGTCGCAGACAAAAAACCACTTCCAAACTAAATGGCCGAAATAGCTTGTAAAAGAAACCAGAAACTAAAATATATAACAGACAGGCGCGCGTGGGCATCACTGCCCCAGGCGCGCCTACAAGACGTCACACCACAATCGCACCGAAACAATTCAACCAAATAAAAATCAAACCAATTCCTGTATTCCTGTTTCAATTTTGCATTCAATAAAAATGCTTTATTGAGTCCAAAATGATATTTGTGTAGTTTAACTGATTGACGGCAAGCACAGGCCAAAATTATAACTGTGGAGTTTCCGCCAAGGTGGCAACCAAGTTTGCGACTGAAGGTTGTTGGCAACGCGGCAATCGCGAAGTGGTTGCTGGTTATTATTATTATTAATTACTTAATTACTTATATGGTTGTGGAATGAGGATGGTGTTGTGATTGTATTGTTGTAGTTGCTAGAAAAGATATTGTGATGTATGTAAATAGTATGGTTTAACAAAGAATTCACGTTGAGATTTGTGTTCGTATTTGGGGAACACGTAAACACAAAAAATAACATCTCTAAAACAGGCCTGCACGGAGCCCATTTAAATGGGCGGTTAATATTTCTCATTTGAAACGGAAAAAATTCTGGAAAACGTGATATTATTCGGTTTTGAGACAAAATCGATAAATGCTGGAAAAATAAACTAATTCCGACAGGCGGAAATGGTTGTAAGTTCTCGAGGGTTAATGTATGACAAATTAGAAAATGCATATCACGCCACCATTTGACCAACATAAAGCACCAAGAAAGTTTAACAACTATTAAAACAGGTGTGCCCAAACCAATCTAGCAATATGTACTTATGCGTGCACTACATCATTAGAAAAATGCATACACTACACAATTATTTCATGCAAATAGCCCAAAACACAGGCAGTATACCTGGAAACCCACGTCTGCAAGATATGTGGAACAAAATATAGCCCAACTACAGAACTACAGCCGAACTACAAAAGCCACGCTAAAATACTCCAGAGCACATGCTGCACAGAATATCCAGTGCATATCATACAAGTTTCAGTGAAGGAATAAGTCAATAACTTCCTTCAAACGCGTCTTAAATGTCGACGGTCGCATGTTGGGCCAGGTTGCGTCTTGGGCCAACGCCAAATAGACAACTAGGTTGCTTGGACCGTCACAACACAATATTTTTTTCTGCGAACTGTTCTTGCTTGCCACAGAGGAGAGATCGTAAATACATACACGCACACACATACATATATGCACACACTCACTATTCAGTCTTGTGTGAGCTGTGTTGTGAGAAGGACGTGTGATTGATTGCTGCTGAGTGTGTGTGAATTATCTGTTAGTTCAAGTGAGCAGAGGTGTGTGTATCGGCTAATTGTGTGTATTATCGGAATGGACAGTGAGACGCTGAAAGTCCTTTTGAGCTCGCAAGGATCGGCCTTCAAGGAAGCCATGAAGCACGTAAGTCTTCAAATGAACGATCAAATTAAGGTGCTAAATGAGACCGTGGGGGAGCCCAGGCGGAGCCTCGAATTCTCCCAAGAAGAAATACATGACATAAAAAAATGAAGTGAAGGACCTGCGCAAGCAGAACGCAGAATACAAGATTCATATCGAGAAGCTGCGGAATCTAACCAAGGATCAACAACAGCGTTCGGACAGGGCCGAGGACTACAGTAAAAGGAACAATGTTTGCATAACCGGCATTAAGGAGTCCGTCCAGGAGAAGTGGGAGCAGACAACACAAAGCGTACAGAAGATGTTGTCCGAGAAAATGGATCTGCCTGCTGCGAGTATTGAACGGGCGCATCGAGTCGGTCGTCCGTCTGGCGACAGGCCCCGCAACATTGTTGTGCGGTTCGACCGGTTCTCCGACCGAGAGGCGACCATGCGCAGCACAAGAAAGCTAAAGGGAACCGGCATCTTCATAAATGAAGACCTCTATGCCGCTTCCCAGTTAAAAAGAAGAGAGCAAATGCCCCGGCTGAAAGAAGCAAGATCTAACGGCAAAATCGCGTATTTCCGACATACGCGATTGATAATTCGCGACGAAGCCCCGGCTACTGACTCGGCTGACCGTGCCACGCCATTCAACCGTGGAGATCAGCGCTCGGCCATTGGTCAGGGACACACTCGGTTACACAGTGACGGTGGTACAGTGGCAGCGACGGAGTCAGGTCCATCAACTGGTGGAGCTGGTCGGGCGGAGACGGTGGCTGCGGGTTCGGTGCGGTCCCACGCGGTAATGGCGATGGGAGAGACAACAAACGAAGAGACAAATGGTCAGCAGAACCACCGACCAAGACGCTACAAAAAACAGTAACTAATCCATTTTTATAGCTACACATTTTGATTAAGTGATTCGACTAACATTTCTAATATGGACCATACAAATGCAGATTCTGATAAGCAATTGCGTAACACATATCCAGATATGAGTTTATTTAGTGTCCTTGATGATCAAGCAGCTGAAACTAATGTAGATTATGACAAGTATTTCATCCCAAAAAACACAAGTTATATTGAATCAGCGGATCAACTGTATAATTTAAACAATAATAATTCAATGTTTACTATATTATCTTTGAACATAGTAAGTGTAACAACCAATTTACAGAAATTACAAGATGAAGTTCTCCATCTTATTGAACCACCTGATGTTATAGGACTAAGTGAAACAAGATTAGATAACACAATTAGTTCTCTTTATAAAATTGATATGTATATAATGTATAGTCAACATAGAAATAAGCAGGGAGGCGGAGTCGCCATGTACGTAGCTAAAAATATTCGTCTAACTTAATACCTGAGATGACATTTAACGAACCTCATCTTGAGTGTGTTTCAGTAGAAATTTGTGAAAATCAAAGGAAATGTTTCATGACTTCAATGTACCGACCTCCTAATTGTAACTTTAAACTGTTTATAGAAAAACTCAGATCAATGCTTACATATCTCGAAAATAAATCTTATGATAAAATGTTTATCTTCGGCGACATGAATTTAGATCTTCTTAAACAGGATGACAATTATGTCAATGAGTTTACAACTTTGATGATGAGCAATTCTCTTTATCCATTAATCTCAAAACCAACAAGGGTAACTCCCAATTTATCAACAATTATTGACCACATATGGTGTAATCAAATTAAAACTAATTCAGGAAATTTTATCATCAAAAATTATATTTCGGATCATTTTCCAGTAGTATCAAAATTTCTCCTGCCTGAGATAGCGAAAAAATGTGACAAGACCTGCTTCATCAGACCTTTTACAAATAAAAATGAATGAAAATTCATAAGCGATGTTTCCAAAGTAGATTGGAATTGTATCTACAATATTCACTGCCCCGACACAGCCTATAATATATTTCATAATATAATAAGCGAACTATTTAATAATAAGTTTCCTTTAATTGAAGTTAAACAAACATTAAAATCGGAAAAACACCCTTATATAACAGAAAACTTGAAAAAATGTATACAAAAAATAATCGTCTGACTAGGTTGGTAACTAAGTGGCCAATAACATACACAAAATATTACAAGAAATATAGAAACATATTGACCAAATTACTTCGTCAAGCAAAAAATGAATACCTGCAGTTAAAATTTAAAGAAAATCAAGGGAATCCTAAACAAAGCTGGCAAATATTAAACTTGTTGATGGGAAGCAAAGAACATGAAAAAATCATTGATATTGGTTTACCGAATGAACAAGTGGCGGAAACATTTATCGAGCATTTCAGTAAATTGCATACTAATACCGAACCTGTTGGTAATGAGTTTGAGGAATATCTTAATAAACCATCAGAGTTTTCACTGTTTATGACACCTTGTAATGAATTCGAAGTACATAAATTAATCTCGTCTATGAAATCAAATTCCAAGGGATACGACGAAATTTCTGGAAATACAATAAAAAATTATATCTGAACATATAAGAAAGCCTTTAGCAAATATTATTCACTTATCTCTTGAAACAGGGATTTTCCCAGAAAGTTTAAAAAAGGCCAAATCTATACCAATATTTAAATCGGGTGAAAAGAAAAACATAAATAACTACAGGTTGATTTCAATTTTGCTTTGCTTTAGTAAAGTTTTTGAAAAGGTTATCGCAAAAAGACTTAACTCATTTCTTGAACAAAGCAAATTATTATCGAATCAACAATTTGGTTTTAGAAAAAAACAGATCAACTAATGATGCATTGTTAAATTTTGTTAAAAAAATATACGAAAATTTGGATGGAAAATTATTTACAGCTGGTGCTTTTTTAGACATTTCTAAGGCATTTGATTCTCTACACCACAAAATTTTGCTGAAAAAGCTAAGCAATATTGGTGTTAGAGGAATCCCGAATCAATTATTTAGGAGTTATTTAGAAAATCGTACTCATTTTGTAAATTGTAATGGACATGAGTCTAGTATTGAAAAAATTGATTGTGGAGTCAACCAAGGTTCTATTTTGGGTCCCATTCTTTTTTTAATATACATAAATGATGTTGAGAATTCCACTAATGATGCTAGATTTACTCTTTTTGCTGATGACACGAGTGTTGAAATATGTATAAAAAATCTAACTGAATTACATATTAAAATATGCCAGACAATGATGGATATTAAAACTTGGCTAAGAAAAAATGGATTAAGATTAAATGTCAGTAAAACAAAGGTTGTAGTATTTCAAAACAGATCTATAAAATACAATCTTGAGCCCATAAAAATTGAAGATGATTGTATAGAGAGAGTACCCACTACAAAATTTCTTGGAATATCAATTGACGAAAATTTGAATTGGAAACAACATATACTCAAATTAGGCATTGAAATTTCTAAATATTCAGGTTTAATTTATAGATTAAGAGATAGGTCAACCCCGGAAATTATGATTATATTATATTATACCTTTTGCTACTCGAAATTAATTTATGGAGTGTCAGTTTGGGCGTTTACCTGGCCGTCTTTTATAAATAGTTTGTTCAAAGTTAAAAATCCATAATAAAAACTATTGGCTACAAAAAGAAATATGAGTCATCACATGAAGTTTTCAATAAATTCAAAATTTTGAAATTTCCCAATGTAATGAAGTATTTCATGATACTAAATATATTTCGTTATTTAAAAAATAATCAAATTAGTGATAGTTTATACAGTATGTCGGATCATGACTTTTGCACCAGACATAGTCAGTTGAATTTGAGTCCTCCACCATTCAGAACTATATTATTTAAAAATTCGTTTTTATACTCAGGACCAATTATTTGGAATTCTTTACCCAGTGAATTAAAATCCAAAGTGAACACTGAATCTATAGGACAATTTAAGAATAGATTGAAAAAATTCTTTTTAGAGAAACAAAATGCAAATTCAGAATGATATATAATAACCATATTAACAAGATTGCGGATATATTTTAAGTTGTGTTACTCCTTATTGTTTTTATGCTATTCATACGTTATTTTTAATGTTTCATTGGAGGTTAATGTTACAACTATACTGATGTGTTGTTCTAAGTATATTACATGCCATTTTTTGTGACCTATTTTTTCACAGAAGAGTATGACTAAATGTTTTGTTAATGTATATATATTTATAACGTGTCTGTCCAAGAGTCATCACTCGACAGACTATGCCAAATTGTTTGATATTTTGTCACTGTACTTTTATGTTGTTCATGGCAATAAACTTTGAACTTGAACTTGAACTTGAACTCACATACACAAACATATGCACACACACAAACAGACACACGCTCACATACAGGCACACACACACACACACACACACACACACACTGGGACTACCGACAATCACTGAACTTGGGTCAGCCAACCGAAAAAGATTGATCGACAGTATCATGAGAACGAAAATGCCTGCTCATTTGTACGACACCATGAACATACGCGACAAATACGATACGACACGACGTGGCAGACTGATATATTCAGCGATAAAAGCCGGTGCCGGCAGAATATTAAACTACGCCGTCGCTCGATTTCTGTACGGAGCATTTTAGCCAATTGTGAAGTAAATGTGATCTCGGCATACATATTACAATACTATAATATATATTGCGCGTTATACCTATTATCTTTTCAGAGTTGTTCGTTTATGAGGATTGTTGTTCGGTTGTCTCGCGTGTCAATTGATTGTTTAGGAAAGGTTTTGGGTTACATAGTGTGTAGCAAAACGAAACGTTTCAGAACTGAAAACCCGATGAGCAACACGAGGTGTTCACAGCCAAATACCCGACGAGGTTCAAAACTTTCACAAAATGTCAGGCAAATTGACGAGGTTACGAGACGCACGCAGTGCGGATATACTAGCGACAAAAACCACACGAAGTGCTGAATTTGTCGCTAGTATATAATATATTCGACATAAATGATAGAACAGGCTACATAATAAACTGCACATATCATACGCCAACAATTAATATATTAATATTACATTAAATAAAATAAACGTAATAAATAATATTTATTTAGTATTACACCTCGTGTAATATGGCCTCCGCGCGCAGACGTTTTGCTAAAAAACAAATTTTCATGTATTTTCGAAAGAAATGAATTAATAATGGCAATATAATGAATTTTTTATATCAACGTGAAAAATTACATAAAACGCAATTTCATACCAGCATTAATTCTAGAACCGACGCAGCGTAGTGTTCATGTAGTGTGTGCGCAATGTGCATACTTTTTCCTGCCGGTCTTGATACTCATATCATATCATATCATATCATGTATTTGTCACCAACATATAATTTACACAATCGTTGTGACAGGCACCCACATAAGCATGCGCTTTTTTTCATGTGGGCCCTTTACAATGAATAAAGACAACGTACAAAAAAGACAGTGGCATCGTAACAAGATATAAATAATTACAACCAATATAGGCACACTGCTGAATCAGTCGATCGTCTTTCCACACGTCGAAGCATCACTGATTAGTTACATTTATCTTGATTCATCCCTTCAATGAATTTCTTTTTAAATGTCTTCAATGTCCTACTTTGTTTGACGCATTTTTGTATTCCATTCCACACGGTTACTCCTCTAACGCTCAAGCTTTGTTGTCTAGCTCGAGTTCTCGGGAACCTCTGTGCAAATTTGTCCGGGTGTCTCTTGTTTATTTGAAATAAAGCCTGCAGGTGTTTGGGTAATAAATTATTGTGTGCTCGGTACATGAAAGCTGCCGTGTTCAACTGTACTAAACTGTTGAAGTCAAGTATTTTATACAAGTTGAAGTGAGCTTTTGTGGTCTCATAAACTCTTATCTTTGCTATTATCCGTATCAAACGTTTTTGAGAAGTTATAATTTTTGTCAGTCTAGATTCATAAGTTGCTCCCCAAATATTATTACAATAATCCAGATAAGGTTTTGCAAGGCTATTATATAAAGTTACACTGGCTTTTTCACCGATAAAATTTCTCAGTTGGAACATAGAATAGGATATTTTTGCCAACTTGTTTGTAACTGAGTTTATATGATTGCGCCATGTTAGATTTTGGTCAATTGTCAGTCCCAGGAATTTGACCGACTCAACCTCCTCAATGACCGTTCCGCCTACTTTCACAGATATTCCACAGTCTTTTTGATTTTTCTTGTTTTGAAAGCATATGTACTTTGTTTTGTCGGTGTTTAGTACAAGTCTGTTTTCATTCAGCCATTTGTCAACAAGTTTTAATTCTCCATCAATAGTTCTTTGTATATCCTCAATATACGGGGATGAAAAGAATTGATTCGTGTCGTCAGCGAAAAGCACCTTTTTACAGCTATTTGATACGCTGAGTAAGTCGTTAATATACAGGAGAAAAAGTTTAGGGCCAAGGACCGACCCCTGTGGGACTCCACATGTGATGACTTTTTTGTCCGATATCGCCCCACGATAATCGACCTTTTGGTGACGTTCATTCAGATAACTCTCAACCCAATCTTTAGCCTTGCCTCGTATGCCGTACACTTCCAACTTATTTAAAAGTATTCGATGATTCACTGTGTCAAACGCTTTTCTCAAATCTACAAATATTCCTATTGTGAAATTGTTCTTGTCCAAGGAGTTGGAAATGAATTCTATGGTATCGGCGATTGCGTCATTCACAGACTTTTTCGACTGAAACCCATACTGACCAGAATTTATGATTTTGTTTTTGGAAATAAACGAGCTCAATCTTGAATCAAACAATTTTTCTAGAATTTTTGAAAATTGAGGAAGAAGAGAAATTGGTCTATAATTTGTGAAATTTGTTCTTTTGCCTTTTTTGAAAATTGGTATGACTTTGGCTGTTTTCATTTGAGCAGGGAAAACTCCACGTGTGAACGACAGGTTGCAAACATACTGAAGAGGTGTTGAAATTAATCTGACCGCTGTTTTTAGCAATCTCATGTCGATAAAGTCATCATCACAGGATTTCTTGCTCTTACATGACATGATGACGTTGTAGACCTCAGCTTGGGTGACAGGACTCAGGAAAATTGTTGACTCAACTCTTTTCATATTCATTGTCTTGAGATCTGCCGTGGCTTTTGGAATATTTTTTGTCACATCATTGGCTGCTTCAACAAAGAAGTTATTAAATGCGTTCGAGATATCATCGCCAGATTTGTAATCATGGCCGTTCTGATGAAACACACATGAATGAGTGTCAGTTTTTTCTCGTCCTAACGCTTTGTTCAGAATTTTCCATGTGCTTTTTGTGTCATTTTTTGCTTGGTGGAGCGCATTTGAGATGAAATTTTGTTTCGCCTGACGTATGTGGGAAGTCAACATGTTTCGATATTCCTTATATCTCATATTATCTTTTTCTAATCGAGTCTCTAGGAATTTCTTATGGAGTTTGTTTTTATATTTACATGATGTTTTCAGTGCACTTGTCATCCATGGCCTAGTTTCCATTCTATTGTATCTGCTGATTCTGCGAACAGGGAAACAATGGTCAACGAGCGTGATGAACTGGTGTAGAAAATCACTGTAGGCTTGATCAACGTCCTCATATTGAGTGCATGTCCAGTTTGTTTTACCCAATAGTTCTAAGAATTCTTGTTCAGACTTCCTTGAAAATGTCCTCATCAATACACTTTCTCTTTGCCTAGAATGGCCTGGTCCACCAACTAGTGCATATATGGGTAGATGGTCACTGATGTCAAAAGTGACTGTTCCTGACATAATCTTTTTTTTGGTAACGTTGGTGAATATATTATCAATAGTCGTTTGTGATGTCGATGTTATTCTTGTTGGTGATGTAATTAACGGAACAAAACCGTGACCAAAAAAAGCGTTAATTAGGCTATTTGTTTCCTGTTCATCCTTCTTTGCGAAGTCTACGTTGAAGTCTCCTACTACAAACCAATTATTTTTGTCACTTTTTTCGAGAGTTTCACACACAAAATCTACGAAGCTCCTCATGCTCGACGCTGGAGACCTGTATACACAGGTAATGATAAAAACATGGTGATTGAAGTTCGCTTTCAATGTTAGTGCTTCTAACACACCATTTGTTTGTGTAGCCTCGACTGAATTTTGATCTACAATTGCTTTATTGTCAATGTAAACGGCTACTCCCCCTCCTCTTCTACTGTTGCAATTCACAGTGAAAAGCTGATATGTTTTTAACTGATATAAGTCTAAGTTAGTATTATTATCGAACCAGGTTTCCGATACTGCAATTATATCAGGCAGTTTTCGACCACTTACGGATAATGACTCCAACAATTCTTGAAGTTTGTGAAAATTTGCCCTGACGCTACGGATATTGACATGCACCAGTGAGACACCCGAATGCTTACTGAGTGTTTCTGAAAGAGTGCTTATCGAGAGACGATCGCTGTTACATGCATCATCAGTTGTTTTAGTTGTGTGTTCAACATTATGTGACACGTCAATATTAGCGTCAATGAGGTTAGTGCTTGTGTACATTTTTAGTGTATCGGGGAAATTCGACACATACAATGCGTGTGTGGCGGTTGGCTCGCCACGGAGCGTTACACGCAAACAGGACGAGTTCTATGGACCGACTGTATTTAATACAAGAGGACGAAACGAACAGGTCACATATACAGACAAACATACAATTGGCCAAAACGAACACAATGATGGTCAAACGCAACACGACACACAAACATGCACATGGCTGCACAGGTCACTGCGCTTCTGGCAGGTACCGCCAGGTGGCGTGAGACGCAATTACACGTGGAGCACCACAGGACTCCCCCACCAGAAGCGGAGCGATAATGGAGAAATCGGTGTCGGTGAATTCCTTTTTCGTTGGTTTGATACACCAGGGCGCCATACTGCACCGAAGCACGAGGTCAAGTGAATTTTGCACAATCAAGTCGTCCTCGTGCTGCGCAGTCCGTTGGCGAATCGAGTAGTAATTGCAGAGACTGCAGCCAGCAAGAAGTCGAGCCAATCTTGATTGAGTTGTCTTCTCGCTGCGCAGACGGATGCTTCTTCCGTGAGGCGAAGTTTTCGTAGGTTTGCGGAATATGCTGTGTGATATGCTGGTGTGCCATACTGCACGGCAACACGAGGCCAATTGAATTTGTCATAATAGAGTCGACGTCGTGTTGCGCAGTCGGTGGCAAATTTCAGGATTTTTGTAGTTTCGAACTTCTGGGGTAGAATTTTTGGTAAGACTTTGTAGTAGGTTCTCGGTAGATTCCGGTTCAACTTTCGATTCTACGTAGATTGGCAGAAACTGCATCCAGCAAAAAGACGAGGCAATATTCTTTGAGTCGTCTTCTTGCTGCGCAGACGTTTGCTCGTCGGTGGTTTAACGTCCAGCGGTATCGGAAAAGCGATTGCGTACGCGCCGGACGGAGTCGGTCCTCGATGGTGTGATGCTGGTTACTCATGTCAGCAGCTTATGGTGCGTCGCCTCATAGCGAGGCACAGACGGCTACTGGCACAGATAGGCGAGGCGTAGGTAGAAGGCGTGCAGTTTAGGCACCGCAATGATCTAACACAGCATCACACCATCATCACGTCGGGGTCACCAATGTGGCGGTTGGCTCGCCACGGAGCGTTACACGCAAACAGGACGAGTTCTATGGACCGACTGTATTTAATACAAGAGGACGAAACGAACAGGTCACATATACAGACAAACATACAATTGGCCAAAACGAACACAATGATGGTCAAACGCAACACGACACACAAACATGCACATGGCTGCACAGGTCACTGCGCTTCTGGCAGGTACCGCCAGGTGGCGTGAGACGCAATTACACGTGGAGCACCACACGTGTTCGCTGGTTGGTGGCAGATTTCTTCCACTTGCTTCATCAGCGTCATCATCTGTAATTGTAGTTGATGAATTTGGTTTTGAATTGCATGTACACCTAAAAAATGGCGGCCATTTGGTTCGGCTATTTGACGATTTTCGGGGATGTTTTCGCATGAATGGTGAGCTGCTCCGTTTTGAGCAAGTGCCTGAACATAACTCATTTGCTTTTTTTCGTCTTTTAGTTGAACAGGCGTAACCATGTTGCTATTATTTCGTTGAACAGGCGTAACCATGTTGCTATTATTTTGTTGGCTCACGTACATGTAGTTCTGTGTGTTTGGGTCTTTTTGGTTTGGCGATCTGCTCGATCTGGTCATTTTTCTCGAGTGGTAGAAACGACAGTTTGTTTTTTTGCAGACTCCAAATTTTGTTTCGTTTCTGCACATTACGGGGTGATAGTGCTCACATCTCTTGCCTTTGTTGCATCCTCTTGGGGAAATTTCTCCATGCTTGATGAAATCCATGCACAACTTTGGGTGAGAGAATTTACACTCTTTTCCCTCTTTGCCATGTTTACATTTTTTGCGGATATAAAACTTACATATTTTATCGGCGGGTGATTGCACATGTTTCATGGGTGATGTACGTCTTACCTCTCGTGCGGTGGTTTTTCCTTCATGCATCGCCGCTGTTTTCATTGCATGTTGCTGTCCCGTGCTCTCGATACTTGTCGGCTTCACTTCCGGTGCATCGACGATGTCGCTAGTTACATTTGTTTCGTCGGATGTGTCTGTGGTGGATATTTTCTCACCTGATAAGGCGTCATTTATATAGTCCAGCAGTTGGTCGTATTTGTCTCCTGCCTTCATAAAAACACAGTTCCTGCACATGTATCTGTATCTGGTCAGCTCCAGGCACATGATGTGGTAGACTGGCAGGGCAGAGCACGCAATATGCACTCCTCTACCACATTCGGCACAACGTATACACGGCCTTCCGGAATTATTTTCGCATTCCAGACATTCACTCTCCTGATTCAGTTGTCCAGTCGTCATTGCTTGTGTTGCTTGGGCGGTTGAAGCGTCCATTTGCTTGTTATTTGCGTCGAAGTACCCGCTGCGGTCGCTTTCTTCAGCTGATGCAGCTTGTTCATTCAATTTACGGCACTTCCCACACTGACTAGTCTTGACTAGTCTTGACGTCCAATTTCCAATTTAATATCCAACAATAACCAATTGAAAGTGCTCAGAAAATGCAATTTTCAATTGTCGGAAGCATCGCATTCGATGTGGCACATGTTTTTTATGCAAATTTCCTTAGCGATGTTTTCGCCCAAATTGGCTGAAACAATGACGTTATACCTAATTATAAACTATTCAAATTATACAATGTGCCAAAGCGCACAACGCGCACAATAGTGCACGGAGGCACGCGATGCCCCGCACACTGCTGCAGCACTTTCACAACACTGCACCTATATGGCTCCTAGCATAAAAATTCAAATATATACAGCGCTAAACCTAGGTAAATCATGAGCGATTCAAAAGACGTCCGCACAGCAGGACAACTGACTCACAACTGATACTAAGATCCTTGTGGTCCAAAACTCGGAACTGTTTGGTCCCGGGTCTGAGAATCGGAACTGTGTGGTCCCGTTTACATGACCGGTTCCGAGTCTCGCACCCGGTTCCAAAACCTACGAGGCAGAATCGTCAGAACCGGTTCCTGCCCAGTCCTACTGCTTGACACACAAATATACATGATGTAAAAGAAACAGAAAAGTATAAATGTATTTACAGACAGGCGCGTGGGGGCATCGCCACCGCACGCGCGCTTACATGACGTCACTCCACCACCGGGCCTCAAACACGAATCTCGAACCAGACACATTGAGGCTCACCCCGTCACAAACAAGCAAGAAAAAGCACGCACGCACAACACAGGCACTCACACAGCAACCAATGAAGTGACCAATCAGCGGCGAGCTGGTCACTTCCTCATTGCCTACGGACAAATACACTTTACAAACACGCCGCACGTGTGTGTACATTCAAATCACAACCAATCGCTTTGGCTGGTACGCACACACACATAACCATACACACCGCACACACCAGTCACACCACACATACGTATACACACTCACAAACAAGCACACACAAACATTTGTACAAATACATGCACATAAATGTAGACAAACACACAAACACATTGTAATCATGAAATTAGCATTTGCAGCTTGAATATACGTCATGTATCGCTATGAACAGAAATCAGCTCAAAACGATAGAAGACAATATCATGTAAATATATATTTATAACAAATAGCAAACTTACAACGAACAAACACCTACACGAACAGTATTCAATATACACATGACTAAAGACCTGTTCATGCACTCCGTCGATTAACTCATTTCAACAATATTAGCATTTTCGGCAACATTGGTGGTGGAAAATGACAGTGCGACAATATGATACATATCTGAATGTACACCGCCAACATCACGCAACTGCTCTCCTGTCAACACAAGCCAGCACCGCTTCAATTTTGTCGACCAACTCCTGCAAATGACGCAACCTCACTCGGTAACAGGTGACCTCAGACAACTGCTCGCACTGCTCCAGCTGGCCAGACAAGGCACGCAGACACCGCAAGTCTGACACCACGTGGCCCGTGCTGTACACGTGGCCATCGAGAGCAGCGCACGGCCTGCCCTGAGTCAAACACTCGAGTCGACTGTGTGTCGTGAAGACGAGAAGGTCGAGCAGCTGACGCAGCCCCATTCCCACGAGCGCGTGCAGCAGCGAGTCACACTGCTCGTGCCACTGAAGCAGGGCCGAGAGGGCGGCCGCCGTCGCAGGTCGCAGGTCGGTCAGCTCGGCCTGGACGTGAGCCAGTGAGTCGACCACGTGACCACACACGCGCCATGCATTGGCCGCGTTCAGCCAGTTGTGGTTGAGAGACAGCGTGGCCGTGCCGCCGCCAATGTTCCATACCTGATGATGCCAGCCGGATGGCACAAATAAAACATCGCCTGCTCGCTGCTCCACGTCCAAGTAGCGGATCTCACCGGCCCTGCAGATTTTCGTGACGCACTGAACGCCTCCGAGGGGCGAGCGATGGTTGTGGGTGTCCTGCGGCGGCGACCGACAAATGTCATCCGGCAACCGTCCGTCCAGCAGGCGAGTCTCGGCGCCCGGAGCGAGCAGAACCCATCGCTTGCGACCGCACAGGTTGGCCGACCAGCTGAACGAGCGGAACACGTCGGCATGTAATGGCGTCCTGCGCCAGAATTACCACCACGGCCACTTGAGTCCGATATCCTAACAATCCTTGCTGCAGTTCAACCATTTCAGCCCACCAGCAAATTCACCGTGAAACCGGTGTTACTCCGCTTCGGTAGACTGTCTTAAATCAAATTATCTAATGTTTATGGTATCCTGATATGGGAGATGAGACATAAAGGGACGCGGAAGAGAATTAGAAACAAGGATAGGATTTTGTCTTCGAATGAACAATTCACATGTAAATATTTGGAGTCACATAAAACTCGCTAAATTATTCATAAACCTGCAGTAAAAACTGAAATTAATACTGTGATTTGATAATAATTCATGCTTTAATGGTTTAACAAACATTATAAAATCAATAAACATGATAGAATGGGAGGAGCGCAAACGCTATAAACTGCATGATTGATTTACACATAACTATATCGATTGCTCAGAAATGAACAATGTTTATGACAACGACATTGACCACGTAGAATGGCGAGTGTTGCAGCTAACCATGTGCTTGAGTCACCCAGATAGACGAAGCGATAATCGTCGCGTGACTGTGTGTCATCTGCACTCTCGAGAAACTCATTCAGCCAATCGGACGCAAAAAACGACGGAGTACGATAGAGAGATGAATGCGCACCGCGTTCGCCGATAATGTTCCTGAGTTCCCTGTGTAGATGCCAATCCTATAATAAACCGTGACAGAATTAGCAATTCACACTGATCAGTTGCCACAATCAGGCGTGGCAGACACAAAGCCACTTAGCCGTCCCAGTTACATAACCCACAGCACGTGCTGTGAAGTGCCTATGGAGAGAGAGAGAGAGAGAGAGAGAGAGAGAGAGATAGTGTGTCTGTATGTGTATTTAGTAGTCCTAGATAATAGTGCTACTAAATACTATTACTCAGTAGTCGTATTTAGTAGTACACAAATATACACATACACGCATAAATATATATACACACACAGACACATGCAAACACACGCACACATATCACGCGATCATCAATATTGTGCACCTTTAGCGGTCATATTCGGTCTCGATTGGAGCGCGAGCGTGTGGATGTGACGTGTTCCTACCCCTGCCATCTGCGTGTCTGTCTCACAAACGCTATTAATCTGCGTCAGTGCAGTAATTAGTCATTGCGCAGGTGTCGTTTTCGCTTATCACAGCTCATAAAATAATCGTGTTGATGCATGATGTGTGACTGTGTATGCTATCTTATATTGACCAACTGATCATTATATAAATAAGCCCCGAACAGGTAAACTGCATGTTGTACGTTGTTACATCTATGTATATTGTATGTTGTTGTATGTTGTTACACATATAGGTATTTGCATGATGCATGTGTACGCTTCGATTGGGAAAGGTAGAACGAGGTAGAAACCATTTTGTCGGCTTTTTTAGTTTGTATCAAATTCTCTGTTGGATGTAGCAGAGTGGAACCTTGTTTCCTACTTTACTCGGATGGGATTAGTGTTGAGTTTTGTTCCGTTATTTCTTTGGATCGAAAACATGTTGTGGCCCAATTGCAAGCAGTTGGATCAACGTAGGCATGTATAGGTGATGAATTTGTGCGTGAAATGAGAGGTACTTGAAAAAGACTCGTTTCGGAAGGATGTCTCTAACAGTTATGCGGAAAAATTCTGCTGAGGAAGACTTGGGGGGTCTACCTGGTTCCCAGTCCATCGTCAGAATTTTGCGTCATTATCGGTGGTAATGATATCTCGGAACTATCATGTCCATGGTTTTGTCGATAGGTCCAAAACGGCCGTGACCAACTTCATTTTCCGTGGAGTAGCTTCGTCTCGCTTGCAGTGTCATTTGGCGCTATTTGATGTTGTCACGGTGAATGGATCGATAGATGTCTGCTCGTGAATCGCATGTTTGCATGCGTGTGTACTGTTTTGTATTCATGTAAATGTATTGTATATCCGTGTATACAATGTTGGTGGATAGGAGATGAGGGTAAACGAGGAGTTGGGTACGGAGATTGAGTGTGATTGGATTGGTGCTAGTTTTATGTAATCGAATAAAGGTAAACCATTGTATTGTTGGTTATGGTATCTCGAAAACAGTAAAGTGGCGACGAGGATTTCAAACATGTCACAGGGTATTCCAAATTTACAACCTCTTGAATTTGACGAATCAAACCAGGCTCAGTCATGGACCGACTGGAACGAACACATGGAAGACGCTTTTGTCGCGTTCGAGGTCGTGGACGATGCGAAACGAGTGGCACTGTTAAAATTTTACGGTGGGAAAAAGCTGAAGGATATTTTGAAAACACTCGTACCAGAAATACCCGAGGGACAAACGGGCCCTACGTACAAAACAACGAAAATAGCATTGGATGCGTATTTTTTAGATAAAACGAATGAGGTATTTGAACGATACAAATTCCGATTATTGACTCAGGAACCAGGAGAGACAACCAACTCTTATATCACACGATTACGCTCACAGGGAACGAAATGCAACTTCGCACAGTACAGTCTAGTGAAAGCAATAATTGACCAGCTGACAGAAAATGCACTTCTAGCAAATAACGACGAGTTTATCTCAAATAACCGGAATTAACCGTAACTCAAATAACCGTTCAGAGGGCACAGCGAATTGCATACACGCATGAAGCTTCAGAAAATCAGGCGAATCAGGAAAATCAGGATTTGAGATTTCAATCTCAAATGGAACATGCGTCTCTAATCCAAAACAGCACCAATGTCAACAGAGTTTCCACGAAATACAAACAAAAACAAAAAGCAACATGGGAGAGAGAAGGAGAACAGCACGGACATTCAAACAGTCGACCAACGACTAAATGTCGTGGCTGCAATGCTACAGATCACAGACACGGCGAAAAAAACTGTCCCGCATATGGAAAGAAATGTCACCATTGTGGACACTTCAGTCATTTCGCGACGGCATGCATAAATAAACCAATGAAAAAGAGACCTACCACAAGACCAATGCAGTTCAGAAAACAGGTATTGGTGTAAGGCGCGAAATCAAGACAAAATAGCAAAGGACAAACTTCAAAAGCGAACGGACATAAGGAACAGAGCTCAAACAATGATGCCGTCCGTGGGGGATTTCGTACTTCTTCGGCAAACAAAGCAAAACAAACTCACGACACGCTACGATCCGAAACCATGGATGGTAAAACGCGTGAAAGGAAATTCGGTAATAATCGAACGTGGAGGTCGGGAGATTATGAGGAACATGTCACAAATGAAGATAATCCGGGCAATGAGGGCCGACGACAACATGGACAATGAATTCGACTCACATCCAACGAAGCCATCGACCACCGTGGAGGGAAACTGATACATATCACGAGAACCAGATGTGTTTACAGATCAATCGCCAGAAGATAAAGGACGGTGGCCACAGAACGAGACAACATTCGAAAGACGTCCTCAGCGAACACGAAGACGACCCGCGAGATACACCGACGGTGCAACGGAGGAGGACATCGAGGAAGCAATAACAAGGGCGGAACACACCTCAGAATAAAGGAGGGGAGAGATGTACTGTTTTGTATTCATGTAAATATATTGTATATCCGTGTTTACAATGTTGGTGGATTGATTGATTGATTATTGCGTTTTTGGGGTGCACCGACCTCTAGGACCATATGGCACCCCCCAGTCTGTTAATAGCTAAATTAAACTAAAACTATGCATATGAACGTAATGGAGCGATGAAATAAATAACCGTGAGGGTGAGTAATATGAAAATGAAAGTCAGAAGAATAAAAATCAATAAATAGTTCTAAACGGCAAAAGCCGTAAAAATAAAAAAATGCGGCCCTCAATGACCGCCGACTGCTCCTGTCCGAGAACATCGTGAATAGTCCGAACGTATCCAAAAAAACGTTGACGCGCCTCTGAGAATGATGGACATTCCACCAGGATGTGCTGCACGGAGAGACGTGCATTACATGCGCTGCACGTGGGTTCAGGTTGTCCGAGTAGAAGATGGCGATGCGTGTCGTACGTGTGACCCACACGTAGACGACAGAGCGCCACTTCCTCGGACCTCTTCCGGCGACAAGAGCACATCCAATGTCCGATTTCGGGCTTCACTGCTTTAAATTTGTTAGAACCACATTCGTCCCATGAGAGCTGCCAGCGAGAACGGATAAAACGATGTATAATAGGATAAAAGTCCGAATATGGAATGGGAAAGTTAAAATAAAATGAATAAAAGTCTCGTTCAGCAGCTCTTTTTGCGGCTCTGTCAGCTCACTCGTTGCCCAAAATACCAATATGGGCCGGAATCCAGCAGAACTTTACACGATTGCCCTGGTGGCGGATGATATCAAGAGAGATAAAAATCCTCTGTATAAGAGGATGTAAGGAGAAAGACGATAATGAAGTTAAAGCACTAAGGGAGTCGGATAGAACTAAAAACAATGAAAATGAAGATGAGCGAATAAAAGCAAGGACCAGCAGGATAGCGTACAGTTCAAAGGTGTTAATGGAAGCGCTCGGTGGCAGCGTGCTCGAGCGGCACATACCTCCACTTACAAACGCAAAACCCACACTACTGGCCGACTTAGACCCATCAGTGTACACGGCAGTATACCACCCGTAAGAATGAATTCGCAGCGAATATCGCTTCCCGGCCTCAGGCTAAGATCAAAGTGTAGTGGTAAGTACTATCTAGGCTCTTGTTTTTCTGGGAATAGGTTCTCGTTTACGCCGCAAGGTATTGCATTGAACGGCCCAACCTCTACCTACTCTTCCACTTTTTCTGTTGTATTCTATTCTCACTTCTTTGCTGTCTACTCTCACTTATCTTGTCTCCTGCACCTTAATATACCTCTCTTTTCGCTCCTCGCTCCTGCACTCATCGCTACTCTTTCTATCTCTGTAAACACTTCCACTACGCTGAACCCTGGCCGGAGGTGGGAGGCGGTGTTTTGTGATCGGTGACTCTGTGTTTGTGTTGTGATGTCGGCCAACACGCCACTTGTGGCGCATCAAGCAGCAACCCTCGACGCCAACGGCGCCGTTTTGCGCGTCTTCCTGTCGCTGCCGGACTTGACTGCCTGCCCGTACATCGACTACGGCGCCACGTACGCCATCACAGCCGACGTGGTGGCTACACACAGGTGCGTGCCAGCCTCCTGCGCCATCTGGAGGCGGTCCACGCCGATGTGCGCACATCGGTGTACGTGTGCAGGCGGTGCCGACGACCGATGGGAGTGCGACCGTCAACCCACCGACCCGCCAGCAAACACCCCCGGCAGAAATCACCCCCGCACACAGCGGTGCTGGCACTCAGTTTCACCTGCCGGCACTGTCACCAGCGCTTCACGAATTCTCGAGCGCTGGTGAACCACACCAACATGTGCCGGTGCCAGCAACAACATCAGCAGTCACAGCGACCTCCAACGGGAACAACAAACCGGCGACAGCTACCGTCGGATCAGCCGCACGTTCAACAACAGCGACAGAGGAGGCGGCCGACACACCAGCGACAGACCAATGGCGAGAGACACACACCACCCTCACACTCACAATCACGAACACCACCTCCGACTCCACCAACACCACCACCTCACGTCATATCTCCACGCCCACCACTCCTTCGCACACTACCGCTTCTTCCCACACAACTGCTTCTTCCCACTCCAGCACTCCCACTATCACCTTTTCGTTCACATCAAATCTCTTTCTCATGCACACCATCTCCGCTCACACCCCGCATTCCAACCCTCACATCACCTACCACGCCAACACCCGCTCACATATACACCGCATCTCCTCCCACATCCCCACCTACCACTTACACTGCTCTCGCCTTGGTACCGGGGGCGGGGTTCATGCCAGTCGATGCGCGCCCTCGTCGACTCTCCACGTTCATCCGATTGGCGGGGGGTGTGCGGAAGCAGCCAACTGCAAACGACGCTGCCGCTATGACCAAAAATGCCACGAGACCAGCATCATCCGTCTCACCGCCGCGCGGTCGCTGGACAGCAGCCGATCCCGCTGCACCGCCAGCGTCACCGCGGTCATACCTGGCAGCGCTCATCGGGTCAATCTCCCCCTCGCCCCCGCCGCGACTGCCGTCGTCATCTTCACCATCATCATCACCTTCGTCATCATCGTCATCCTCTTCGCCATCATCACCACGACCATCATCGTCGCAATCGTCCTCGTCATCGTCTTCCTCACCAGGATTACCGATACTATCTCAACATTCTCCATCAACACCACCAGCACGAACACATCACCACACGTCGCCGGCAAACAATGTCGGCAACGCTCCGCGTGCTTCCGGCGTGCCATCGTCGAGACCGGCGCGCCGGCAGAAACGACAACCACATCAGGTGAGCACTGCCAGGGGGAGTCAGTCGCAGCAGCGAGCGTCGGTGCCGCCCACACACAGACCACACAACAGCCACCACACAAGAAGCACCACAAACAGACCACACAACAACCGCACAAGAAGCACCACAAGCACGCACACGAACACACTCCCTCGCACGTCCACGCCCTCATCACACTCAACACTGACACCCAACAACACCCGACAACACTCATTCATTACACCCAACAGGTATGCGCTGCTGTCTCAATCTGATGACAACAGTGCATCCCCATCAGCCTCACAACAAAACCACACAAGCCAAATCACTTCACCAGGGCGGCGCCAGGTTGTCGGAGAACAGTCAAATGGACCCACACACAAACACCGAAAAACTCACACAACACCACAGAACATGCTCACCCAGTTCAACGAACCACTCACACAAATAAACTGTAACACACCATTCTGCATACTTGACATACTCATTAACACACGTACACAGCAAGCACGGGACCTCAGCGGCCTCAACACACGATACCAAAACCACCCAAGACAAAACACGAACACCCACACAAACAATCATACACACACGAACACCGCACAATCCAGCCACCACACAGAACACCACGACCACATACAGATGTGGTGCAGCCCACCATATGATCCGGTAGTTGCAGCGAAAATTCAACGCGACTACCGGACCGACAAGGCTGTCGTTAACAGACAACTGGTGGGTGAGACAACACCACCATGTGACATTGAGCCCTTGGTGGTAGGCCGACATTTCTGTGGTGAGACTGCATCGTCGCCGAGATGGTCTGACCGCCCAATGTCCGTGCCAGAAATTACACCTATACCAGCACCCACACTATCACAACCCATTACAACCGCTGAGATCCAGCGCAGAATCAACAACACACAAAACACAACACCGGGTCCAGATGGGTTGATGTATTCACACTGGAAACGCCTCGATCCTGACTGCTCAATCCTCACAGCCATGTTTAATGCATGCCGACTGACTGGGAGGACTCCCACCGCATGGAAGTCTTCCCGAACCATCCTATTACACAAGGGTGGTGACCCCCAAGAGCTGAAGAGCTGGCGACCGATCACTCTTGGCAACACAATCGCCAAGCTCTACGCGGGTATTTGGGCCAATCGCCTCTCACACTGGGCCGAAACACACAAAATTCTCACACACTCCCAGAAAGGTTTCCGTCCCTTCGATGGCGTGCTGGAACACAACTTCGTGGTACAGACTGCCATTGCCAGGGCTCGGAAATCCAACACACCGACACACATCACGTATATTGACATCAAAAACGCATTCGGCTCTGTATCACACGCACTCCTGTGGGAGACACTCAGCCAGCTGGGTGTCCCCACAGACACACTTTCAATCATCACAGACATATACACGAACAGCACCACAACATTCACCACACAGCGAGGTGTATCGGTTCCCATTCCACAAATTGGAGGTGTCAGACAGGGATGCCCGCTCAGTTGTATTCTCTTTGCTTTCGCAATGGAGCCACTGCTGCGGAGCTTGACCGAGGCAGGCGTCGAACATCTCGCCTTTGCTGATGACGTCGCCCTCATCTGTCACAGCGAGTCTCAGCTCTCTCTGGCACTGTCTCAGGTGCACGATATCTGTACGTGGGCTGGCTCTCCATCAACGCCAGCAAATGCGCAATAATGTCACCTGTCGCGCCTCTCAGCACTCCAGCAGTCCTCAATGGCGTGCCTCTGCCCTCACTCGAGGCGGAGGGGCAGTACATGTACCTGGGAAGACCGACTGGCAGGTCTTTCCTGCACGCCGACATGGATCAGCTCATGTCCGATGTTCGCCGAAAATCTAATCTTATTCTGCATTCTGCTCTTGCCCCCTGGCAAAAACTTGACTCCCTTGCTTGCTCAATCTTCCGTCTCGCTCTACTCTTCACTATATTTTCTCCCCTACTTCTTGTGGCGGCATTGGGCTGAGTGATATGTGTCAAGAGGCAGACATCTTGCTTGTCTCGTCATTGCTGCAGCTATTGCACTGCAAAGACGCTCGTGTAGCGACCCTGGCACTCGATCAGTTGCGGTGTGTCGTGGCCGGCAGGGTGCAGTCGGAGCCCACCATACAACAGCTGGTGGACTACCTCAACGGGTGCCGAATGCGTCAAGGAGGCGGCTACGCCACGCGCACGTCGCGCACGCGAGTCGCCTTCAGGACCATTATGGCCAGATCGGCTCTCCGTTGGAGACCTACTGCGGATGGTGTACCCGCACTGTTCCTCAACGGCAAGGAGGTGTCTCCGCGCAAGTCATCTGCGATCATCCGAGATGAAGTGCGCAAATGGCGGAAGGCGAACCTGGTTGGGCTTCCGCACCAGGGCAAGGTGATGTCCAGTGTGGCGGAACAGCCAGTTATCTCGCACTACACCTACGACGGTAGTTTCACGCGGTTCGCTGAGTGGCGCTTTGTGCACCGGGCCCGTCTGGGTCTAGTGCCAATCAATGGCTACTCCCGTGGAGCGCAGGCAGTCAACACCAGCTGCCGCCGTTGTGGGTACGCCAATGAGACCCTCCCGCACGTGCTCACACACTGTCGTGTGCACAGCGCCGCACAGCAACACAGGCACAATGATATCCTGGCACGCCTGGTGCGCGCGCTGCCGGCTGCTGATCGGACATTTGGAAACACTCGCGTCAACCAACGCGTGCCTGGCAGCACGTCGACACTACGGCCTGACCTCATCGTCACTCGAGGCAACCAGGTCGTAATTGACGACGTCACAGTGGCGTTTGAGAACGGCTGTCAGGCATTCCAGTCAGCAGCTGATGAAAAGGTCGCCAAATACGCGGAGTTGGCAGCCGAAATACGGTCCCGGGGCAAGCAGGTGGATCTGCTAGCCTTTGTTGTGGGCTCGCTCGGCACCTGATGGAAAGGTAACGAGCGTGTCCTGGGCCGCCTGCACATCAGTCGTCGCTACAGCCGACTCATGCGACGGCTGATATTGTCGGAGACGCTGCGGTGGTCCCGTGACGTGTATGCTGAACATGTCACGGGTCATCGGCAGTACGCGGAGCCCGCTCCCAGAGCGGACACATACCTTGTGTAAGCACACTCACACACGCACACATCTTTGAGCAATATGTATGTCCTAGTTATATTGCGTGTGTTATGTATATGTATGTATGTGTATATGTGTGTGTATGTATGTGCCAGGCAGTGTCCTGCGACATTTATAATTGTTATTAAATTATCTAATGATATATTTATGTGTATGTATTTGCGAATGTGTGTGCGTCTGTGTGTGTGTGTGTGTGTGTGTGTAGGAGTGTGCGTGTGTATTGTCATGTGACAATTGCAAATATTTTTTTCAATGTAACTCTTAATCATACCCCTCTACCACATGCCATGTGGCATTGTTTATATATACCTAGCACCTGTGTAAAATTTGGTTATATTATGTGCTAATAAAGGAAAATATCTGTTCCTTTCAGCTTAATGATGGTGGATAGGAGACGACGGTAAACGAGGAATTGGGTACAGGAATTGAGAGTGATTGGATTGGTGCTTGGTTTATGTAATCGAATACAGGTAAACCATTGTATTGTTGGTTATGGTATCTCAAAAACAGTAAAGCGTGTCTGCCTGTAAATTGCCTTGGTTGTTGATTTTTTCGCATCTGCCATGGCTGCGGTAAATAAACCTGCCGGGTTCCAGCTTTCCATGCTTACCTCCCTTCCGCCGATACATCCTGTGGAATGTGCAAAATGGCGGTCTCCGATTGCACGGTGTGTTGTTCAAAATGCAGAAAATTCGTACATGTAAGACGTTCGCAATTACCGAAATACGTAGTTGTAAGAAAATTAATGGCAAATTATTCATTTCAAACTTTGCTAAACAATAAAACGTTACTGTCAAACTTCGCTAAAAGAAAAGCAGTCCAAAGCTCATTGTCGGCGTGAAAAGTTCGCGGCGCCAAGTACACGCGACCTGAAGTCACGTGACCGGTGACGTCAGCACGCTACTGGTGAGTGGCGATTGCTGCGTCTGGCTCGGTGCTACAAGTCATGTTCGTGGGTTTTGGGAGTGAGCGCTGGTGCATTGATTGTTCATGAGCTATATTTTGCGTCAACTTCAACTTCACCTTCATCATCAACTTCGACTTCAACATCATTTTCGACTGATACATGAACCGAGGACTGATACATGAAGCCGCCCTTACAACTGAGGTGGGCGGCTTATTTTCTGTATCGTCAATGTGTTTTGGACTGTTTACAGATTAACTGTTAAGCTAACTCTACAGTGAAATAGTCGGACTTATTACATATATTCAAATTCCAAAATGGTAACCATTTTTTTCACGACCAGATCGGCATTCACCTGCGAGAACTGCATTCTAGCCAGCGACACCCACATAACTCAGAAACATCACTGCAGGAATTGACAAAGACTATGAATAGAATCAAACTCCAGCTTCAGCTGATGTGCAAGCCGAAGTTTACCTCTCCACTGCTTCCTATACCGTCAGCTCTCCTGCCAACCCCAACAACGAATGTAATGCAACCGCCGCGTTCCTATGCCCAAGCAATTTGCAGGGAGTATATCGCCAAGTCACCCGATGAAGCCCTATATTCAAACAAGTTTCCTAGGCAATCTAGTTCTGAAAATGGTAGTTCCAGTTCTGAAAATGCCCACCACAAAGACTGGCTCTGTCAAAGTCAAACCTCCGGACACAAAACTGTTTATCAAAGGCAATGACGGATGTTGATCATCTCAAAACATATTGCCCTGGCAAAATTCTGCCGAAGTTGATTCAGCTACGATATTGCCGACGAGCATATCATTGAATTTGTGACCAGAAAGAACAGAGAAGATAAAGCCGCCATCAAGCATGCCTTGGACTTCAAATGCCCCTCTGCGTCGCATTTTACAGTCAGAAGCCCGCAAAACGTGACCGCCAACAGCGACACCTTTCAGTTTTGGCCGAATACGTTTCCGAAGTAACTACATCCGTCGAGGTGACGATGTCATCTCAGATTGCTTATCGCGACCGGCATTCAGCGTATAAATCGATGTTTGGGATCTACCCGCTTTGGCGGCTGCTCACGATACTGATGAAGAAACACAGGCTGTACGGTTAAAATTGAAGACATACCAGGTAAGTGGAGATTATCCGCTATACTGCGAAACCTCTCATGCACATCCACGCCCTTACGTGCCTCTCAATTCCAGGAAGAGAATATTCTCATATCTACATGACATATCTCACCCTGGAATGAAAGGTAGCTTAAGGCTGGTCAAAGATAGATATTTCTGGCCTTCCCTTGAACGCGATGTGAAAACATGGGTCAACTCATGTATATCTTGTCAACGCACTAAAATCCATCGCCATACCAAACCCAAATTGACACCCTTTAGCGAGTCTGCTGGTCGTTATGAGACGGTGCACGTCGACCCGATCGGTCCACTGCCAGATCAAACGATGCCTGGTCACTCACTCTCCTCTCCTTTGCGTTACGTGCTCACCTGTGTTGACCGTGCTACACGTTGGGCGATGCCCCTCTAGCTGAAACCACCGCTGAATCGGTCGCTCGAGCATTTGTTGACACCTGGATTGCTCGTTTTGGTGTGCCACTACGTGTGGTCACTGATCGTGGTCGTCAATTCGAGGCTGATTTGTTCCAGCAGTTAGCAGTTAGCACGGAGCTGATGTGTCCTCGTGTCACCATTGATCGCAACAGTTCTTCTGCAGTGCAACACCAATTCGTTCGCGAACTGGCTCAACATATGACTGAGTTTGACTTTCGTCATCTTTCTGATGGTACTTCTCATGCTCATCCTCCTGTACATGTTCCAGCCGACCTATTCACCTGTAGGCACGTGTGGATGCGACCGCGTTCGACATTCCCTTGAGGCACCCTATCAAGGACCATTTCGCGTGCTTTATCGCCGTTCCAATGTCTTCACGCTTGAACTGCCGTTTGGTGCGACAGACACAGTGTCCATTTCTCGCCTAATACCGGCCCCCTTGCCTTCATCTGTATCTACGCCACCTGCTACAGCGATTACCACTACTCCGTCTGATGACGCCGCTGCTTCTGCTAGCCAGCCTGTTCGTCCACCACCTGCCACAGCTGAGTCTACATCGCAGAGTACACCAACTGTTCGCAGTCGTGCCGGACGTGCAGTTCGTTTCAAACGGAATCCTGATTTTTTCTACTTTTGACTTTGTCGCGGTTTCAATCTCGTTCATCCTTACGTGCTCCGCTTCCTGGGGAGTCTTTGTGGTGATACCGCTATATTTCATTTGTGTATTCGTGTAATAAGCTTAGTTATTAGGTATTATAACAACTGTCATTTTCATTGTTTTAATTTTACTTTATTGTACGAGATATAATAATGTTCTTTTTGTTCTATATTGTGTATTTTTCGAGAAGTTATCACTGTATATTTCGGGCGTTTACACTGGTGACGTGAATGGTTCCATGTGTGCATTATGCGTTCTTACTGTTATCACATGTTCAACTACATCGTTGTTTGCCTTTTTAATTTTATTGCGCTTCTGTGCATATTAGCGCTATATCAAATACACCGATCGATTGATTGAGGTGTTGCGTCCTCTATCGGCATATGACATTATGAGCGTTCTAATTGTGTGAATCACTGTCAGCCTTGGATACAAGGTTGAGCTTGTTACAGCTAGTGGCATGGTTTTATTCTACATTAATATGTATAATATATTTTTGTTATATGAGTATTGTTAATTTTTAACTAAATATTAATTTGCAGTGTATTTTTATATCTCATCTTTTTGGGTGAAGAAATTATCTTTTAAACCCTTTGATGGGTTAAAGCGGTCTTGTTGCATCCGAACATTGATAATTTCCTGTCTGTGGTTCGTTGAGTGTTGGCTTGTAGTGCGGAAAGTCCGATTTTTTGTTTGTATTTGTATGATAGATGATTTATTATAGTAACAAAAATTGATGTTTCAGGTTAATATCTTATTGATTGTTATTTGAGCCAAGTAGCTGTTATCCTCATTTTAGCATATTGGTGCATATCCTTTGGGTTAATAATGAGGTTGTGTATGGGATTTCTACTGTTTGTATCCTAGATTGTTTCCCTCGCCAATGCTAAATTGACTATCGCCTTCTAGCGATTCTTCCCTTCCTCTTTCTATTTCAGCGCAATTTCCCTGCCGCTCTTCCATCTCTTCCCTCTACTGTTCCTCACTTCCCTCACCTCAACCTAGTCCACATTTTAACTCTAAGTATCTTTCAATTGGATTTCTCAACATCAGATCGGCTCGAAATAAAACGACTCACATATCCCACCTCTTTGCCTCACATAATATGTCTATTCTCTGTCTTGCCGAAACCTGGCTCCTTGATTCTGATATTTCCTCATTCTCTGCTAACTTACCTTCCTGTTCTTCATTCCTACACAAATCGCGCGACAGTTCTAAGTCTTCGGGTGGCGGGGTAGGTTGTCTATTCTCCAAAGGTCTCTCCATTTCGTCCCTTTCCAATCTGGTTTCTTCTCCCACCTCATTCGAATTCCTAGCTCTCACCCTCTCGGTCCCCTCTTTTAACAAGTTTTGCATCCTTATCATTTACCGTCCCAATCACCCCGGCACTTCCGCGATGTTTTTTCAAGAGTTTCCTCCTCTCATTGAAGCAGTCTCGTCTATTTTCTCCAGCCATTTTATCATACTCGGCGACTTTAACTTCTGGCTTGATTCACCCTCGGCCAATCCTTACTGCTTGAATTTTATCTCATTACTTACTTCCCATGGTCTCTCTTATTCTTCTCTCTCTCCTACACACATATCTGGCCATACACTTGATCTAATCCTGTTTCCCTCCCCATTTCTCTCGACTGATCCTGTCCCTTCCGATATCTTTGTATTTCCTCCTGATTCCTCCGTCTCTGACCACAGCCTACTTTTATCTACTCTGCCGCTCACTTGTCCCCCTTCTCATACTCCGTCCAGCTATCGTAACTACAAATGTTTTAATTCCATTCAATTTCACTCACTATTATCCTCCTGTCTCCCTATCTCTGCTCTGTATTATCTTCCTCCCCATGACATCTATCCATATTTCTCTTCCGCACTCTCCCATATAAATAATTGTATGTTCCCAATCATCACTCGCTCATCTTCCTCTCGCTCTCCTCCTTGGTCATCTCCTCAGCTTCGAGTACTCAAGTCTCTTCAACGACGTCTTGAGCGTACTTGGAGGCGTTCACGATCTTCTTCCGATTGGCTTTTGTTTTGCTCCGCTCGCTCATCTTTCACTTCTGCTCTTTCTGCTGCTAAAAGTAGCTACTATAGCTCCAAACTCTCGTCCCTTTCTCGTTCCTCCAAGTCATTGTGGTCCACTCTGAACTCTCTCTGCGGTCTTAACTCTCCTGCTTTTTCCTCTCCTTTAACGGCTCCCGAGTTCTCAACATTTTTCTCTGAAAAAGTAAAACTCACACAATCGAGTATTCCCACCAATTGTGCTGCCCTCACTCACACTTCCACTCATCACCGGTTCACGTCCTTCTCTCACATTGATCTTCATGATATCCTTTCCCTCGTTTCCTCTTCCAAGCTATCCTTCTCACCAGCTGATCCAATCAACTTCCCTGCTATATCCAAATCCCTTCCTTCCCTGGTTCCTTATCTCCTGCATCTTATCAACTCCTCTTTTCTTCACGGCCAGTTTCTCGCTGACAAACATGCAATTGTCCGTCCAATTCTTAAGAAACAGAACCTTGACTCTTCTATACTTAGTAACTATCGTCCTATATCTCTTCTGAGCTTTGCTTCTAAACTTCTCGAGTCCGCTATCTCTGCGCAACTTTCCCCTTTCATCTGCCAGTCTCTTGATCCCTTCCAATCCGGGTTTCGCCCTTCTCATTCTACCGAATCAGTTCTTCTTTCTATCTCCAATGGCATCCTCTCGCACTTCTCGTACCGTCGCTCTGTTCTTCTCGTTCTTCTCGATATGTCCTCCGCCTTCGACCTTGTTAATCACTCTATCCTAATTCATGACTTCTCTCATCTTGGTATCTCGTCTTCTGCCCTCTCTCTCCTTAAATCGTACCTTTCGGGAAGGACCTACTCTGTCAACTTCAATTCCTCTGTATCTGATCCTATCCATCTTTCATCAGGTGTCCCTCAGGGATCTATTCTTGGTCCGATACTCTTTAACCTTTACATGTCCTCCCTCTGTCCTATCCTTCGTAAGTATTCCATCTCATTTCATATCTACGCTGATGACATTCAGTTATATATCCCTCTTCCTTTTCCTTCTCCGTCTTTTCTCTCTGACATCCTATCCACCATCTCTTCTTGGGCGTCGTCCCGTCACCTTCTCCTCAACCCGTCCAAGTCTGAGTTTCTGGCTCTTCATCCTCCTCGTATTCTTCCTCCTCGCTTACCTCTTATCCTATCATCGACAGTTCGCAATCTCGGAGTTATTTTTGACTCATCTCTCTCTTCCTCCGACAACATCCTCTCTGTCGCCCGCACTTGTCGTCTTATCTTGAGATCCCTCTATCCTATACGCTCATATCTCGACAGACCTTCCGCAATCAAACTTATTCACTCTCATGTATTCTCTAGACTTGACTATTGTAATTCTTTGTACATCCATGCTCCTCGTCGTTCTCTTAAAATCCTACAACGCGTCATTAATCAATCTTGTCGTTTTGTCCTTCATCCTGTTCCTTGTCGTCACACTTCTCGATTTCTTTTTCAATTTCGCTGGCTCCCTATTATTCCACGTATTCACTTTCGCCTGTGCTGTCTGATATATAAGCTTCTCCACGATCCTCATCAGCCATCCTATCTCCGCCTTCTCCTCACTCCTTGCCTCACTCCTTCCCGAATTCCTCTTCCCCTTGTATGCCCTCGTGCTTTAAATGAATCTCCTTGGTCCTCCAAATCATTCTTTTTTTCCGCCCCTCGCCTTTACAATTCCATCCCAGTTCACATTACTTCTTCTCTTTCCTACAATTCTTTCCGCTCTAAGCTCTCCAAACACTTTTTTGACCTCTCTTTTGACCCAGTCTCCCACACTCTCACACCTTTTGCATCACTATAACATGTTACTCTAGCATGTTCTTACTCGTATTCCTTCTCTCATTTGCATGCTTACTATATCTACGCTATGACTATATTCTCCCGAGTTGTGTTTGCTGTGTTGTTTTGTCATTATGTTTCAGTCGTGTTGTCTTGTCCGTCATGTCCGTCTGCTTTGTATGTTTTGCCCATATTTTGTCTCTATATTTATTGTCATTTATTGCATATTTGTAGTTCACTTCTTTTGCATCTGTCCTGTTATTTGTATTCCGTGTTCCCAACTGTTATAATCGTGTCGCGCCCGAGCCCTTCGGTGCGCTATAACAAATACATGTTGTTGTTGTTGTTGTAGATTATAGGTTGTAACTCTACCTGCTGCATATTTAGTGCTACAGGAATAGCGAACATGTATTTTTGGTAATTTAAGGATTTAAATCTTTTCGGTCAGCTGTCTGGTTTTCATTTGGATTGCTATTAACCTATGTGGAGTCGTGTGTTTTTGGGATTAGCGGTGTTCCTCGGTAAAAACGGGATTTAGGGACGCCAAATATCATAACGCAGATCCGAGGTCTCCAGTCAGAAGGAGTGAGCAGTATGCGTAGAATTCTCGCCTCACGAAGCGATGAGCGCCGCCCAACTCCACTGCTCATCCTAACTTGACACTTGCACCCGACCATCAACGATTTACCCAGGCTACGGTACAGGTCAGATACGAGGTTCGCGTTTTCGTTCAAACCCCACTCAAGTGTTTAACTGCCAAAAATTTTCCCACTGATCGTGTAAGTGCCGCCGCGAGGCTTGATGTGCACAGTGTGGGGAGCTCAGCCATGGCGAGCAGCCCTGCGCCGCTGCTCGGCGCCGTGTGCACTGTCACAGCACTGAACATGCCACCGGTAGCTTTGACCGTCCTGTGTGGCAGAAAGAGAAGCAAATCTGTGCCATCTAGGCAAATCAAAATGTGTCATACCTCGGGACCCGAAGAGTTTTGGATAGATCAAGCCCAAACCTGACGATGACCTTCGCTGCAGTCGTGCAGCCAGTCCAGTGCGATAGTCATAAACGTCAAACTTCACACAATCGCAATTGCATTGCATCCTAACTGTACACCGCTTTCAAGTCTCTTCGAGACGTGGCAGAAGGCACTGACAGGATCCACATCATGCTCAAACGCTTGCCCGCTCCCATGTGTGAGTTGTTGCAGGCGTTCGACACCCTGTGGCAGCGAGCGCAGATTCCGGATGTTTGGCGCGAGGCTGTTGTGGTGCCTATTCTGAAACCGGGCAAATCGGGTGACGCCCCTTCGAATTATCGCCCAGTCTCACTCACTTCCTGCCTGTGCAAGCTCTTTGAGAAGATGGTGCGTTGTATATGATCTGGCTTCGTAATCAGTAAAAGGCCGCATTGATGCAATACACCACCCAGGGGTTCGCATTGTTACTGGTACGCTCCGCACGACGTCCATCTCCAGTCTCCTAGTTAAGGTGGATGAAGCTCACTGGCGCTACGGCGTCAAGAACTGGTCATGCGATATTCCTGCAAAATATCACAATACACGGAGAACCCTGCATACTCAGTCATTCACTTGAACAACCAAGCAGAGCTGCAGCGGCAACACTCCACCAGGGCGCTGCAGTGCTGATAAAAAAACAAGGAATTATTGGCTGAATGCGGAATAAGAGACAGCGACGTAATGCAGGTGAAGTACATGGTGGAGTCACCCTGGGAACTGGTAACACCTCAGGTTGACACCACATTAGCAGTTCTCCCCGAAAGTCGTACGCTTCGATGTGCGCTATTAACGGAGGCACTTGGTCGCATTCACAGTTACGACGGGTATACTGCCGTGTACACCGATGGCTCGAAACTGTCAAGTGGTGTTGAAAGTGTGTTTGTAAGTGGAGGTACATGTCCGCTGCCACCTGAGCGCCTCCATTTACACGGCTGAATTATGCGCGATCATATTTGCCCTGCTTTTCATTCGCTCATCTTCTCAATCATGTTTCTTATTCTCTGAGTCTTCAAGTGCAATATCATCCATCTCAAGCATTAAATATTAACATATTTACACAACACATTCACATAATGTATAACCGGCTTGGTTATTTGCGTTTATGGAGTGCACCGGCCTCTAGGACCATACGGCACGCCCCAGTCTACAGATAAATCACCTTAAATAATGACTATGATGAATGGAAAAATTATGCTATGGAGAATATTGGACGGAACGCCGCTGTCGCCTTTGATGGTCGACTGTTTGCTCTCATTGAATTATTGCGGTCTAGCGTTATTTTTGACTCGCGGTACAAGCTTAAGCAACGCGATATCGCGGAACTGGAAGCCCTTCTTCTTATCTCTCGCTACTACGGACATCCTTCTTCGAAAGACAAACATTGGCTTAAACAACGCACAGAACTTGTTCTAACCGCCAGCTTGTACGGGTGCGACACGGCACTGCGCGCAGCTCAGGCGGAGGACACGGGGCTGGAGCTCCACATTTCGTTCAACCTGTTGTCCGAGCCTAAACATGCGACACGAAAGACCCCAGTCGCCAAAGTCGCGATCCCCAGCGGGTCTCGTCGCCCAGATGGACAGTGTGAGCAGCCCCGAGCGCGACGCGCTCGCCGATTATGACAGGATATGGGACCTGCTGATGGGTGGTACCCTTCGTGCCAAGAAGGTCCCATTACCATCACAACCCGATTTGCACTTGCTACATGCAATTTTGCATCACATTTCGGATCTAATGAAAAATTTGCTGCTACTATATTCGCCAAATTTACTCAATTCGGAAATATATTTCTAATTTGTCGGCAGTGAAATTAGTAAACGCATTGGTGATGTATCGAATGTATTGTTGTTCGCTGTACATGATTCTGCCCCATAGAGCGCTTCGCAAGATAGTGACTCATCAACAGGTCATGTCGTCTAGTGTTTCACCTGCCAGCGAAGACTCATATAACAAAATATCTCATACAGCTCTCGTGGCTACCTGTGAAGGCTCTGTCGGAATACCGAGCTGTGTGCATTGTGTTTCAAGCTGTCAAGTTGAGATCGCCTCGCTATATAGCCGACATGCTAGAGGTTCACTCACCGTCGCGTACTCTTCGATCTGACGGCCTAAAATTATTGGTGGTGCCGAAATTTCCTAGCAATGACAGCCGTTACAACAGATGTTTTCACTATGTGGCGCCGCGAATTTCAAACGCGCTTCCTTAGCACGTCAGAACATCTCATACATTCCCTATATTTAAGTCACGAGCGAAAAAATATTTCCTGTCAATGTGCTATGACTCCTCACTTAATTTGATCAAACCGGAGTATGCAGTTGAGTAATGTTGTTTTAGTATTATTGTATTCTGCAAATGATCATGTTAAAATGTTATGTGTGTTTATATGTGTGTGTATATATAGGTGTATGTGTGTGTGCTTATGTATCTATATATATATATATATATATGCATATGTATGTATATATGTATGTCTATGTATGTATGTATGTATGTGTGTATGTATATGTATATGTGTGTGTTTATTTTGTTGTCATATTTAGTTGATCTCAAATGTCATGTTGCATTGTTTACTGTATTGTTTATTCACATGTGCGCTTTTGCGACACTGAAAAGCGCGGTACAAATGCTCAATAAATGAAATGAAAATGCAGAGCACGGCTTCGTGACCGGCACAGTGTCCCAAAGGCCAGTACTCCACAACTTCAGCAGCCCCCGGAGTGGCTTTGTCAATTGTTGGACGTCCCGCTAGATATTGACGACATCGCGGACGCATCCCTGGCCTTGGCGGACGTGTCATTGGACCCCACAGACTCGGACGAGTTCAGGCCTCGAGCGCACGATGACTCCGAGGACTGGCGTCACCTATCCGACCCATGGAATATCAACGAGAATCCGGCGGAAGAGGTGGGCCTACAATCTTCCGACGATAATAACGACGGTGCCACCTGTCCCACGAGCGAGACACGCCCCAGGAGGGGTCCACGTCGCAGACCAGCTACGCAAGAACGGGACGACGACACGGCCGCCAGTCAACTAACCTTCCTGCACGGAGCTGCGAGAGCGGCATCGTCTCAGCCCAGTCGTCCCGCCGGACTTCGCTGACCTCCCGCCGCTCTGGTCACACCCGCGGCACACAGAACAGGTCAACCGTATGCTGCACCACGGTCTACGCACAGCTTTGCTGCGATCGGCGAGGCAGGATTGTCATCCTAAACGGGCCACAACCGATATGGACGGGGTAATCGACGCCCTGGTGTAAGCAGGCATTCTTCGCGCATCCCCGAAGACATGGTCCGGTCTTCCGACTGATTACATTCCCCAAAAGTGATGGAACATAGAGAATCTTGTACGACCTGAGCCCAGTTACGGCAGTTACCCCATTATTTCAAGCGCCTGTCTGCGATTGCACAGTCAGTCCAGATGGCTCACCAGCACCCGCAATGGCGCGCGGTGAAGTTCGACCTCAGACACGACTCCTATCAGCTCCCGATCCACTCGGGGCTGTCGGCTCTCATGCGGGTCTTATATGGTGGCACCTTCTATGAGTGGACACGGCTACCGACGGGCCTGCCATGATGCAAGCCGTGAGCTGTTAGATTGCAGCCGCTATCCAAGCGGCTTTACACAATACACACGTCTTCCCATACCTGGAGGAATTCCTCGTGTTTGGGGAGCTGAGTCAATTGCGCCAGGTACCAGCCATCGTGGAGGACCTAGGTGTACAGACCAAAGCGGCCAAGTGCCAATGGCAGCCGCAAGAGTTACTAGCATTCCTCAGCTTCAAATTGACACTGGGATCACGACCTCATGCTTCGCTGCTACCGGCCGTGCAACAGCTGCTGGCCAAGACCGTCGCCATCGCCCCGACATGGTCTTTTGAATGACGCCGCTGACTCGCGGGCTACTTGGCCTTTGTCCTCCACACCTGTGCACCTGCCGTCGCCGCTCTCATTGCTCCTAGCACCTGTGCCATACTGTGACGGCCACTCATTGATCCTAGCAGGGTAGCGGAGGCGCTCAGTATGTTGCAGCAGCCGCTCCGTTGTCGGTACCGCTCGTGACAGACGATCTTGGGACATGATCTTCGCAACAGATGCGTCAACAGACGCCATGGGTATTGCCACGCAGCAAAGGACCTACACGATTCCCACACGAGGATCTCCACGCCACGATTTCCACACGAGGATCTCCGCTCCGCAGCGCATAACATCTACCTGACCAAAATGCGGGCGGCCCTCACAACACTGATCATCGCCCGGCGCAGCGGTAGCTAGTGTCCCATGAACGTCACCGATAATATCAGAGTGGCATTCAATCTGGCCCGGCGAAAGATTCCGCTGATGTGGACCGACACCTTCATCAACGAGGTGGGCCAACTGCCATTCCATGTGATGTACGTGCCGACATGTCTAAGCACGGCTGACAGCCGTCTAGGCCAAGCGTTGGAAACGCTACCGCAGGGCGTTTCCCGCCAATACCACAGCAGTGGAGGCCCGTCAGTCGGGGCTCAGCGGTGACTGCGTCGCAAGCGACTCGCGCCACGACGTTCCGCCGTCGCACCACTCTCACGCGTCGGCCCCACATTGGCCCTGGCCACATCTAGTGGTTGTCTATTAAACATACATGTCTTGTGTATACTGGTGCATTTCGCTATGAGCATTCTTCTCATGTACGAATATACATGTGCCCGATATCATACTGTTTATTGTGGTTACATATACCTTGCAGTTCAATAAAGAGATGAATTAAATAAATACATAATGTATTTGATTTATTTATTTAATAATATATATATTCATAGAGGGCACCGCTGGCGATGGAAGAGTGGCTCACGTCGAGGAAGCCGGAAATAGAATGCGTGCCGGGCGGCAAAAGGCCTTCAACGCAGTGACATACTCTGACGGAGTTATGGAGAAAATGATGAAGGAACCTGCACGCGATGTGTTTGCAGTAACGCAGAAATGTGAAACCGGAAAAGTTCGTGCCTGCGTGAAAACAGGCAACCGCGTAAGTAGACAAATGGACATCCTCTCCCAATGGATAGGGCGGCGGTTTTTATGGCAGCACAACGTCCAGTCTGCAGGTCCGAAGAGTAACGAGGCTATTGACCAAATGCTTGTAATGACAACGAGAAACCCCAGTACCATTAAAGTCCCGCTTGACCAGTCAAAGTTTGATCACCGCCAGTCTAAACAACTATCCGGCCTTTAAACGTACCCTGCGAGAGCATGTGGAAACACATGGACCTCACGCGGAAGGAATGCATGAAGACTCACCAGCGCTAGAGGCCAGCCTGGTAGTGATGACCCGCGGATAGAGTTCGCCGGTCACTCCTATTCCTAAGGGAATGGAATCCCCATTGGCTGGCGGTGGACTGTGCTCCTAGACAGAATGCTCAATATTTGCTCCATTTCCGCCTGATAGTAGACCTTATCCGTGAGTTCGATGCTATGATAGTCCAGCCGCCGCGAGTTGTGGCTCAGAGACGACATAACCTTTGAAGTTGGATCACTCAAAGAAACTGAGCGACTTTGCCATTGGTACTCACGGTTGGGGTACGAGGTCAAGCCGACTAAGACGCACTTCAGCCGATCCCGGTCGAGTTTCTCCGGAGATCGTACGACACGCAGAGCGTGTCAGGCTACATCCCACGTACGATACTGGGACTTAGATTCAGAAATCCAATTAAAGACATCGCACATTCGGCGGGCGGTCGGTTGGGTCCAGGCTTAGGATTTGGCATTTGGCTTCGGTGCGTGGTGCGAATATCAAGGCAACTGACAGGTACTTCCTTGAAGATGCACAATTCCACATAGATAAACAGGATGCTGCTGATATCGCAGGAACATCTGTGTCCGCCGGTGGGTGGGGGATATGGCCTGGGTCCACATGGTACTCGGAACTTAGGTGCAGTGGTGCGTGGAAGGTCATGACATTGGATGAGCACGATGCTCCTACACTGGAGGTGGATCATGCTCAATGGAGAGCTCGTATGGGGGACGCGTGGTGTGCAGACCTATCGGCAGAAAATAAACACGAGCTCAACAGTCAGCTGGTGCAGAGCTGGGGGCTGAAGGAGGCGAAAGTACGTGGGCGTCTGACAGAACGGGTAGTAAAACTACCGCAGTTGGCGCCAATCATTCAAACAGGACCGCCAGCGCCGCTACTTGCAGAAATGTTGGATGCGGTCGAGGCATCTGTCGCAGTATCTAGCTTTGATAAGCACCGGTGGCTGCAGAAGGACAGGATTATGTCCTTTTGCTCGCTATCTACGCGACAGAGAGCCCAGTGGTTACAGGCGAGAATGTCAAGGAACATATTTGACTATTACGTCTTGGGCCATTGTACGCTTCCCGTTCTCCATGTCGACGGGTTCTTACCAAAGTATGAGGCTGCACTAAAATGCCAAGCTCGGATCATGTTGCGACAAGTGGTCGCGAAAAAAGATGGTGGACTGCATACATACCAGAGTGGCTTGTTATTTAGAGGCGTGACTGAAACAGCAAATGACACGACTCGCAGGGTACCTCGTACATGTAGTCTAAAAGGTGAGCATCATAACCATGGGAGTAATTACATAACATCTACAATCATTCGGTTATCTATCGGGTAACCGGGGCCAGGTTCCGCGACCAGCTAATCCACTTAGTTCCTCCAAGAGGAGCTATGTTGGGTCATCCACATATCTAACACAACGTATGTGGATCACCAACTCAGAGATTCAGCAACCGTGCTCCCGTACAAGCACTCTAGCGCGCGCAGACGCACAGTGCTGATCTTTCAAGGCTGGAAAACGGCATGGCGGAGACGCTGTTGAGTGCAGCGACGGAGACGCCGCTGCAATAGCTGACTGCTCGGCGCGCCTGTACAGTAGGGTGGTGTCAGGGCTGCGCTGGAGAAACTCAGGCCACAACTCGTCTGCTGGTCGAGCGAATGGCGCATGACAGTCATGCGGCCAGTCCCGCTATGCGTCGGTACCTCGGGTCACGTATGTGATGCGGGCAGTGCCTGTACACAGCAGAGGAGCTGGGTTAATGTCGATCTGCTGATGGGAGCGGCCATCTCGCGCAGGTGTAACATCCAGCTTGATGACGAGAGCTGGACGCAGGCGTCCCTGCGCGTGCGTTTGGGAGGAGTCCGCGTGTGACGCATGGCGGATGTGGCGCTGCCAGCCCATATCGCTTCGCTGGAGATCACAGACGAGCTGGTCCGTCTGATCAACGGTCGCGAGAGCGGCGACAAACCAACTTCCTTGACGTCGGCCATCAGCGAATTCACAGAGCGGCAGTGCCCCGACTACAGACTGGAAGTGCCTCTACTCAGCGCCACTTGGACGAACTGGCGTCTCCCCGACGCTACCAGCGCCTCCTAACTCAGGCCAACCAGGTGGAACGCGCTCGTCTCCTGGCTGCAGCCGCCCCGCACAGCGGAGCGTAGCTCTCGGTGCTGCCGGTCGCCAATCTCAGTCTCCAGCTGCTGGACGAGGCTGTCAGAGTCAGGGTTATCCTGCGCCTGTGTGTGGCAGTTCAACAGCCGCACAGGTGTCTATGCGGCACCATGACTGACAAGTTCGGTCACTACAACTTATCCTGCCATCGCGACCCTGGCCGTCTGCCGCGTCACAGCGCTCTGATGTCATCTTCAGGAGCCTGGCGAAAGCGGGCCTCACGACAATCCTAAAGCCGCGTGGCCTAGACTGTGGTGACGGGCGAAGACCAGACGGCATCACGTGCTACCCCTTCCGACGCGGCAGGATGCTGTGCTGGGACGCCACCTGCACCATCACTTACGGCAGCACCCACGTGGTAGAGAACGCCGTTAGACCCGAAGCGGCGACACGGGCGGACGGGAAGCGGCGCAGGTACGCTGTCATCGGCCGCTAATACGAATTTCTGCCCCTAGCCGTTGAGACCAGCGGCGTAATGGGGGAGGTACTGGAGGATCTCGTGCGTGAATTAAGGCGTCACATGTCAGAGCGATTTGGAGGGCCGCGGGAAACCACTAGCCTCCGACAGCACATCGGCCTGGCCGTCCCACACACGCACACACCAAAAATACTAGGCAACACATATGACACATACCTCACATTCGAACAACACATCAACAAATCAAAACCAAAGTCACCCCACGCCTCAACACACACACTCAGTTTCTACAGTCGCGTCACAAAAGAACATTCAAGAAAGAGAGCACTGGACTGATTCAATCTACATCGATTTTGAAAAGGCCTTTGACAAGGTTTCTCAAAGAAATTGGTATACAAATTGACAAATACTGGAGGAGTTAGCAAGCAACTAGAAACATGGATAGGTGACTTCCTAACGGATAGAGAAATGCGGACATGTCTACGGGGTCACTACTCTTCATGGTGGAGTGTCACCAGCGGAGTGCCTCAGGGCACAGTTCTAGCACCTATACTATTTGTAATATTTATAAATGATATCGAGGAGATAGTGCCGACAAGTGTTTATATGAACATGTTCGCCGATGATTTAAAAATACAAAAGGATATAACCGGCTTAGAGGACTGCATTATCATGCAAACATGTCTGGACAATTTATCAAGATGAAGTGAGGAGTGGCAAATGCATTTCAATACAAATAAATGTCATGTTCTGTGATTTGGACAAGGAAAGAGAAGACCACATTGGAACTACAAGATACGAGATATTACATTGCAAGCAACAAACAAGGAAAAAGATTTGGGAGTCGAAATAAATAATGTTCTGTCCCCGGAGAATCATATATCCAGCATCGTTAAGAAAACAAACAGCAAGATAGCAAACATAAAAGCGGCTTTTTCATACATGGACGAAAACATGCTAGGAAAATTAATAAAATCAACTATAAGACCTACAATGGAATACGCCGCAGTCATTTGGAACCCACATTTGAAAAAACACAAGAAGAAATTGGAAAAAGTACAAAGATCGGTGTGGTGTTACATTTCATTGTGTTATGTTTCAATGTGGCAGTTGACCTATTGGGTCGGCGACCTTGAACTTTGGAATACTTGGTGTGCGCGCGTGTGTGTGTGTGTCAGTTAGCTTGTGCGTGCGTAGGTGTCAGTGTGTGTTCTAGTGGAGTGGTGTGAAGGTTGAGTTGTCTACAGTGTTTGCGTTTGTACTCAGTGTGTGTTCACAGTATAATAAAGTCAACGTTCCTCGATTCAAGTGTATTAGTCACTTCAATTTATTATACTGTGAACATGGAGAAATACTTGCGTCCTGCACCGCTGGACATCGATCCTGATTCGTCAGAAGCCGAGGATCAGTGGTCAATGTGGTACGAGAATTTCTAGTCTTTTTGTGCTGTCATTGCGCCAGAAATGCGACCGGATAAATTGGCACTACTGCGCTCTCATGTGGCTGTTCAAGGTGTGTGTGGCATGTGGCATGTGACATTACAAGGTGATCAAGAATTCACAGAGCTATGAGACGGTCATAGACTTATTGAAGTCCAGGTTTGTGAAGCCCAAGAGTGAGGTGTTTTCACGACACAAGCTGGCAACTTGCAAGCAGCAGAGTGGTGAGTCACTGGACATGTTTATGGACAATTTAAAAACTTTGGCAGCCGAATGTGGGTTCAAAGCTTGCACTGCCACTGAAGCCGAACAATTGGCTATTCGTGATGCGTTCATAACCGGCATGTACTCCAACGTCATTAGGCAACGATTGCTGGAGAATCTCTCACTCGACCTATCATCTGCAATGAGCCAAGCACGGTCTCTGGAGATGGCACAGCTACATTCAGCGTCATATTCAGCCGCACCTTGTGCAGCTGCCCCTGAGATTAACCCTCAACCTCTCACTGATAGTTGAGATCACACTAACGTCGTGACAAGTGACAGTGCTGCGGTCGTTCACTCTCAGAAGTGCTTTTTCAGCGGAGGTGCTACGCATCCTAGGTCTATGTGCCCGGCCGAAAGTGTATCGTGCGCAAAATGTCAAAAGATGGGACACTTCGCTCGCGTCTGCAGATCGGCAATACGACAACGGCCTTCCCATTCCAAGTTCTCGTCGTCAACGGGAGCGATGATAGCCACCACTTCAGGTGCACTGAGGGGTCTTTCGCCGGCTGTGACTACTGTGAAACTCAATGACAATGAAACAATCAGCGCACTGATAGATACCGGCAGCTGCAAAAGTTTCATACGTTCTGAGGTTGCCAGAAGTCTGAATTCGAGAACCATCCCTTCCTTTGGTACAATATCTATGGCATCATCGAAGAAATCAGTAGAGATCACCGAGTGTTATGTCGTCAATCTCACTGTCAACGGGAGACTGTATCCGAAATTTCAACCGCACTTAATGGATGATCTCTGTGCGCCAGTAATATTGGGGCACGATTTCCTCAAACAGCATGAGAAAATCTCTGTGAATTTCGGAGGGGAGGAACCTCCCTTAGAGCTGTGCGATCTTCTCGCCGTTGAGATCGAGCTTCCGTCGATTTTCGCCAATCTCTCTCCATGCTGCCGACCTATCCAGATGAAGTCAAGAAGGTACACGAAAGAAGACGCCGTGTTTATCAAAACTGAGGTCAAAAAGCTGTCACGCGAGGGCACCATAACCACAAGCCACAGTCCGTGGAGAGCTCAAGTTGTCGTCGTCCAGTAGGGAGCCAAGAAAAGAATGGTTATAGATTACTCCCAGACGATCAACAAGTTCACTGAAATGATAGCTTACCCAATGCCAGGCATAACTGAAATGGTGGAAAAAGTTTCGTCGTATAGTGTTTTCAGCTCAATCGATTTGAAGAGCGCATATCACCAAACTCCCCTGAAGAGCACCGATCGCACATACACCGCGTTTGAAGCAGATGGACGCCTTTACGAGTTTACCCGGGTACCATTCGGTGTCACGAATGGGGCAACGTGTTTCCAACAAGTTTTGGATGGGATCATTGCATCGGAGGGACTACAAGACACGTTTGCATACATAGACGACATAACCATCTGTGGTCACTCCAAAGCAGAACACGATTACAACTTGAAGCGTTTTCATGAGGTTGCGGAGAAGTATGGCCTGACCATAAACTCGAACAAAAGTGTGTACGCTCAGTCGACCATTTCTATTCTGGGGCATGTCGTTACCAATCATCAGGCAGTAGAAGGCCTAACCACTTTGTTACATTTGTTTACATTATCCCCCTTGCCCCTCCCCCCTCTGACGTCACCCCCCTCTGACGTCACACTTAACCTAACTTTTTTAACCTAACTTTTTTTTTTAACCTAACCTAACTTTTTTGTGTATACCTAACCTTAACCTAACCTAACTTTTTTTCTTTCTTATTCTTCCTTTCTTATTATATTTATTCTATGCCCAACCTAACTTTTTTTATTTCTTATTCTTCCTTTCTTATTATATTTATTCTATGCCTAACCTAACTTCTTTGTGAATACCTAACCTAACTTCTTTGTGTGTATACCTAACCCAACTTTTTTTTTCTTTATTCTATTCCTAACCCGACCCAACCCAACTTTTAGTTTTATTTCTTATTCTTCCTTTCTTATTATATTTATTCTTTATTCTATACCCAACTTATATTTTTTATTTCTTATTCTTCTTTTCTTATTATATTTATTCTTTATTCTATGCCCAACTTTTATTTTTTTCCTTTATTTCTATTTTATGTCACGATACTCATTATATCGGGATCGCCAAGTCGATGTTTGGCAGAGACGAGAATATAATAATTTTCAATCATACTTGAAATATATATAAAAAAACGGTTTGACTAAACCGGTCGCAAAGACAATGCACAATATTCATGTTGTATTCAAACACGTTGAAGTTCTTGATAGTAAAATGTCCCGGTAATCAAATTTCCATCATCATCACACAGCTTATACATGGGAATTGATCGACGTTTGTATATGGAATCAATTTTGAACGTTTCGTTGCTAAATGTCTGTCGATATCCTTTTTCAAATAGAGTTTTCGGAATAAACATTCGCACATGATCGCCTACACGAAGCTTTGGTGTTTGCTTTTTGCGCGACAATGTGTTGACCAAGTGTTGATTTGATAAAGTTACAGCGCGAGGTGCCATACCGATTGATCTATGTACAGTGCTGTTATACAAATTCACCAATTGAGGTAGATTTTTGACAAAGTGTTTTGTGTTGTTTTCGGTCATAAACTTGTGTATCAGCGAGAGCAGAGTACGGAAAAATCGTTCAATTATCCATGCCTTCCGTATGATTGTAGATGTCGTATAATGATAGATGTTGTGCTCTTTCATTACACGTTGAAATTCTCGCCCTGTGAATTCACCACCATGGTCGCTCATTATTTGCATCGGTGTGCAATTGTTGGTGAGAATATGGTTCATTGCTTTGGCCACAGCCGGTCCCCGTTTACTATGTAATGCACGCACATATGCTTGTCTGCTAAACACGTCAATTGCACCCAACAAATAACGTACTTGTGTGTTATGCCCACGTAGACGTGAAACATCGCACAAATCAACTTGCCATGTATCATTTAGTCCAGTGGAGGTGTATGCATTGTGTACGAAGCGCTTACGTACTGGACGATGGAGTTGTTTGGTTCTTTGCGACCAAATCAGCCTACTATCCATTTGCGTGGGATATTTGCCGATCGTTGATCAACTGTCGAAACTCGCTGCCCGTGAATATTCGGAGCAACTTCTCGCGGTAAATTCAACGACTCAATCAGTTGTCGCAGCTGTGCCCACCCTGTTGGCTCAGGAACACTTTTACGACGTCGAACGATATAGTTTACCACATCGACAATATTGCTCCGAGGAATTTGTGCGTGGTTGAGATAAATGATACCGGTGTTGTTGTCCCATCTCAGCACATTACTCAATTGGGAAAGCACGAATTGTGCGTGTTTTTTATAGCTGGATGGTACAAGTTGGAGCCATTTATCAGTCTCTACAGACGGAGCAGGAGCGGTGGCCTGTTCAGGGCGCCAGGCGTTCATGTACTCGATCCGTTTCGCTTCGGCATTCCCTGTAGACTTGTTAAGAATTTGTTCTAGAGAGGGTGTGGGTGTGGCTATGGTTCGACCTTGCATTTCATCATATGTGGCTTGCGATATGAGAACCATTCGTTGGAAGGCGCTCATTACTTTGCAGACAGTATACAGCTTATAACCGATGCAACCACGGGTATAAGGGCGGATAAAAATTTTCCGCTTTGCACCAACACTCGTTGTTTTTTCTTCAGTGACGGACGTTTGTCACCCAATTTACGCAGTATTTTCTTGTATTTGGATAGGCGACGCTTTTGTTCTTTTTCCAAAGGGACGCGGTCTTGCAACAGGTTATGACAAATTTCACAAATAGCCCGTATCAGAGCAGGGTCGTACGTGTTGAGAACGGCTTTTTGTTGACGTTGTGTGAGACGCGGAAGTGATTCGATTGTCGGCCAACAGCGTTGCAACGTCGACGACATGTTGACAAATGATTCACTTGCTCAACTATATGTGCTATTTATACCTCAAAGCGGGAAGATATACTGTTATGGGTTGTTCCAACACATTGCTACGCACACGTAGTCTGTTGTCAGTTTGTTGACGCAAATCCACAAGCAAATGACCGTACATTTTCTTCATTACGTCTCTATAAACATCCATAATGAACCTGATATTATCTGGCATGTACTGTTGAGCAAATGCGCGCAGTGGTGTTTGATCTCGAAAATTACGGAAAAATACATAATAATTTGTATTTAGACTGATTGTGCGGTAGTTTGGCGACTTGAGAAACGTGTTTTGGGTGACAAATAGTACACTCATGTTGTCGTGACGTGACGTTTTTGTAAACATGTCACGTACAACAGGCCCTTCCACAGCATCCAGTAAGTCGTCGATAATGACCATGCAACCTTTACCGTGTTTATGTTTGCTTGCCAATCGTTGAATTTCCTCATGCGATGGCACCCCGTACTGCATTTCATTAACTAAATTCTTATCTATATGATCTGGCGCTGCAGTTCCGTGGCAATACAGTACATAATCGGGGCTTCGGGTGAGCACTTGGTCCGCCCGTGTCAGCATGTCGACTATAAATTGACTCTTGCCGGACCCTGAAGGACCGGACAAGATCATTGTGAACGGTGTAACAAGACGTGCGTCAAACGTTTCCATACCCGCCGTACCGATGAAACTGATCTACGTTTAACTATAGGGGTATTATATAAAGTATGTTTTGCTGATGTGCGACCAGTTTTGCGCTGAACATTACTAGCCAAACACCCGCGACGCTTAATCGGATCATATAACAATCCCACTATTACCAGCTCTGCAATTACACTTTCAACATAGTTGACAAGGAGCAATAGTGATAATAGGAGCAACATTATATTCGTCACCATCTCGGTGATTGTCAATTGAATGACACACATACACATCAACACTTGTATATTAAAGCTTGCACAACACACACACACACACACACACACACACACACACACACACACTAACACACACATACACACCAAAGCATGTATACACATCAACACTTTTATATTTATATAACACACACACACACACACACATACACACCAAAACATGTATACACATCAACACTTTTATATTTATATAACACACACACACACACACACACACACACACATACACACCAAAACATGTATACACACCAACACTTTTATATTTATATAACACACACACACACACACACACACCAACACTTTGATATTTATATAACACACACACACACACACACACACACACACACACACACACACACACATACACACCAAAACATGTATACACACCAACACTTTTATATTTATATAACACACACACACACACACACACCAACACTTTGATATTTATATAACACACTAACACAGCTAACACACTAGCACAACTAACACATCTAACACACTAGCACAACTAGCACATAGCTAACACGCTAGCACAACTAACACACTAACACTGCTAACACTTTTATATTAAAAACCAATACATCGAGCACAACTAACACACCTAGCACAACTAACGTTGGTAACACAGCAAATAAGTAGCAATAAATAACGATGATGATGATGTCGGTCGGTCGGTCGGTCAGTCGGTGAAGCCGTACGGGAAGGTGCGATAATCGGGAAGGACCCTGCGTTTGCTGGAAACTAACCTATTAATTTTTTCCCCTCCCACCGTAATTATCTTAAAATCTACAGTCTTTTTAAATTGCCGAAAGGGGACTTTGATTGTGGACCCAGGCGCCTCTAACAGGGATCGGAAAGCGTCCAAGGAAATAAGCTGCTGCGTGTCGTGTGTTTGTGTGATGCCGCGCATTTTTACTATAGTCTTGGTGTGCCCGTCTGGTGTGTGTACAGTAAAAGCGTAATTTTTGGGAGACAGACAGACTATATGAGAAATATAGCTGCCTGCCCCGAAACAAGTCAGTTCGTCAGTCATGTCGCCGAGAAAGTGTGATGTGTGTATGCGCGGCATTTCTGGTGATGTTTTGTAAATGACTGAATCTGTGTCGCAGTATATTAGCTGAAAAGGATTAAGGCGTTGCAGGAAAGAGTAAAGATAAAGTCGGGATTGGCAAGTGACAAAAGCAGCAAGGATTATGTTAGTTTTAAGCGGACCAGCCACAGTCTTGTCTTGTCGATGGGAATACGTCAGCCTCCATACATCGTGCATTATGCTGTCCCCCTCACTATCGTCAGCCACCGATATGAGGTCACACGCGGAGACCTCCATGTCGGGATCCTCCAGCAGATCGTAAACACGACGCATGGAAGTGACGTATTCAGTCTGCCCCAGGTTTGCGCGCTGAGCCAGCTTGCCCCACTGGCTGTTGAGGCACAATTTGGCCACAGCTCTCAGGCCCGGATTCCTCTCAATGGTCGGCAGGGTTATACCCTCACGCGCTTCGAGAGTCTGTCTGTAGTCGTGTCGGTCGTCGTCAGTCTGCACGTGAGTGGGATAACCCTCGGCGCTGACCTTGAGGGCGTAAAACTTGTTTACATATTCTGCAAACAATCCGCCTGCCTCGCCGTCGTTGAGCTGTGTGGTGTTGGCAAAGTGCCAGAACTCGTGGATGGAAGTGAGCCGATACCCCAACCCCAAACCTTTTGCTACTTCCAGCGACACCCAGCTGGAAGTGAGACTGCGCTCCTCGTCCGAATGGTGACACTGCGGCGACCTTGTGGTGAAATTGCCACCGATACCCTGCTCGGCACATGTTCTACACAGGGTGAACATGAGGCGGTCGTTGATGCGTGCGGGAAGGACGGGAACGTGAAGATTGTGCGGAGGGAGAATTGTGCAATAAATGATGCCGAAATATTTGTGAAAATCTGTGATGGGAGGACGGAAAATGTGAGAAGGATGACCGAGGGGAAATTTTCCGTTTTTAAGGATGTAAGGATACAAGGAGCACACATCAACGTACTCGATCCGCTCGTCACCAGCACATTCGGCATAGTGACGAAACACCTCTGTTCGCCCTCCGTAGAACGCGTCCCGAACATTCATCGGCGGCAAGACTTGCACTGCTTCGGCGCGACAACGTTGGTCGTCATCGTCTCGAAGCAGTGCATCAAATTCACACTCCCAGATGGTGATGAGAGTTGTGTCGGGTCGGGCTCGTAGTATCGCCAGACGAGCCATGGTGCCATCATATAGATGGCGCGTTGATGGAGCCCCACTGTTCATGACATAGCGACAGTTTTTGCTGGCGCAGAGACACTTACCAGAATGCCGATGACCATGAAAGTAGCAACCGAGAAACTCGAAAAGCAGGTGTTGGTCTCCCACTTTGGCATAGCCGTCCACTTTGTACGACCCAATACGCACCTCACCAGAGTTCAATGCGTGCTGGATATTGATGTCGCGAGACGACGCCTCCAGTTCCAGCCACTGGATCGATTTCTTCGAGTAGTTGCCACATGGTCGGTAGTGCTCATGGCTCGGTATCAACGCGACGCTGTCTTTGCGCAAAAACTTTTGACGCCACACCTCATGACACGCAGATGGAAGCGTGATGCTCTGAAATGGGTCCACCTCAGTCACCTCGATGAATTGTTGGCGGAAACGCATACTACCGAGACGAAGTACATTGACATCGTCGCGGCAGTACGCTCCCATTTCCTGGCGCAGGTCATACTGCCGGCCCACCTGCGAGGCATGCCAAGTGAGAAACTCGGCGTGCTGTTCGGTGGACATGCGACCCGGGTCGAACATATCGGCTGAAGGAAAAGGACCTACATAATTTTGATTGTCCGTAGTGTTGAGGAGGTGAGGGAAGAAACCTTTACGGACAGGAATGTTGAACGTTTTGGAAAATTTCGCAAGAGGCATAGGAAGGAAACTGAAGGAATCAATGAAACGGAGTTTGGAGTTGGAGAAGCGCATGGAGAGGATTTTTCTGCCGTTCATGATCAGGTCTGGCACCACACCTTGGCTCAACGCGTAATTGGCAACAATGTTGTTGTCATAACCTTGGGCATAATGGGCAATGGCTTTCGCGTCCTTGAGCGTGAAAAGCCACTGACCAAAGTCTTGTCTTGTCGTTGGGCCAGAGAACACATGTTCGTGCTGCTCTGTCCCACAGTCAGTGCATGGCCGGTCAATGCAATCAAAGCAGGACTCACAACATACGTGTGCGACACAATGATTAGGAATGTGAAGGTTGGTGCTGGTGTCAATCATACATTCAAAGTCGTAAAAGATATAGATTTGTTTTTTGTTGACAGAAGATTGATGCGAAGGTTGGAGAAAGCAACGATGGACGTTTTCCGCACCTATGAGCTCGTGGTTCGTGACTCGTTCACGACAGTAAGGGCATATGTGAGTGCCACAGACATGACGATTTTTGCTATACGATTTGTAAAGCACATCGCCACATCTGGGACACCCACGCCGCACCTTACAGCGTGATTGTTTGTGAGCCTCGAAACAGGAGCTGGAAATGAAATCTAAACTACATTCGGGACAATGGGTTAACGCACCTTCCCGCTGGCATCGATGAGGCGCTCCGCAGTCCTTGCAACCTCCGGCACAGGTATGCTCTCCAGGCTGAGTGTAGCGCGTTTGACATTCCTCGCAGAAATATTTCGTGTCGAGGAATGCCGTGATCTTCGTGATGACGTCGAAATGGTGATGGTGATGATACAAATATAGATGATGATGTCCTGTGCCTGAAACACACACATGCGAATTAATGCAAATTTAATTATATGAATGCAAATAATTAACGCTAACGGAATATTTTTTCGAATTACTCACCGAAGGTTGCGCCGAGTCGCCCAAAATGATCCGTCGAGTAGACATGGACCCGGTACTCCGACCAACCAGCCACCAACTTTTGGAGCTCCCGCAAGCCCATGCTGGGCAGGGAAAAGTCTACCCCGGAATGTTCACACAATTCCCTGGCCTCAGACATGAAACTTGCGGGGTCCCTTGCCAGACGATGCATCCGCACACGGAAGGCGCTCGACGCGGCGTGGTTCTCCGCAATGTACCTGGCAGCAACCAGTGCCCGGGGCAAGCACTGTGTGCCAAGTACACGGAAGAAACAGTTCTTCCGGGAGAACCACGTGGCGAAATCGCCGGTGTTCTTGAGCCGCGCCGAGCCCTCCATTTCGTCGTCCGGGATGTCGTGCGGTGGACGTCTGGCAATATGCGTCACCTTGAGCACGAGACTGGAATTGCCGGTGATAAACGACGCGTTGGACTGCGCAATTTTTTCCAGTCTGTAAAACAACATAAAATATTTTTAAACACTTGATGTAGTCAAACGAAATCGTAACATATAATCAAATATGCAATATTGCTCACCTCTGTGCCAAGAGTGACGCCGTGAAA